>BDMB01000018.1:3480461-3667950 GCA_016859785.1 Macrotyloma uniflorum
GGGGGTTCATACATAATAAATAAATAGCTTGCACTGCTGTTGGTTGATCCAGGAACATGGAGGGTTGGTGGTGTTCTTGCTGTTTCCCGTGCATTTGGAGACAAACTTCTTAAGCCTTACGTTGTTGCTGATCCAGAAATTCAGGTGCCTAAATCATAAGCAGATAAGCTTGATCACCCATATGGTCTGTGTTTTTATATTTCTTATGTCTGCTAAATTCCCCACTTTTGGTTCTGTTGTGGCTTAGGAGGAAGAAATTGACGGTGTAGATTTTATTATAATTGCTAGCGATGGCCTTTGGAATGTCATATCAAACAAGGTGAGACTATCTTAATTGTTAAAGTTGGCCCTAAATAAGATAGATTTATTTTTCATTTATTGATTGTTCATATTTCAGGAGGCCGTGTCTTTAGTACAAAATATCACAGATGCAGAAGTGGCATCCAGAGAACTTATAAAAGAAGCTTATGCACGAGGAAGCTCAGATAACATCACTTGTGTTGTTGTTCGATTTGATCTATCCTGATGTGGCTGTATGCTTTTGCTTTAGTTATCTGTCATTTCTAACAACAACTGAAATTCTGAGCGTAAAAATCACAAATGGGTGTGAAGGCGTAGTACCTTATTTTCTAATGAATTGCTTTATTAATTACTCTCATTATTCTAGTCTTCTTCTATAGATCCTACCCAGAAAACAAAAGGGGGAAATACTCGTACCTTCATTTGATTTAACTCTCTCTAGGTTAGATGGAAATTAAATGTGTTTAGTTCAACAAAAATAGAAAAAGAAATAAAGATATTTAGAAATAAATGAGAAATGATAAAGTAAATTTTATCATATGTTAAAATTATATTTTCTTCTCCATCTTTTTTCAAACAATCAATCTTAATTTCATCTTTGGCCATCCTGTGACATTGTTTAAACCATTATCTTAACCAACAAAGTGTAAAGTTCTTCATAAAGTCTTCATAAGTTGTAGATAAGATTGACGACATGTCTTGTCTGAATATATTAATCATATAGTAAATTATATTTACTCCCTTAAATATGATATATTTCCGCTTTCCAACAAAATTAATTATTTTTTACATATAAGATTAGCTATTTCTCCATTATTTTTTTTATACTATCATTGAATCATAATTCATTACATTTATAAGAGCACGATGGCTAATTTTATTATAAAAGTCTTAAAAGTTGCATAAAATATTAGTTGTAATTAGTTAATATTAATGAATTCTATTCACTATCTACGAATATTAAATTCTAAAAATATTATATAAACGTTTTCGTAAAATTTCATTTATATTTGTTAGTTTTTTCACCGATAATTTTTATTAGCTAGTCAGATAACAAAATAAACAAAAAGACTACTCTGTCATTCAAATATAAATCATTATAAAACTTTATAAGAATTATTTCAAATGTTATCTATATTTTGATTGAAGAATAAAAAAAAGTTATTATAAGAAAATGTTAAAATAATCTGTGAGCATAATTCTTAAAGATTTAAACGCTTATGAAGTAAGTGTATGTATCAAGCAGTTTTTATTTTATTTTTTTCTATTTAAAGTGACAGGTATGTAATGGTCGTCAAACTCAATCCCTAATTAAACATATGTCAAAATATTTTTTGACAAAAAAAGAAGAAAATTATTCCGAGTTAGGTCATGAATCATGTGATAACCCCGTGTAATCCACACCTTCAGCTTTAGTTGAACAAAAGTCTTTTAAGTTATAACAAAAAACCTATTTACATTTACATTCAAAATATATTAATTGATACAACAAATCATATTCCTTCTATTTCCCCCCTCTTAAACCCATCTTTAATCATTCCATATTATTATCAATTTGTTTGCTTTATGAATCAAATCAAATAAAATAAAATTGAGTAAGTAACTTTATCTTTTTTTTTTTAAACAAAACCTTTCAATAAAAATAAATCATTATTTAAGCATATTCATTTATTTATATTATATACAAGTAACCGAGTTAAAATATTGTACAAAAACAGTATTTTCTCTCATCTTTAATATAAAATAATTTTTGATAATTTTATAAAATATTATGAAATATGTGTATTTTTCTTAATAGATAATATTTTCTTAAAATTATTACTAATAAAATAAATTTAATAGTACCATTAATAAAATTTAATTAAAATAATTATTTTCATTAATCATGGAATTTTGTTAAAAATGTCTTATAAAAAAAAAAAAAAGTAAAGTAAGGACAAGAAAAAGAAAAATCCAAAACGTAATTCTCTCATTCCGTGTGTTTCTGTGAACTTTCCTCTTTCTTTATCTGTTTCTCCACTTTCCTTCCAACCATCTTCCTTTCCTTTCCAATTCTCCATCTCTCTTAATCTTAACAATCCAAAATCAACACTTCTTCTTACTCTCTTCATTCCACTCTGCACCTTCTTCCACCATCTCCATGGCCTCTCACTCAAATCAACCAGGTTCTTCTTTTCTCTCTCTCTCTCTCTATCTATATTTATCAACTCTTCTAAATTTTTAACTTTTCGATTACCCTTTTGCTTGTATCAGGAACAGCAGCTGACGGGCAAGGAGAAAAGGACTCCCCACCGGCGATCCCAACAACAGCTTCTGAGATATCGCCGGCGCCGTCGCCGTCCTCGGCGACGGCGCCGGCACTGGTGCTCTCGAACTCTGGGAAGCGCATCGACCAGGCGGGAAAGAAGAAATACGTGAAACAGGTGACCGGGAGGCACAACGACACGGAGCTGCACCTGGCGGCACAGAGGGGTGACGTCGGCGCGGTGAGACAGATCCTTCTAGACGTCGATTCTCAGATTATGGGAACTCTCGGCGATGACGACGACGTTGATCTCGACGCCGAGATTGCGGAGGTGCGCGCTTGCCTAGTCAATGAAGAGAACGAGCTTGGTGAGACCCCTTTGTTCACTGCCGCTGAAAAGGGTCATCTCCATGTCGTCAAGGAACTTCTTAACCATTCCACCGCCCAGACCGTTTCCAAGAAGAACCGATCGGGATTTGATCCCTTGCATATTGCAGCCAGTCAAGGCCATCACCGTATGTAGTATATCTCTTTCTCTTCTCTTCTTTCTAGTACTTGTGTTTTTTTTTCTTTTGTGTTGCTTTAGTAAGTTAGTTATATTAGGAGTTATGTTATGAACTTATGATATGAACATATGTTATGCTGCTTGAGGTTTAGGAAAGAGATTTTAACTCCTGTAAACTTAGCAACTCATCCAAGAGAGTGAAGTAACTGATCTAAGTCCTTGAACAAACTTTTCGGGGACCCTTAGTTTCTCTAGTTTAAGAGAGTTCTTTGCCATATGTATGAAGATGACACTTCTTTACCACAATGTTCCTGTTATGTAGTGGGACAGGGTATTGCTCCCGTGGTGGAGGGACTCTGTTGGATTTCTACTAGCCTTGAAGTCTGCTGCAGGTGGTGATTGTCAGGGTTGACCAATCAGGCAAGGTTCTTGCAGACTCAAGGTTTTGGCAGATTTTGGGGCATATTAACGCTTGATTGAGTCTTTTGTTATTCAGTTAGTTTGGTGACTTAGGCTTGGTCAGCCTTCTTATGAGTGAGTGTAGGACTACTGAATCTTGATCTAGGAGGTACATAGCCCCTCAAGTTGCAAACGCCTCCTTGTGCGTGAAGTGATTTTAGGACTGATCCAGTCATGACCATAGCCATTGATTAGAAATTTAGCTTTTGGTATTTGAAGTACAAATTATAAATGTGTTGAAAAATCAACTTTGCTTTTCTCATCAGAGACTGAGATTATTTACTTTATTTTTAGTTTAGAGGAGCCAGATTCATATGAAAGTTATGAAATGAGAGACTGATCTTTATTATTGTCATAATTGAATGGCTGGCTTGCTTGGGTTCTGATTTCTAGACCTTGTTGGCTTTTGGGTAGTTCATTGTGATGAGTGGCTTCAATTTGTTGGTGTGTGATGTGATGAGATGTTCTTATGTGTTGATGTAATTTAATGTGAGTGTTTTCTGTTGTTCCATGTGATTCATGGTGGATTTTGGTTTGCAGCCATTGTTCAGGTTTTGCTAGATTATGACCCAGGATTGAGCAAAACTATTGGTCCGTCCAATTCGACTCCACTTATAACTGCAGCAACAAGAGGACACACGGAAGTGGTGAATGAGTTGTTGTCGAAGGATTGTACCTTGTTGGAGATTGCTAGATCTAATGGCAAAAATGCATTGCATTTAGCGGCTCGTCAGGGTCATGTGGAGATTGTGAAAGCCTTGCTCAGTAAAGATCCACAGTTGGCTCGGAGGACTGACAAGAAAGGGCAAACTGCATTACATATGGCTGTAAAAGGGCAGAGTTGTGATGTGGTAAAATTACTTCTTGATGCTGATGCTGCTATTGTTATGCTTCCTGACAAATTTGGTAACACAGCATTACATGTGGCAACCAGGAAAAAGCGAGTAGAGGTATGTCAACAGTTGTACAGCATTACAAGCACCATATGTGTATAGATGAGGCCATAAAATCAAGTTACTTGAACTGATGTGGCACTTACCAAATAGCTAAATATGCCTTATCCCTACCCCAATAGTAGGATATCCGTTTCTTCTGTCGTTGTACCTTTTGTGAACATCAGTCCTTAATGCTGATTTTAACCATCTAAAGATGGTAAGTTTTTATTCAAAAAGAAAACATTTATTACACTTTTTATGTTTCTAATGTAATGTAATAATGCTTTTTTTCCTAATTATATCTTACCACTTTTTAGATACTTAAAATTAGTCCTACGGGCCTAATGTTAACATTTTCCATATTATAAAATTGCAACTAAACATGTAAAAGAAGCTGCTGATTTGGTATGGTTTAACTTACATTTGTCCAGAAGTTTTGGGCCTTTGTGTATTTGAATTTTTCTTAATACAAACATGCAAACCCCCTATATATTTTTAAGCATCCATCGTAGTTCCCTCAAATGAAAATCTGATACTATGGTTTCTCAACTTCCTGCACAGATAGTGAATGAGTTATTACATCTGCCAGACACCAATGTTAATGCATTAACCAGAGACCACAAAACAGCTCTTGACATTGCTGAAAACCTTCCACTCTCTGAAGAGGCATCAGATATAAAAGAATGTCTTTCTAGATACGGGGCACTTAGAGCTAACGAGCTCAACCAACCAAGGGATGAACTGAGGAAAACTGTTACTCAAATCAAGAAAGATGTTCACACTCAACTTGAACAAACCAAGAGAACCAACAAAAATGTTCATAATATTTCCAAAGAGCTAAGGAAACTCCACAGGGAAGGAATAAACAATGCCACAAACTCAGTAACAGTGGTGGCTGTGTTGTTCGCTACAGTTGCTTTTGCTGCTATATTCACTGTGCCTGGTGGTGATAACGATGATGGCTCAGCAGTGGTAGCAGCTTATGCTGCTTTTAAAATCTTCTTTGTCTTTAATGCTATTGCACTTTTTACATCTTTGGCCGTCGTGGTTGTTCAAATTACTTTGGTTAGAGGTGAAACTAAAGCAGAGAAAAGGGTGGTAGAGGTGATCAACAAGCTCATGTGGCTGGCATCTGTCTGTACTTCAGTGGCATTTATTGCTTCTTCATACATAGTTGTGGGTAGGAAGAATGAGTGGGCTGCAATTCTGGTTACAGTAGTTGGAGGGGTGATAATATCTGGCGTTATTGGCACTATGACTTTCTATGTAGTGAGGTCTAAGAGAAGCAGGTCAATGAGGAAGAAAGAGAAGCAGCTAGCCAGGAGGAGTGGATCTAATTCATGGCATCATTCTGAATTCTCCAACTCCGAGGTTGATCGGATTTATGCGCTTTGATTTTGAACTTGCAACAATCTTCAGGGAATCGTGAAAAGCAAATTGTTGCAAAAACGATGACAGGTGTTTAGAGTTGCTCCATTACCACTTTAAGAGTTCACTGTACAGGAAAATTATTCTCTCAGGCTTAGCTGCAGCTTTTGAAGGATCTTTACAAATTGGAATGAAGCCCTCATCATCATTGTAACTGTTAAATGGTGCACTGCAGGGCCTAAGTAAGCACCTGTATCTTAATCCCAGGTTGTGATTTGCTAGGAAAATAAATTGAACATTGTTTTAACTATCAATTTATCTATCGATGTGTTACCAAAATATGCCTGCCATTCCTGTTCGTTTCTGAGTTTTTTTATTAGAATTTTCATGGGGCCTAATCATCACAACTGACCTAAATTACATACTGGTGCCATGATACATGCTGAGTTCTCATAATAGCAAATTAGTGTTAATTGTATTTTTTTTTTTTTTTTGAAAAATTTATGAGGTGAAAACTAAGGTTTGCAATTTGCAGAAAAGGGTATAATTGAGTTTTTAATGAAGGTTTTATTTTAGTTCTCAGATTGACCTTCTGCCCGTGAAAATTGTGGTGTCAACTCTAATTAATACATTGCACAGTTATCCATTTCGAGTAGCGACTTGTAGCAGCCAACTTTGAAAATATTGTAGCTAGAAGAAGGTCGTTGTTTTCAACATTATAATAATATAAATTAAATAATTTATATTGCATATTTAAATACCTAAACAAACGAATCTCAAAATTAAATAATTTATTATGAATAATAATTTACTTTACACATAATCCACTACCAATTTAGGAGTAATAAGAACATCGTAGTGAAGTAAAAAGTGATAAATGATGGTGCAGCTAATACAAAAATAAGATAACAAACTAAATAAGAAAACAGCAGAATGTGGACTGGGATAAAAAATGGATTGTTCACAGAATAATGAATAAATATTTTAAACTCATGGTTATTAGAGTTGAACAAATCTTATCTTTTAATTCCTATATTTGAAAACTATCTAGTCTTTATATATTAGTTTTAATATTTTTTAATCTCTATGAATTTAAATCACAAAACTAAAAAAGATAAAAAATATTATATACACACAGAAGTTCTTTTTCTAGTTACCTCAATGGTCTTATTTTAGGAGCAGTATTTGAATGGATATATGTAGAAAAAGAAGCACATGGTCAATTGGATGGTTGTAACATGAGAAGGTGATTATTATACAATTGATGGTGGCTTTGTAGCATCTCAGGTTGCTCCTTTATGCTTATCTCACTGTCTTCTTAATTTCAATGAATGTTCATAGAAAAACAAAGAGCTTACGCATGGTCAATCGGATAGCTCTATTTTAATTTCGCAAGGTGATTATGTTAGTTGGTGATCACAAGCTTCAAGTCAAGTAGCCTTTTCACCTTTGAAATCACGAGACTGAACAGGAACATTGAATGTTAAAAGTAGCTTCGATGATTGATTTGTTTATTTTTGAGGAGGAGAAGCGTGGATCTCCATTGCAAATGAAATAACATTAAAAGCACTATTTGCAGAATAAGCACATACAAAATCATACAAGAATGTAAGCAAAATAAAAATTATGTGTTGAAATCTATTTAAGGGAGTGATTTTTCTCACGAGATGTTACATTACTCTATATATCAATTATATTACACTACGTTGGTCTGAATAACTTGTGCTTAGAATATGACGTGTTGACACACAAAAATCTCTTAAAATAGGGTAAATTATGAGGACCCTACTACTTGAGAAGAAAATCAAAGTTGAAAGCAGTTGTCATATTAAAATTCAAAATAATAGAGGTTCTTGTCATGTGCCATTCGGAGAAGGCATCAATATTATATATAAAATATATTTCATATTTTTTCTTTTGCTCTCTTTGCCTACAAAGTTGTCAAACATCTGATAACTTAAACAAATCAGAATAGAACCACCTGAAAAGCTGTTTGTCACCTTGTCTGCACTGAAGGATTTTTTTATACTTCAAGTGTGAATATTTTAAATTTTTCTTTCACGTATGAAGTTTGCTTCTTCATAACTCTTCTTTTTTCTTTTCTTTCTCAGTTGCTCTGACAAGCTTTTTGCCATATAATAGAATGAGCTTACTTTAATGGTCAAGAAATTTTCTTCATAGAAGAATTAAAGACCAATAAATGTCTTACAGTAGTTGTCAAGGGATGAACATGTGGGCTTCTACAATCATGATGATTGTTACTCTCGATCTTTGATAATAGAATTTAGAAGGGACCTAAAACATATGTATTTTAATTTTATAAGACATTTATTTATTATAAAACTTTGGTGTATGGAAATCACATTTATTTATTCATTAAAGAAATCTCATAAAATTAATGGCAAACTAGATGATCAAACTTGACAGATAAGCAACTACAATTTATTGGCACATGAGATGAAGAGATTGGTGTTCTTTATTTCTTGCTATTATTTGAACATAAATGAAATTAGTAGCATTCTTTGACAGTGAGAGCCTGGGATTGCATTAGTAGATATCTCTAACTTTCTCATTTGTTTCTTTAACTTCAACTTTTTTGTTTCAGAAGATTTTGCAATGTGCCTGTTCTCAATTTAATAGTTGTACATATTATTATGCTTTCCACTTCAACAATTGGGTTCTGATGTCCACATTACTCTTACACTCATTATGTTTGTACTGTGCCTGCACTAATCATTTCTTCCTCATGATTGATAAAAGGAATTATACAAAAACAGAATCAAATTATTAGTATCAAGTATCAGACATTTATAGTGCGTGTTGCATTGTCACCATTCTAGTTGACAGCATTTACAAGCAATGAGATTTCTATAGAAGATATACTTTTAATCTACTCTTCTCTTCACTGTTCCTTATATTTTAAGATCCATATGAAAATGCTTGATGTGTATGCCTATCATAGTATAATTGATTGTTACAGTTGATTTACAAGCTGGAGAAAGACTAAATCAGTTTTTCAGTTGACAAGAGTTCAAATTCCAAAAAATCATTAAAATAAAATTTTCAGTGTTTTGCTTGTTTTAATCACCAATTGATTCTTGAAATATAGGAGGGGGGCAAGTTTGAATTGGAAGTGGATAGTACAATGTTCTAATTTTATTTTCAGAAGATTTATGGTTGAGGACCAAAAGCAACTATCTTCTGTAGACAAGGTCTAAATATCCATGAAAACCATGAGTGTTTCTAAAATTAGTACTGGTGAATGAAGCTATCTTTCACCAAAGTTACTTTTGAATTGGAAAGACAATGTGTGAAGAATACAAAATAAGCAAAGCTACTTTTTAATGCCCCATCACCCCCTCCAATGCTCTACCCTCTCATGATCCTCACAAACCGAGGTCCTAGATGCAGACATTGAGTAGAGTCCAACTTCACTTGCAGTCTTCTTTGAAGAGAACACTTGCTGGGACTTCTTGCAGTGTGCAATTGCTCCCTGGATCGAATTTTCTATCTCTGAATTTGCACTGCTGCACCTTTTCAGTAGCTGGCGTGCTTGGCATCCATAAGATTTGTTTGAAAATGAAAATGAAGTTGAACCCGACATTGATGAAGATGATGATGACTTGTTCCCTGAAAGCATTTTGATGCCAACCGAGAATGACCTTCTGTGCTGGTTACTTCCGTCATCACTTGTCTTTTCTTTGTAGCTTCTCATAACAGAATTGGAGGACTGATATCTGTCCCTATGAATTTGGCCATACGGGTTTTTCTTTGCCACTTGCACATGCTTATTTAAAATCTCCCTGGCTTTTGAAACCGATCCTTCATCCGCAACTTTGGTTGAGGTTGCATAAGTTTCATATGAGCAACCGGATTTTCCAAACCAAGATTTGAGATAAGCCCTTGAAGCCTTCAACTTTGAACCTAGTGAAGACTGCTTCAGTTTCTTTGTCCATGACTTCTTCTGGTTTTCAACAACAAATCGAGCACTTGTATCTGTTGGGTACGCAAGGTTGTAATACTCTTCAGGGTTTAGTTCTCTACTAACTTGGCAAGAATCAGATGGAGAGATGTTACAAGATTCAAATGGGGTGCCTGCAATTGGTGTTGTGTAGGTAGTGGCTAGAGGAGTGCTAAAGAACTCCTCAAAGATATCATTTTCTTTGTCAAAAGGAGAAGTGGAGTTTTCAAGAAGTTTTTCAACCATTTGTAACCGAGGGGGGAGGTGAAGAGGGAGGAGCTTTCCTTTGTAGAAAAGCTCATCAGCTGGGGAGGTTGTTGGTTCTTTTTCTTGAACAATGGAGGACATTTGGAACTCAAATTCTCTAGGCTGTGGATAAGATTGAGAATGGCAGAAGAAGTTGGAGTATGAGTTGACTTCCATGTCAATGTAATCATCATCTGCAGGGTCACATGCTAAGAGTGTTGTAGCCATTTCAGCCTCTAAGGTTCACAACTCGTGTATTTTGGACTTCTTCCTATGAGGGCATAGCAGCTAATGGTAGCTGAGCTTTTATTATGGAAAAATGAAGAGCAGTACTAGTACTGCTTTTGAAAGTGCATAAAATGATATATTCAAAAAGCAGTATCCTGGAATTAGTGGTATTCTAATCTTATTGCTTTTTTGATTTTTTTTTCATGTCTTGTCATTATTGAAGGAGTTTGTCTGCAAGCATCCAAATGTAAAATTAAAACCTGATTTATTTTCTTATGGGGAGAAGCACTGACCCACCCAACATAAACATTGTGGCTTATTTCTCATTGGGATTGCTACTTTTGTATTTCTTTTGCTGCTAATGGTAACTAGCTTGACATGATTTCCATTATTTTGTTTCCTCGAGAAATTAATAATGCAGAGAAATTGACCAAAAACTGCACCGTGTCTCACTATGGCTCAGGCAGTCAGGTTAGTTACTTGCTTAGTGCAGTTGGCATTATGAAGTCTTGCACAATGGGAAGCTAGAATCAAGATATTACATGATGATTGTAGCCATTGATTTGCTTGCTTTTCTAACAAGATGTGATGGGTGGTCGAACCTTTAATTAAAACAAGCATCTTAATTAAAAATCAGTGAACTAAAACGTTTTCTTTTTGCTATTTTAAGCAGAAGGGGATGGTTGAATGATATTAATACTTAACTAGGCAATGGTTTAGAAATTGGGACTAAACTGAGAGAAGAGTACAACACAGGAATCTCCTGGCAGTAACTACAGTATTTTTCCTTGAATCTCATGGGTACTTTTGTATCTGGGGAAAGCTAGTATATGATCTTAAAAGCCTCTTTTGGAACCTTGTGTAACACTAACAATTTCCCATGCAAAAAAATTGGGTTTCTGAACAAGATATGTCTCACGGCATGCACTCTGGCATTCATATTAGTACTTAACTAGTTATCATTGTGCTGTGCACCAAAATGAATATGATTAGGAAAGGGGAATACGTGGTACACTTGATTAAGTAACAGTTGAGTTCATGAACAACTCCCACAGCTTACATTCTTGCACTTTTAACTGGATTCCTGCGTTTGTTTTAACGCACTTTAGTGTATAATTTGCACACGGGAAAAGCCCTCTGCCAAACCTTTTGGTGTACACGGATGCAAAACATGGGCATCTTTTGCATTCATTTCAAATTATTCCTGTCTTCTTTAACTAAACCACTTTTATGTTTATTAATTTCACTTTGAAAAATGAAGTTCTATTGTAACTGAATAAAGTATTATAGTAAATGCACATAATGAACAAAAATGACTAGAGAAAGAAGCAACACATGACCCGACAAGCAATGGTGGGAGAACAGACTGAGGCCGGAATGCCTGCAAAGCTCGAGAGATTGTTTGTCATCATCTTTTAACACACACTCCTACCTACTTTTGAGTTTACCATCCCTTTCCCTTTTCCATTTTTTTAGTTCCAAACAAAAACAATAAGCTCCTAACTTTTCCTCTTTTTTCCCCCCTATGTGCAATAACTTTGAGATTATTATTTGCAAACACCTTCAAAAAAACACCACCATATGGTTGGTTCTTTCTGTCGATGCAGGACCTATCCTAATGGCCACCTTACTTTCATACCCAATTTGTCGCCAAAGTTAGGTTGTCAAGCATTTCCTTTTCTTTTTTTTTCTGAAACCTACTTATAGATTATAATATAATGTCAACATTGATTAAACTGAATCCCAATCAGAAAATAAAAAACAGTACTTTATTTTGTTAGTAGAAGGGATCAGATTAAAAAGAGGACCGAAATTTCCTTGTTGCGATCAAAGTATACGATTGATCTCAAGACTAATAATACACTTGGTGCATTTATCCCGCATGGTTTATGAATCACGTTAATAAGATTGATTAGCAGCTACATAATTTAAGTTCCATCCCTTTGCATGTAAGGAAACGATTAAAATTTCAAATTTTCATTGTTTTGAAGAGAAATTAAAAGGAAATAAGCTTTTTGGTAAGTCTCAGAAAATGGGAGGATTGCTTTTAAGACGTATTATCTTATTTTTATAAATATTTTACAATAAACAATTCTGATAAAAAAAATATATAGTAAAACGCTTAATTTTCACTCTCTTCACTTCTAAACAGGAGAGAAAAAATTAGTCTAGGCCATCAAATGTAGAAAGTTCAAAGAGAAATGCTAGCACACTTTCTTAACAATACTGTTCTATTCATAACCATACTGATCGTTTCAAATCATTTTATGACTGGTCTGGCATGTCACATACTCATTAATTTACAGAAGAATTAAGAAATTATGCTCTAATGTTTACAAATTCAAATATATCTTATCCAAACTGAATCTTCATTAACAGCCGACCCATGCTTACAATTTTTTTATACTTGCACTTGCCTCCTTATAAAAATACAACAGCAAGCATTAATTACTCATAAATAAGATTGACCTAACTAGAAGCCAATTCTTTTTCAAGCTCATCAAATTCCCAATCACCAATTTCCTCTGTTGAATAATCTTGACTAACCTTCCCAAACTCAGATTCCAGCTTAGCTAATTCAGCTTCATGGTCTAATGCCTGGTCTGCCTTAACTGAAGGTGATTTTGGCTGTTCATCCGTCTCTGGCTTTGAATGCTGGGCACCATGAGCTGGTGCAGAAAGTGAAGAAGTAGCATCGAACTTTTTCTCAGAAGGTGGAGGTTCAACCTTTGCAGGGCTCTCTATCTCAAGAATTGGTCTCTCAATAGACTCAAATTTAGTTCGTAACTTTTCAATGGCATCAAACAGCTCTTTAACTTTCTCTTCATCGTTCCTGGATTGATGAGCCCAATAAGTAAAGGCAAATGGAAATAATTTAGTACAAGGTGTCTGATGGAACGATAATCTTCTATTCAAGGAAATGGAATTTTTTACAGAGATCTTGCATTTCAATAAATGATAAATGTTCTTCCCAGGAAGAGAACAAAATGGTTTATAACAGGTGATTTTGGGTCAAGACCAGTTAGAAAAATTCCAATTTTCTGCTGGACTTACAAATTACATTTATTTTGAACTTGTATCAATCAACTGTCACACGTTAATAAAGCACAATAAAGTTATCTAGAAAGAAAATACAAAACCTGGAAATTTTCCCATGCTGCGCGTAAAACTGCTGTTTCATGTTATCCACTACACTGAAGGTGGTAATAATCTGAAAAAACGAAAGAAAACCATCAAGTTCAAGAAAATCATAGCACTACTCCATTGCTTTGGTCATGGACAAAACATACAGCACGCAACATATATTGGGAGGTCAAACTTATTTAAGTAGACAGCAAGGACTAGCAGCAGCCAACAACATTCATAGTCTTGTCCTATTAGGTTAAGCCAGTTGGAACTGGATACCCTGTAGCTCATTTTAAAACTAGAGGGTGTGCAGTTCAAGATCTCCCCATTGAAATTTTTAAGCTGTTTTATAAAAATATGCAAATACAAATTTAAAACTCATACGCCATTGGATACAACTGGACAAGGTACAGTTCATTTTTAAACGGCAGAAGATCTGCATTCAAAATCAATTACATGGATCAAACATGTTGCCATTAGGCTTAGTCAAAAACCAAATTTCACACTTGCACAATCGAAGAAAGTTATTACCCAAAAAATAGATGAGTAAACTGCTAGATGAACAGGGCAGTGATTTCAAATTATTCTATGTTGCATATATACCTTGGCTTCGTAGGTCAAATATTCCTCCTCAAGACTTTTCCTTGGACTTAATACTTCTGAATCCTCAGTATCTGCACTGGGTGTCATCTCTAACCTGTATCCTCAATAAAATTGGAGAAAACAGATAAACAAATAACCATATATATAAGGGCACACACAGATGAACATTTTTTAAATTAAAACTTAATACTTCACGGACAAATGAAAATACCAATCATTTGATTTTACCCCCTCATTTACTGAAGTAAAAAAAATCAAAATTTGTATTAACATGGTGAAAATATTGTACTCTCAAAGAAATTTACAAACAAACAAACGCCCTTAAAAAGCTATTACCTCTGATTTATATTCTTGAGGTTCACGACAAACGTTCCAATATGGTTAATACAAGGTTCTAACTCTTTCTGCACACAACATAGCAGGTCATACTACCAAAGGGAAAAACCAGGAGGGAAGCAAAACGGAATCTGTCATTATACATCCATTATTTGAATCAGCAAAGGGAAATAATAAGTACCTGGTAAGCAGTAAGAAGTTGAATGGCCAAGTTCACAAAGTAGTCCTCATGTCTCTCCAATTCATCGCTTTAAAAATGTAAGGATTGGTGAAAATACTAATTCGTGAAAAAATGAAGAACAAAAACAGAATAAGTATCATCATTTCTAGATTTATTGTGAAGGATATAGTCAACCGAGTATATGTGAAGTTGGACTTATGCCTAATCTAATAAATATATACACACCCAGGGTCTTACTCAAATTAGTCAATTTTATGTTGAAAATCTCACATTTATTAGAGATATGACCAAATTATAGTTATATAAATGAGGTACAAATCTCACTTTCCAGACTAATTTTATAAATTGAGTTAGGTTCATATCTACTTTTTAATATGATATCTCAACCTATTCTAGTGATGTTTGTTGAGCCTATTTATTCCACCCGTTATCGGACTATTCACAAATATGTAATTCCATATTCGAAATATCCAGTCCTCAACATGAAAAAGTGTATTGGAAATCCTACGTCACCTAAAGATATAATCCAATTATAATACATAAATGAGGTATAAACCTCACATTACAAGCTAGTTTTATAAGATTAAATTAGGTTTGTATCCACTTTCCAATAACAAGTAACAAAACATTTATCATTACTTAAGTTTGGCTACATACTTGATCTGCTTGTCGTTAGTTTCTGCATTTGACAGCTGAAGAACCCAAGTATCTTCCAGAAAGTTAATCCAGGTTTTGATAACATCTGCTTCTACCTTACATGAGCTAATGGATTTTGTAAGTTCATCTTCCTGTCAATCAAGATCAAATCAAAATTTCAGACAACTAGATGATGAAGTAACACTATTCAGGAACAGTTATTTAAAGGAGACACAAGCAGGAAAAATAGAACCTCAAACCTTTAACTTCAGGTGCTCAACTATCTGATTGTTTGCTTCCTCAAACTGGTCTCTCTCTTCCTTCACATTCCATAGCCGTGCTTGAGCAGCAGCCAAAGTAGTGTTAACCTACAACTCAGACACCAGATTTCAATTATTTATGAATTCGTTAAGAAAGGCTTCACCACTCCTAAAGCATCCCAAATATTAAAGTTGGAGTCATTTTGACAATATAATAAGACAAACTACCATTTATTGATATTAGCAGAAGACTTGAAGAACAAATTCAAATTCAATGTCCTATAAAACCGGCCAAAACAAGGTTTCTCAACAAATATCAATCCATAATTCACTAGGACGTAAAAGAGACAACTAGATTGCAGGAAACAGCACATCACATCAGAGTAGAAATGAAGAAAATAATAAATAAGCATATTTTCTCAAGCAAATATCATTTATAAGCACGACCACTTCCCCTCCCCCTCCCCAATCACAAGAAAAAAGTTGAATATGGTGATACCTTTTTCAATTCAGCTTCAAGGTCATCTTTTTTGCGTTGCAGTTCAGATATCTCTGCTGTCAGTTCCTGAAATTGAAGAAAGAAAAATCAAGTGTCCTCCTACAACAGATGAAAGACTTATTACTCACAGGCATGTTATTTTCTCATTATGGTCTTCACTCCTATGTACACAAGAAAATTGATCATACAAAACTTAATCAACCACACAGCCCCCAAATAACAGTGAACCAAGGGATATATATATCTCGCAGTGATCAAACCTTCCATGTCATATATAAATGTATTAAAAGAACAAAGAAAAAATAAACCCAAGAGATAAGTGCAAATTATTAACACATTCTGGAAGGTGTAAACTATGAAGAAAGAACAAAGAAAAAGAGATGATGATGATAAAGGAAGAAGCTACATATAACCTTCGGATGGTAATGTAATAAACATGCTCTTATACGGATTGATCATATTGTCCATACATCATTTTAATGTATCAAAAAAATGACAATGAAAGCAACAGCCTAGATAAGTACACGTACAATCATGAAATCCCCCTTCGAAATATAATACATTCCACAGCAAATACAGACTAGAGATAATTGACAATAAACATAATGATTCCCTGTTGAATCATTACCTTCTCCTTTTCACTAGCCTCACCATCTTTAGCTACTCGAACTTTTAATGCTTCCTCTTTTTGTACTCTGTCAAATTAGAGAGAGAGGAGACATGGTTTAGCGCTCAGTAACTCAAGCAAAACATTGCATTAAACAAAAAAACTCCAGTTAATCAGGGCTGGCTCGTGCCATCATCTACAAAAACTACGAAAAGAACTAGAAGTGTAGGCAGAAGGTAGAATATTCATTAAATTTTCTCCTTTGCTTGCATTTTAGAAAAAGAAAAAAAAAAAAAAAAAATCAGCAGTCTTCTTCAGTATTGCCCACTGACAGACATGATTGAACAGAACATTCAGTACCAACCAATCTTTGAATTTCTAGAATAAGCCAAAACAATAGAGTCTCTTCATTCAAATTAGTTATCTTAATGAAACCTCCATTCCCCCTCCCCAAATCACAGGTCAGTTTCACACCTATACCCTAAATATGCAGGCAGCACAATCCAAAATACCTGAGCTCAAATACCCAAATATTCTGATAATCTTGTTAAGATTTGATAGTGGATCTACTGCAACATTTACATTCAAAATCAATCAATTTCAACTTTGTACACATTATATTTCTTCAATTATTTCCAATTAGGATCTTCAACTTGGTTATTTACCTCATGTTATGTCAGTTTGGATTTCTCTCTGTGTTTTGTAATTTCTAGTGGCTGATCATTATTTAAGTAGGGCATATACTAGTAGAATACTCAATCCCCAAGTTTGATAGGTACTATATAAGTGATGTCGCCATCAGATGTTTTATTTTTGTGTCCCTCTGTTGGGTGTGATTCCCGGGACTCCTCCATTAGCATTTAGTCTATATACTCTGATGTCCTAATTTGTTTCCACATCTGTTACCCAGTTAAATACCTTAAATTCCCTCCAAAGTGACAAATCATAAACCAACATCCTACAAATTTGCCATAATTCCTAACAAATCCTGATTCCTGAGGCGGCTACAGTTTGCAGGAAATGTTCAATAACGGGAAAATTACAAGAGCTACTATTTATTATTCAATAAGGATACTTGGAAAATTTTAAAACTTTAAATAACTATAAGCAAGAAGTAATTTTACCAACAGAAATATTAATTTCTATATTTTCTTATAAATTGATAGAATAAATAATCTTAAATTAGTGTGAAATTAAAAAAAAAAAAAAAAAAAAAAAAGAAATATACAAGGGAAAATGGCATTTCTCTGCATTTTACAATAGTCTTTTTCTTTTCAAGATTATTACATATAAGTAAAATCTTTTCTTTCCAAAACCATTATCAAATATATCTTTTTAAAATCTAATCCAGTTCCTATAAAGTAAAGGGATGCATTTTAGAGGATAAAGTGCACTTGCAGTTGTAGACAAATAAACAAATTAGTTGAGATTGAAATAAAAATCAAGTAAATAAACTTTAAGTTAGTTACAATCTTGATTTTCTAATCAATGGTTATTTGTGTACTTTATCTTATAAAGAACACTCCCCTCTCACTTTAAAGGAGTTAAATCCTTGTAAATCAGGATCAGAAAAGGAAAAAGGTCAAACAAATGTTTTTCTCATAATTGTTTTTAGGACTTTTAAAGCGACTAACATGATTTATATCAAGCTCGAGCAGAAATTTTCTAAGAGCACAAAAGTTAGTTAGATAATAGAATCAGGAAGCCCGATGCACTGTTCTTCTAGCTACCAAGAAACAGAGACACAGCACACCTGTTCCTAGGTGAAGACAGCATACTAATACTTTCTACGACATACTATGAACTAGTAGAAGCATATAACTTCTCCATTGTAAAATATTGTCTAATAATACCTTATACAACATAGTTCTGGCATGTTTGAGCCCACTTACAAATAAAACTGATTTATTCACCAGAAACTGAAAATAAAAACTAGTTGGAAAAATGCTAAATATAATGCTTTCAACAAAATCTGATTCCTGGTGTGTATAAATATATGAATTCAGATGACAAAAAAATTGAGACAAGAGTGTAAGAGAAGATCATAATTTGACAGGCTACCTGTTATCTAAAATACGCTTTTCAGCCTTTACAGCAGAGTTGGCAAGAGATTCCGTCAAAACCTTCAGCTTATCAACCTACTTAAAAACACAAAAGTATTGCTAGGGATAGAGAACAATAAAAACATATTACCCGAAACATAGGAAGAAATAATAGACAAGATGACAGACACTAAGAAACTATATTCAATCAGAACATTCAAATAAGACTGACAACATTAGTAAAGCAGAATAACCCCAAATGTAAGTTCTACTTCTACCATCTCATTCACAATCAAAAATAGTTAAATACAAACTAGGACACCTGGTAGTATTATTGTTTTGCAATTTGTATATAAACAGATAACATAATGTAGAGGGGACAATTAAAACGAAGATGATACCATAGAGAATAACGTTTACTTTTTTATAATGTCAAGTTAATGGAAAGAATAAAATAAATAATAGAATTAGAAAGTAACCATAACATTTTGTTGATATGATACTAGAGAAGGGTAATTATGAAAATTAGAAATGCTACAAAATCTTTCTAATCTTCTTTTCAGCTTCTCTCCATTTTATGAATGATTCAACTTTTATTTTCGTGAGCTCAAGGTAAACCATTCCAATTTTAATTGCTCCATAAAATTATTTTTCATACAAGGAAATATAATTTGAACCTCTTGTTCTCCTTTCTCTTACCCTTCCCAAAGAAACTTATAAAGGAAAGAAATGTACCCTTTGAGCATGAACTTCAGGAGAGTCTCCATTGCTTAAATTTTTTTTCTTCAGCAATAATGCTTCCAGTCTGGAACAGATTCTAATTTGAGAAAGGGCAATTCTCAGAGCCTGAAAAATGATAGAATGGCTTACTGTCCACTCTCTTAACACAGAAAGGTCTACATAAATAAAATAAATAGTAAATTATTATATATAAATCTGTATTACATAATATCATAGTTATTAGAATCTCATAATTCGATATGATTTGGCTACCTATCGCTGCATATCATAAGATGAATCTCAAATGACTTTGTATGTTACTACACATGAACGAATCTATGCAATTTTCCATTATCAATAAAAATTATATGATTCAATAATTCTTTTTTTTTCTCCTCTCTTTCACAAATTCACATGAAAGAAATTGAAAATTCATATAAGCTTCAATTGTTAAATGAAAAGGAATTGAAGGAGCACTTCTAAACTTATCTATTTGAATATTCCACTACTTTACACACTTTTTCAATGTATGCACTCTATTTGACCACATCATTGCTCCATTTCTATTGTCGTGATGGTTGGTAAGTAAAACAAAAAGAGCTCAAGTGAGAAGGTATGAAAGCATCACAGTTAAATTATTCATCAACCACTGTAAAGCTTCAAAATCCATAACATAAAATATTTTTAAAAGGACGAATAGTGACATTTACGTTCTTGTTGAAGGGTGACCGGTGATGGAGAGCGGAGTAAAAATCTCCCATGGATCACATACGAAAAATTCATTACCGGCAACAAAAGGCTTTAGAGAGGAAGTTATAACAGAAAAAAACCTCTAGAGTTGCTGATGTATCCTGGGCAGCTTTATAATCAACTTTGCTTACAGGCCCCTGTGAAGTTATCTCAGTGAGCTTTTTCTTAAGAGTAGAGGCTTCAGCATCTATTCTGCAGTCAATAAAAAAACAAGATGTGAAGTGAGGTAGATTGCAGGTCATTTATGTCACTTTATATTATAACAGTAAACATGGATCTGCTGATATAATAATAACTAAAGTTGATACCTGAAAAATACACGCTAAATTAAACATTCAAAAGTGTTTTAAAAATGCAGATGCAAAGTAAAATATTTCAACTTGATCCAAAAGCAACAAATCCTGCTGTCTAATATTAGACATTCGATAAGATTATTTCAGATATAAAAAATAGAAGCAACTTCAAAATGAACTAACATGGAGTGATTGGCCTATAAGTATAAAGACAGATATAATAAACTATTTAAATGTGAAACTATTAAAAAATAGATCAAGAAAGTATAAGCTTAAGCCTGGAAGAACAGAAGAGTGACCTTGCCATTTTATTTCATTTTTCTTTGCGATTAGTTAAAGGAATATATTAGTAAACTTTGTAAAGTTGTAGTGCCTGATTATACATGCCATATAAATCAAGAGCATCATATATAATTGATAACTTAAATGAAGTTAAAAATTGTAAGTTGAAGAAAACAATATGGGGGAGGGGGGGCGGCGGAGCGGGTGGTCTCACGTTCTGAAATCTTAGAACAATATGCTCATAGTCAATGGCAATAAATATATATTTCTCACTGTAAATGACCAAAAAGAATCATTCATCCTGTTATCATTTTTGTTAAATTTTACTTTATTAGTACTTGTTCATTCACTAAAAAACAAAATTTCCCTCTCAAATCAATGCTGCTCTGTCCCTGCTCCAGTTGTATAGCCTAAATGACAATATGGAATATAGTAGTGTTTAAGTTATAACCAGCGTCTGAGTGCCGTGCATAAGTTTTTGACAGCTTTATTGCAGTTTTTAACCTCTTGAGGCTCGCTGTCTTTTATCATCCTTTTCTATTTAGGATGATGTGGGTTTTGCCCTTCTTTCCTGTAAACATTTTTATCTATTTCTTAAATTCCATCCCTTATGCAGAATAAAAATAGTGCTTCGCATACCCCTATTTTTTTCATTTGATTGCCAACCATTTTCTCCTAAATCAAACATAATGGAGGTCTGAAGCTGGAGGGAGATACAAAATTAAAATCTCACAGTCAAGAAGCAGGCAAGCAATCAGTACTGCTACCTACAAATTATACAGGATTGTAAAAGATCACAGCTAAATAGCATTCATGATGTTCCCTAGAGCAACAATTTTCCTTAGAAATATCATCATGCAATTTATTGTATTAAATAAATAGGATTCTTTAAAAAATAAATCTAAATATTAATCAGTGAAAAGGCTAATAACCAAATACTAAACAGAGTATTACAAGAGAATTTATACAACTATTGTACTAGGGTTGGCTACATGAAAATTGCCCGAAGTCATTTGGCTCGGTTAAAGACCAATCTTCAGAAATATCACATCACAATTTATAGATTTTGGTATTTGATTAAGATCCAATCTCAAAACTTAAGTGTCTAGCAGAGAGGGTACAAAGAAAATGACAATGGAAACCCATTGCTTCACACTGACCTTGAAACATCAGAATTGATTTTCAACCCAGTGATGGCACCTTGTGCAAATTGAAGCAATTCCTCTCTCTTCACCTAATGAACAAGGTAAACACATAACAATCTTATTGAATGCACAAAAAAACAAGTTTAAGAGAACACAGTGGAGGCCCCATTGAGAGAGGTGAATTGCGAAGTTTAAATGTCTTGACAACTCTATGTACTGAGTTGTCTACAGTTAAATTTCATTTTAATTACTTTCACAGTCAGGTCATCTTGTAAATTATGATATTAGATGTTTATTGGTATTCTCGCAAAACAAAATTATGATATATTAAAATCCATAATTGATTGAAGTTATAAAATTATTATTTTAATCCCATTTTCTCCATTTTAGTAAGCTATAAAATATAACATTAATCGTGAGATTAAATCACAGTTTAAAAATGATATATCAGGAAGAAAAAATTTGACTATAAGAATGATAATGCAATCAAAGATCTCAACAAGATTATTAAGTTTCCAAAAAATGCGTGATGATATCACACATACAGTGTTTTATTTACAATAAAAAATGATAAAATTGAGGAAACAAATAATTGAAGAAATTCCTATCTTTCAGATATGAAATATGACATTTCCCTATTTACATTAGATAAACTCGGATCTTTAACAAGTAAAACTATGTTTGGGAGAAAGGACAGCTTCCAAATTTGGTTCTTAATAGTAATTTAGTACTATAGTTGTAAACATCACTAGAACATAATTTTAGGTAGAATGCTTCAAGATAATTTATTTTTTTATTTTATTAGTCCTTTGTACAAAATAAAGTTAGCTTCCTCATTTCAGAATTCAAATGTTAAAAATCAAAACTCAAAACTTAGTTAAGGAAAAATGCCACTCCAGATATTAAAAATGTGCATTCTCAAAATTGAAAGTTCAGGGCAAACTCATATATTGATTATCCATGGTCTACCATCAAACGAACTTCAAAGATTTTGTGAAGTCACAACTAAAAACTAGTCTAGTAGCCTTACACTTGATTTGTTAAGTTACAACTAAACACAAAAAGTACAATTAATCAAAAAAAGGAGAAATCAAAGGAAGCATTTACTACCGAACAACATCTCTGTCCATGGATAGAGTGAAGTAAACAGCATCCTTACCAGTACTTCATCTTCATAGCTAGAAAAAGCTGTTGCTAAATCTTGAAGGCTGCTCACTATGGCATTATGAACTTCTTTTCCTCCAGTAAGACAGAGTCTATATAGATAAGGATGAGGAAAGTATGATTAGATGAATCTTCCGCTGAACTGCAATATTAAAAATTTCTCCCAAAGACACAAATGAAATTAAAATTTTAGGTGCCATAGACATTATTTTCACAATAATAAAACATTGCAAATCACAGGAAAATTGCACCGAAGGGTTTCATATCCCAGAGAAGCTAGACCAGATGTCATTCATAAACATAAAACCTAAGATTAGTCATGGCAGGAAAATGCCACACGCAAGTTGCCAATTGCGAATCACAATGAGAGATCCAAATATCTATATATAAAAAAGCAATACACTCACCCAAACATCTCCAGGAGAAGGGAAACCTCTTCCTCATTGGGAGCATGAATAATCTGAGGAATAGAAAAGAGTTA
Source organism: Macrotyloma uniflorum (assembly GCA_016859785.1). Taxonomy (NCBI): domain Eukaryota; kingdom Viridiplantae; phylum Streptophyta; class Magnoliopsida; order Fabales; family Fabaceae; genus Macrotyloma; species Macrotyloma uniflorum. Next base: position 3,503,834 of record BDMB01000018.1, read on the forward strand.
ACCCTGCGGTTAACCTCCATTATCAGCAAAAAAAAAACAAAATTGACTTATCCAGAATGATAGTCTTTTACCAATATAATGAAAATGGTAAAACATAAGCTGCATACACTGAAGAAAAACTAAGAACAAGAAGTATGTTCAACTAGATCAAAATACAATCGACCAAATATAATTGGGAAAAACCAAGTCTCATATAGGTTAAAGATAGAACCTGAGAAAAGAATATAAGTGGGGGCAACCCTCACCTCACAAGATGGTTTTGTGAGATTGAATTATGCTAAAACCCACATTGTAAGTAATATACACAAGAAGTTATTAACTCTTAATAAATTAAAGCCAATTATGTTAATTCTTACGTTAAATTAATGTTTTGGACATACAAGGTGCATCTTTAAATATAAAATATTAATTCAAACCCGCCCACAATTGTAAAGGGAAAAGAAAGCAATATATATATTTAAAGAACATAACACTTAAACTGCATCTGTGTATACATCCTTCACAGTCTGATACAATGGATCTCAAGCTTAGATGTTGGTCTTTCACCAAGTTAATCTCATGTCTCACTTCAAGAGTACACTTGAAAGAAGCTTCTCTTTTTGCACCCATTTTGATAAGACAATTTAAAACACTACAGTTTTATGCTTACAGAACAAAAGATATCTATGTTATAAAGATACGTACCAATATACCATGGGAAGTTCAGGATATTTATACATAATAATTAACATTAATGGAACATACCATGGATAATGTTATACCCTCCAATGCCTGACTTCGAAGGAAAACATCACGAAAATTTAATGGTTCACCCCCAGCATCAGAATCATAGTAAAGAACCTGAAAAGAATCAGTAGAATAACAAACACAAATGGTTAAGGTAAAAGGATGCCATTATGTTCACTACTTTTAGGACTACATTAGCAACTTAAAAATTTAGGTATCAACTATCTGAAACCATAGACACATAGTAAGCTAGCAAAGAAGGATGTCATAATATTTTCTAATATATAATAATACAATGGCATTACAGAGTAGAGAGTTAAAGAAGGTCTGACTGACAGAATTTTATATAATATCTACTACCTACCAACAGGGAAAATCTCCTCCAGTAATCTAGTTGTGAGAAAAAGACAGAAGCGAACAACCCATAAATTTTATTATCATCCAAAACAGGAAAAAGACATTACAGTGGGAAAACAGACAGCAAAAGCTTCTGAAGTGGACTAGACTTTGCTACGGAATGGCTTCAATACACCATAAATCAGGAGGATTGCTAGCAGTGACATGACATCACACTCCTTATAACACATTTTCTACACTTGTTTAATTTCTACGGAAAACTACAAAATCCCGAGTGGAATTTACTAACTTACTAAGTACTAAGGGTGACTTACACAATTTTGTATTTTTGAATAATAGACAGTGTACTAGAAAGAGAGTGTCGCTAGCATTTCTCTAGCTTCAAAGACAGCATAGTCATTAAAGCTATAACCCAATCTCTTAAAAGTATAAAATCAGTCACAGCACACTACGGTACATATGAACAAGGAAGGTTTCTAATTCTAACCAGAGACGGTCTCCTTGGGTTCTCCCTGGCTTCTTCAACTGCAAGGTGCTGCTCGAGAGTCCTCTCTTTACCTTCAGCCAACGACGCTTCAGACAACTTCCGAATCTCTTGAAGCACAACCACCCATCTTCTAAGCAACTGGACTCTCTCAGGTCCCCTGTAAGAGATAGCAGCGTCTTCCAACCTTTTAATGGTCTGCGTAACACTTCTGTAATTCCGAGCACTCTGCAGAAAGTGAACATAAAAGAACATAACACGAAATTAATATTCTCGTATCGAAGTGTCTACACGCCCTAATAATGGTAACAGAGCACTTAGATTGGAACAACACACAAAGAAGATGGTTATTGATTGGTCTCAGTTTGATGACTAACAATACAAACTGTTGCATTAATGAAAAACGAGAGGTGGTGTGAGAGAAGATAAAAGAGGAATTGAGAACGGGGAATTTATTTACAATGCGATCCTGAAGGATTTTGGCACCCTCGGCGACGGCTTGGCCGGCTTGTTGAACAACGTTGTCGGCGTAGTTCTTGACGGTGCGAGTGAGGTTGTTCTTGTTACCGACTTCGACCGCTTTGTTCACCGCAGATCTCAGCCACGACATGATTGCTCTCAGCCAGTCCGAGTCGAAATTCGGGGATGGAAGACCGAGGCTACAAATTTATTTAGGGTTTGGAATGTTAGATGCGAGAACGAGAAGACGAAGAACAAGGTTAAGGAGAATCGCAATGAACACCGAGCATCTCTCTATCCAACTCTCTCATTCGCTTCGTCTCAGATTTGCACAGGGAGAAGAGTATCGAGATTTCGAACCTCAACGACGCCGTTTCAATCTCCTATAAAAAAATTAAAAAAAAATAATGTATGACTTGCGTTTATAATTTTCATAAGAAGTACAGTTTTAGTAATTTTAAAATCAAATTATCTCATTTTGGTTAAAATATTTGAATTTACATTAATATAACCTGTGATGTAAAAAATAGTCGTTTATATTTAAATAATATTAAATTTAAATACATAAATATTTTACAATTAATTATGCTTTGATCTTTCTAAATTTTTTTTCTATATTAGCATATTTATTTTATATTTTTCTTTCAAACGAACTGACCTTAAGAAATGAATTTAAAAAGTTATATAATAATACTTTAAAATTAACTAATTATATTTTGAAAAATAATTTTGAGGTTAAAAAATATAAGTAACAGACAAAGTTGACTAAAAATACATGAAGTTTGTGTGGTTTGAATGATCATAGTAAACACCTGTAATAAAAACTGATTTAATGAAGACTACTCAAATAAAAAATGTTAATTTTTTAATTAAAAAAAATTAAAATTTATGAAAAATAATATCCTTCTATATTCGTTTTAGAAAATAGTCACCCATCAATCATTTCTTCCTTGATAAATTCGTTACAAATAAACAAAATATATTAAAAAAATGGCAAGTAAGTTTATCTTTTTATAAATTTAAAATTTAGAAATACAAATTACGTTAAAACATCTCTTACACAAGTTGATTCGCGTCCTCGAAATGTCGTTGACTCTCAATCTTTAATTTAACTTAATTTTTAATAAACATGATATGATATATTCATTAATAAGAAAACTAGTTATTCAAATCCTGAATCCAAAATTCTCTTTCTCTGAATATAATTTGATGATTTATTTTTTTAAAATATGTGCAATCAAACAGAGAATAATGATACAAATAAAAAGTAAATAGAAGAAAACATGGAAATTTTGAATTTTTATATTTGGAAATTAACTTTTCATTTTTTATATTTTTTCCAACTTAAAAAATAATTATTTTTTCTATTCTGTCTTTCTTCTAGAAAGACACAATAAGAGACATTGGTCAACTACCAATTATTAAATTATTCGTTTGGTTAAGGGGGTTTTCTTATGAAGAAATTTTTGTTTTGAGAAATACTAATCAACATTTTAAAATTACTTAATGAAGAATTAATTACTTGATTATGATACATAAAATTAATTATGATACATTTGTATTTAATTTAAAGTATTTTTTTTAATATTTTGAGGAGTTAGGTGAAGTAAACTAAGAATATGTTTGGATTATTCGAACACAAAAATGAAATCCACCCACCCAACTACAGAGAAGGAAGAACAACTCAACTTTGACACGTCATTCCAGCTACCGTTCAACATTATCGTTCTTTTTAAATTTTTACAGTTTTCTCATCAAATAAAATACATTAATGAAATAAATTAATATTTAATGGTGGACCCTCGTAAATTTATTTATTTATTTATTATTATTATTTTTTAAGTGTGCTAGTTAGGTGGGTAGGTGAGAAAGGAGAAGATAAATATGAGTGTGCTACATTTAAAGCAATAATTCAATTTAAATATAGATATTAAATACAAATAATATTATCACATAAAAAAATATATAAACCCTAAAAAAAGTATCAAATAATTCTAGAATATGAAATAGAAAGTGGAAGTGAAGTTGAAAACGAAGTTGATGAGTATGGAGTGAGTAGGTCTATATAAGTGCTTGTGTTCTAGCATTGCGTTACAAGTGGAGAGGCCTATTAATATTATTGATAGAAAAAAGAGTTTGACAATGGCCACAACACCAACCATCACCGACGTCCAGGTCGAATTCCTCCACTTCCCTGCGGTGGTTACTTCACCGGCCTCCGCCAAAACCTATTTCCTCGGTGGTGCAGGTTCTGTTACTTCTTTCAATTCTTACAATTAGATATATAACATATCAATTATGTATTTCTATATGATTAAATTGAATAATCATAATAATATGATCATGCAGGGGAGAGAGGATTGACGATTGAGGGGAAATTCATAAAGTTCACAGCCATCGGAGTATACTTGGAGGATAAAGCGGTGGCATCACTCGCCACTAAGTGGAAAGGTAAATCTTCTGAAGAGTTGATCCCCGCTCTGGACTTCTACAGAGATATCATTTCAGGTAAAAACCAAATTCTCTACTTCTTTTTACTCTTTTTTTGTTCATCTTTACTTCATATTTTAATTTTACTTCAATATTAAATGCCGATTTCAATGTTAATTTGACTGTATAGTTTCCGTACATTAATTAAGTAATATTCTGAAAACTATAATCAACGTAAAATTATTTTTCTCTTGTTTATAACAATTGAATACAGATAAGAACACCGATAGAAGAGACCATAATTGATGTTATTTTAGTTATCTAACCAGGGAGATAGTTTTTCTTTTAAAAATAAAGTGGTAATGGACAAACTAAAGGTCAACAAAAGCATGCTAATTATTATAATAGTACTATTATATACGGACATGCGATAGAGTGAGTCAAATAATGTTGGTAAAATGGTTCTATTTGCAACTTGATGTTTTTTGTATTTGTAGGACCCTTTGAAAAGTTGATAAGAGGATCGAAGATTCTGCCATTGAGTGGGCCAGAATACTCGAGGAAGGTGATGGAAAACTGCGTTGCACACTTGAAGTCTATTGGGACATACGGTGATGCTGAAGCCGCAGCCATTGAAAAGTTTGCAGAAGCCTTCAAGAATGTGAATTTTCCACCCGGTGCCTCTGTTTTCTACAGGCAATCACCTGATGGAATACTGGGGGTCAGTATATGCAATTACATTTCTTACTTTAGCTAATGCAGTAATGATGATGCATACATAAAATATGTTTATTCCTTTAAAATATTGTAAGAGAAAATAATAGTCTATAAATTCGTTGTGTAAGAAAAAAATATTAAATCATACAAGAAAGATGAAGTTATTCTATCTAACATTAACTTTTTCATTTTTACTGAAAAACATATGCTTCTATTGTTCTTATGCACGACCAGTTGAAGACAAGATATTTAGTTGATTATTAATGGACTGTAAATAGACTCTATGTCTCTGTTCTAGAAAAATCAAAATATCCATACAAGAGTAACAAAAGTTATTCCATGATAGTCTTATATAAAACAAGACCAGCATTTCAACCAAATATGACAGAACACAAATCCAAAGAAGCTTAGTAAGTGTATCTGTTTTGTTTTATGAATCACAGCTTAGTTTCTCTGAAGATGCAACGATACCAGGAGAAGAGGCTGCAGTTATAGAGAACAAGGCTGTATCAGCTGCAGTATTGGAGACTATGATCGGAGAACACGCTGTCTCCCCTGACTTGAAACGCAGTTTGGCTTCACGATTGCCTGCGGTATTGAACGACGGCATTATAGTCTGAGAAATGATAATCACAAGTTGAGGGAAATTATTATGAACTTGAGTTTTTCAAATGTTCTTGTTTTCTCTCTTTTCCTTCTTCCCAGTAAAGTCATTAAACTTCTCATTCCCTACTAGAGTTTTTCTACTGCTTTATCGAATAAATAAAATCTGAGTTTGAGTTTACTTATGTGTAATTGCTTAAGAAATACTAGGATTGGAAGTTTTATGTTTTACATTAATTCGAACTAATGATTTCAGTGATTATGAGATGAAAACTGGAAAAATGAAAAAAAGAAAAAGCAATGAAAAGAAAAATAATAAAAATACATTAAAATTAAAATAATTTAATTCAAATGAAAAACAATAAAAATAAGTAAAAAAAATGAAATAAAAATTATTTATTAATTATTTCATTATTATATTATTTATTATTATTATAATCAAATAAATATAAATAAATATATATATATATAGTAAATTAATATTAATAAAATATTAACAACATAATTAATATTTTTAATATAATTTATTATGTAAGTAAATGTTATTAAAACATTGAAAATATACTTAATTATATATAATTTATTTTATTTTATTTAAAAAAATTGTTTTATATTTGAAAGTGGCACGTTTCTTAACTTTGGAAGAAATTAACAATGTAGGGACAATTTTCTTCATAAGTCACATGCCCATTATTCCACATTTTGTACAAACTAGGACTAATAAAAAATTATACGTTATTTTCGAGCAAGATAACAATAAATAACAGAGGCTATTTTTTTTTAGAGAAATAAGAAAAATGACCGAAATAATTTTTATGCAAAATGATCGGAAATATTTTGACATAAAGTAAAACTGTTGAAAGAGAACACTTCTAAATAACATTATATTTCTATTTTTTAAGATTTATAAATAAATATTATTTATGTAATTTAATATGAACATTAAGGATTAAAAATACTAATTTTAGAGTTTAAAAAGATTTCAAGTAAAGAAACATATTTTAAATTTTATTAATTTTATAAGAATTAAAAATAGAAAATTTAATTAAATTTTAAAAATTTATATAAAGACGAATATCAAAATTTACTTGTTTTATAAGGAATAAAAACTTAAGTCTCTTTAAAAAAAGAACTTAAATCTAAAATCAATCTCACAGCATGAAATGTAAAACAAATTGGTCTTAGAAAAGAATAAATTATGTTTGATTATTAAAAAGTAATACTAAAAATATATTTATATTTTTAAAAAATGAATAAAATGTTAAATTTATCATCTTATTAAATTGTTTAATAAGGGTAACATGTTTTTTTTATTAAAAGTTTTATTTTAAGTTGAAAATGTTAGAAGCTCACTCCCAAAGGATGAACCAAGATTGCAGAAACTCCAGCTTTGAAGTAGATGTCATGTTTCTCTACATAATTTTCTCTTCAAACGTTTTTTTAGTCTTACTTTACAAGATTAAGTGTGTTAGATATGATAAAGAATAATATTAGAAAGATAATTATGAATAATAATATATATAATTAATTATATTAGAAAATATGAATTTATTTTTAATCTAAAATCTTAATACTATATACTTATTCCTCTTCTTTTTATGTCATCATAAACATCATTCTAACAAGACGATCATAATTACCATCTTACTTTTGATACTGCATGAATTAACAAGAGCTTCCCTACCAATTGGAACACCAGATATGAACTTCATGAATGTTCATAAGTTGAATAGATTTCAGTATTCTTGAAAAGAAGATTAAAAAAATGTTATATTATTTTGTGAACGTAGTAGTTGTGGAAAATATAATAATTTGTTTGACGAAGTCCTGTGTTATTTGATGGGATAGATGATTATACATTATTTAATTTAATTTAATTTAAAAGAAAAATAATGGCATTTCGTGATCCGCGATTTCTGGTGTTAAATTTAAAATGAATATTGATTAGAAAATTGCATTGCTTTCTTCCACGTTACTGTGTTTAAAAATGGTATCTGAGCATGGTATGGGAGGTATATAAAGAGCATGTGAGTTATCTGAGTTATTGAAGAAATTAGAAGAGAAAGAAGAGTGCTGCTATGGCGATTCCGGCATCCGTCACTAATGTCACTGTGGAGGTTCTTGAATTCCCGGCGGTGGTCACTCCTCCTGGCTCTACCAAATCGTATTTCCTTGGTGGAGCAGGTTCTTTTCTACTTTCATCCTTTCTTACTACAAACACTACTCTCCTTTCATTTCTTAAATTATATTCTTTCTTTTTAATACATTTTCAAATATATATATATATATATATATAAATTAGAATTTAAAATGAATTAAAATAATTAAATTTCAACCTAAAATGAATTTATATTAAACTAAGTTATTCAATATTTATAAATTGAAGTAAAAAAGTTATATGTTTTAGTATTGTTTTAAGTTTTATGATTTATTTTTTAAAAATATTAATAAAAAAAAACTTGTGTTTATAGATTAATATCAATAGATGATATGGGATATTTCACTATACTAAAACAAATAAACTACCATCTATTAATTATTCAAGAAAGGATACCGGAAAATTTTTTATAAATAAAAATAAATTATAGTTATATAAATAATTATACAAGTGAATCTCATTCTACTTTTTATCCAAAATATTTCCAAAATCTTAAATTTTTTCTTCGTATACTTATTTAATCTTCTCATTTTTATTGAATGTAAGATTTCACCTTAACAAACTCTTACACCGTCTAACCTAAATTTTTCGTTGCTTTTGATGAATATTGAAACTTGTTATTGTTCTTGCTGGAAGAGACAAAATTGAGTATAGAGTGAAAAAGTTTATGTTGTTTTTTCTTTGATTTGCTTGAAAAAAAAAAATGTAGGAGTGAGAGGGTTGAATATTGAAGGAGAATTTGTGAAGTTCACTGGACTTGGAGTTTATTTGGAAGAGAAGGCTGTGCCATTCCTGGCTGCTAAATGGAAGGGGAAGACTGCAGCTGAATTGGTCCAGTCCCTTGAGTTCTATAGAGATATCATCAAAGGTACTTCTTCATATTTCACTGTGAGATATTTATCTGTATTTTCTTCATATACTTACATCTATAAATTGTTATAAACTTTGTACTGAATGTAAATATAATATGATAGTGTTCTTAATCAAAGATCTTAAAAGTCTAAAGCTTCTAGTAATTATAAATTCATTGTAACTTTCTTACTCTAATCTCATGGACTTTTTGCAAGAGCAGTTAATGTAGCTGTCATTTTCTGAGCTTATAATATGGTAATACAATCAAAATTATTTAATAATTTCTTTGCACATGCGTTGAAGACAACTTGGACTCAGGGTTTTGTCTTGTATACCTTTTTTTTTTTTAAGTAGCACCATTTCTCTTTAAGATAATCAAAGATTAGTTTTGCTTGGTACATTCAATTCTGTGCATAAACTCAACTCCATTATTATGTAGTTCAGATCAGATAGAGATTCTCTCTCTTTTACTCTATATTTCTTTGACCAAGTGGTAGCGATTCAGTAAGATTTTTCTTTTCTTAAAAGTATTAGAAAATTGAGGCGACATGCTAGCATGAGAATAAGAACAAGAAAATTTGAATCTCATGTCCAACCACTATTTTATTGTATACTATTCAATTGTTGTCACTTTCATTCAAAATTGCTCAGATGAAATAATGGAAAATGACTGTTTAATCAGGTCCCTTTGAGAAATTAATTCGAGGGTCAAAGTTAAGAACATTGGATGGACCTGAATACGTAAGGAAGGTGTCTGAGAACTGTGTGGCCTTTATGAAATCTGATGGAACTTACGGAGAAGAAGAAGAAAAGGCTATTGAGGAATTCAGATCTGCATTCAAGGATCAAAATTTCCCACCAGGCTCAACTGTTTTCTATAAACAATCACCCGTTGGAACATTGGGGGTTAGTATAATCACCAACTGCATGTGAAATTGGTGCACATAGTTTACTTTTCTCAGTGGCACATTTTTTTTTTCTTCCACAAATTTGATTGTTTTTCCACAAATTGCAGCTTAGTTTCTCAAAAGATGAGAAAATTCCAGAAAAGGAGTATGCAGTGATACAGAACAAGGCACTTTCAGAGGCAGTGTTGGAGACAATGATTGGGGAGATTCCTGTTTCTCCTGCTTTGAAGGAGAGTTTGGCTACAAGATTTTATGAGTTTCTGAAAGAGGCCAATTCCAACACTGAGTGAAAACTGAGAAATGCAACAAGCAGATATCATTTCAACAATATTCAGAGACACATCTAAATAATGTTATTGGTCCACTTTCCGTCTATTTCTTCATGATCTTAATAAAGTGAAGCACTCTTTTCTAATATCTTTTTTAATTAGTATCAATTTTACTATATTATCTTTTTTATTTTTTATTTTCCTCAAATACTAAACGTACACTCACACAAAGATATATTAATGTGTAATAATACGAGAAATGAAATATTGAATAATTATTTGCCTTCACATAATTACAAATATACTTTTTTTTTTTTAATTTTGATGATGAAAAATCATAAAATAATTTTAAATTTGCAAATATATAGAAAAACATTGTAATCTGTAAAAGCTTAAGTGTTTTGGATTTATTTTGTTATGAAATTGTATCTTTTGCAAAAAGTTATAAGATGTTTTATAAAAATATTATATATTATTTTTACTTCCTCATTGGGTTACATTTGACTATGTTCAAATGTTGTTAGAAATTTCTCTTACGTAACAAATTACAAGTTTTTATGCGATAACTCACTTTCATTTTATATTTGTATTATCAAATACTTCATTACATATGCATTTTTTTAAGTATTTGTTTTAATATTGTTTAAGTAGAGAGTCTAAAACAGGTTTTATTAGGATTAAAATTATTACTAAATTATTAGAAAATTAAACTTAAGGTGCATTACTTTACATTATGTTTTTTTTTCTTGCTTTATCTGATTTTTCAATTTATTTTATTTATTTAGCCAACCTATGAACAAATATTCCGAATTATTAAGTTGAGCCAAGTTGACATTTTTTTTGAACTTGTTGTAAAGGTGAGTCAAATTAAGTCGCCTACTTTTTCACAACTAATCTTACTTTTTCCATTCATATTTCATGGAATGTTTGATTTTCCATTAGAAGAATTCATAAGTATGGAAAACAGATAAGCATAATTAGTTGATTCACACAACGAAAAATCAAATACAACACAATTCAGTACTTAGACAACAAACAAGAACTAACTTAACAGGCTTATAAAATCTGAAATTTCCCCATTATTCATTAGTAGCACACCAAGTGGTAAAGGATTTTCATCTTCAGATGGTGATAAAATCACTTATCAGATTCAGGGGCACCACCCTCTTTGAATAACTCAGATAATCTGGAGGCCAAACTCTGTTTTGCTGCAGGGGAGACCCCGTGCTTACCTATCATTGATTCCAACACAGCCTCTGAAAGTAGTTTATTCTCTATAACACTACTCGCTTCTTCTGGAATGGATCCATCTTTAGAGAAACTAATCTGTTTGCAATACAGATTTCTAATTAAATAATGAAAAGAAGTACTAATATTTCTAGAAATAGCATACATGTGTAGATAGTGTATGCAAACAATTTTTTAAGTTGTCATTTACGAACATACTTACAAATATAATTTTTTATGTTAACAGTTTGACATCGAAAATTTAGAATGAGTATGCATAAAAACTAATTTACAGGAATAATCATGACATGATGTGAGATTGATGAATGAGAAGAACTACAATATTGACATCAGTAAATCACTAACCGCTAATGATCCTTTGGGTGACACTGTGAAAAGGATAGAGGATCCTGGTGGGAATGTTTCGTCTTTGAAAACAGAAACAAACTTTTCTATTGCTTCGGCTTCTGCATCAGTGTAAATCCCAAGAGACTTCCAAATGGCTACACAATTTTCTGACACTTTCTCTGAGTATTGCTGCCCCGTCAAGGGTAAGATCATTGTCACCTGCATAAATTTCTCAAATGGACCTGAACAGTGAACAGTGAACAGAGAACAGAACATCCTTTTAGTTTCTTTCGCATTCACATCTAAAAACTTATCTCTGAACCTTCCAACCATGCATTTTACAGTCACAATTTCAAAATACTATTACTCAGCACACAACCAAAGATACTAAAAAAAGAAAAAAAATCAGAAAATATTAATAGAATTTTGATTGATTAACACATACGAATTCAGTTTTTTTGTTGTTGAGAATGAAAATAGTAATTTACATTGATTTTTTCAATTTCAAATACAACGTCACTTTGTAAAAAACAATATTGTGGAAATATAGTATTTTATGAGGTTATCCAATCACAATCAAACTGTAGTATACACTCACACTTATACACTCGAAAATGCATAGTTTTTTACAGTAAAAATGAGTTCAAATGTATTCAAGTTAAATAAATATAGCAAATGATGATCCTTAGTTGAGTAGGTAACAGAGAGAAAAAGTAGTTAGTACCCGTAACGATATCTCTGAAGAATTCGACAGATTCAGTTAACTCGGGGGCAGACTTGGTGTTCCACTTAACGGAGAGAAGAGGAACGGCATTGTGTTGGAGATAAACCCCAATGGCGGTGAATTTAACGAAATTGTCTTGAATCTGGAGGCCCCTGACACCGGCGCCGCCGAGGAAGAAGGCGTTGGCGGAGGAGGGAGGTTTGAGGGTGGGAGGGAATGTGACATTCTCAACGTCTAGGGCTGTTACGGAAGGGAGTGCCATTGGAATTGGAGTGCAGAGAATTGAATTGAATTGAATTAAGAGACGTTGGGAAGATATAGAGTCGAGGTTGGTGAATGGTGGTAGGTAGAGATATGGAAATGGAAGGTGGCGCCATCAAGCATTCAATGCAATCACAATTATTTTCTCTAATCTGTCACCTCTTTTAAAGGCATATACCTAACAATCAAATATATATATATATGAAAAATAATAGTTAAACAGAGATTGAAAATAAACTCGTAATTTACCTTTTTAGCATAGATTGTGGCAAAAAGAATGGTAAAAAATCAATTTCAACTCCAGTAAATTTATCTTTTGTGATTATTCACTATCTACTTTTAAGATAATAAAGATAATCTTTTTATCCCTTCTTTTAGATAAACTCTTTTATAATCATAACATGCCTTAACTTTGGTTTACTTCCTTCCAAAAAAAATGCTTTAACTCTGCATAATTTCTCTTAAGTTTCCATTAAAATGTACATTTTTTGGGGTGATTATAACATGTACATTATATATGTATTAAGAAATTAAGCAACAAAGGTAAACATTAATCTCAATTTTATATGTATTAAGAAACAAAGCAACATTATAGGTGATTGATTTTTGTTGCTGATTAAAGTTTGAAATGCAGAAGCAGAATATAGAGAACAGAAAAGAGGAGAATTTATGAGTAGATCTAATCTAATGTTGATTGTAATAGAAAAAATACAAGTGGTGTTGGAGTTTGTCGGTTACCAGTTCTTCATTGTATTTAGTCAAGTCAAGATCCTGCAATGTCTCAGAAAGTGTTTATGCATGCTTCCACCCTATTCAGCAAAACGCGTTTCTTCAGCAGAAATTCAGAATACATAGTTTGAGGATCTAGATTGAATAGTAAATGTTTACGTCAACTTTAAGCCAATCCAATATGCTTTGGGATTCATGCAATTTAACTTTTTTTATCAAAATCACACACATGCATGCAGCCACCTCCACACACATTTTTTACAATCTTCAACACCTATGAATTCTTGAGAAATTATATTTACGCGCTTATGTTTCTGTGGCATTAATATTATTTAAGCTTCCTTATTTTTAACATTGTTTCTGCGCTGTTTCAAATTTTATTTTAAATAGTGTTATATATTATTAAAATATAGTGAAACTCGTTAAGAAAATATATATTTGCTTTGAATAAAAATAACAATGCTTAATTTTACATTAATTTTAAGAATATTGGCTAAATTCATTCAATGCTTTTATTTATTCAGTCACACGACCATCTTTTTAGTCGTTTTTGTAAAATTATTATATTTTGTTTATAAAACTTAAATTTAAGATTTGAATGGAGGGAAGTTGTTGATATTAGATTCAGATTTAAATTAATTTAAGAACATTTAGGATTAAAATACATAAAACATAGTTATATTGGAGAGGAGAATTAAGTGGTAGTAGATGAAAAGAGGTGATAGATTAGTTAAGAAATTGCATTGATTACAGTTGAAGAAGGTGAGAGGAAGAGATGAAAGTATAATTTGAAGAAGAAGAAGGCTTTATTTAAAGAATACAGCCTGAAAATAAGTAGCTTAGGCATTGAATATCAATGGTTGATTATAGAATATTCAAGAGACAGTGTTGAAGTTGAGGTTGAAGCATGAAGTTCAACTTGAAGGTGGATTCACTAGCCTGCAGTTTTGCCTTATCTCACCATCTGAGCCAGTTAGTGGAGTAAGCGTGTTCATCTTCAACATTGCATCTGCGAAGTCCTTCTTGAAATTCCCCATGCCTCTGCTGTATCTACTTACTTGATCATTTGTGGGGCCATCAGTTCCATTACTTTGGGTGAAGAGTTGTTGGTCCGAGTGGACCAGACCCTTTTGCTGCACCAAGTTCTTGTAATATGAATTGTCAAATCTGAATGGAGAGGCCGAATCGAAAGCACTGAAATTGTCATCACCACCTTCGAAGGGACACTCTAATTGCTTATCTAGTGCAAATTTCTGGTCAATGTTGCTCTCGTTATAAATCCTTGCCCTGAAGAAACGGCACCTCACTAGTCCTATTGTATGACCACCTGATCCATCAACATAAATCAACACAAGTTAATTCAGATTCATCATGATATTAATCATTTTTCACTAGCTAGTTTTCTATATCAGTTCTTATAGTTAATTTGCTTTCATTTGACTGAAGGTAATGTAGTAGTTGTATTGAAACGGTATTACCTGATAAAGTAACTAGTTCTTGGACACTGAAATTTTTATTGGAGAAAGCAGTGGTGAGGCCATCAAGATCCAAAAAAGGAGCTGGTAAGTCTGAGTTAGATTCAGCCAAACTTGCTGTGGTTGAATCTCTTCTGCCTAATGGTACGTCCCATTTTGGTCCACCAAGCTGAGATAATTAAACTTATCTACGTTAATTTCTTTCAATCATATCGATTAATCATAGACACACTCACTTATATGGTATATGAATGTTATATTTGATTTAGATAAAGTAGTAAATACTTACTTCAACAACACCATCTCTGGCAGCAACGGCTAAGATGTCAGCACAAGAGACAACACCTTTGCACATGTCCTCCAACTGTGATTTTATGTTATCTATCACCTCAAAACCCCTAAGGGAGTTAGCATTTGGAAATGAATTCTTCTCCCCAGTGAAAGTATCCGTGTCGTCTAACAATACTGATGCATCACATCCCTGCACGTCAAAACAGATCAATCTCAATTGATTTCTTTGAAACAAACACACTCACTACTCACTTTTCATTTTCAATGCCTGAGTCAATTTGTATGTAACATGTAATTAGTATCATTCAATTACATGTTAGACATTAGTCAGAGTAGAGTGATTATTGATTTTAGGCCATGTAAATATCTTTTCCTCTATATCAATATACTACGTTACACTGCAAATCTGCATGAGCAAGGCTTGGATTGTAGACATGCAATACACAACATTCACATGCTGAATAGTATTAATTGTAGCTCATGCATGCAGCAAATGCATCATGTAGGAGATATTTTGAATGTAAGGATTTTATATGCAAACATTAGATAAGATGTTGAGAGTGAAATGAGACTTGCTTGAACGAAACAGTCATGGAAATGGAGTCGGAGTAAGGATGCCCCCATGCGAGACTCATTGCGCACAGCTTGTTTCACTACTTTCTTTATGGTGACAAGGGCATTGGGACAAGTTTTATCATAGAAATCAGAGGATAACTGAGCTGAAGTGAGCCCAATAACACATGCAATGAAAGTCAAACAAAGTTTTAGTTTGAGGCCGGGAAAGGAGATAGAGAGAGAAGTTGTAGTAGCCATTGGGATTGCCAAAAGCCAAGAGTTTACAAGTGGTAGAATTATGGAGAGAGGTTTTAAGATTAATTGTGGGTGGTTATCATGGCCATTAAATGTTACACTTATATAGAAGGTTAAGTTTGCAACATGTTTTTTTGTTTATGTAGGTATATTCCATACTCTCCGGGTCAACTGTGTATATATTAAATCATATCTAAGAAAGAATCTTTTGACTAAAGCAATATGGAGGAAGTGGAGAAGTGGACCTCAAAAGGCATGCAAATGATTGAGATTACGAAACCGTGTATAATATGAAGTTGTTAGCTGTCTTGTGCTAAACAAGTTAGACTTGATCAAATTCTTGCAGAATTCATTGCAAGACACTGCATCTGCACTCAACCTATAAGGTTGGATCGAGCCAAATACAAAAGAAAAAAGCTATAGTTTATGGCTGTCAACTTGTCTTAGTGTTTGGATTCCAACTTCATTGGGTAATGATCCCTTTGTCTTTAATTTGGTGGCCAAAAGAAAACCAGAGAACGCTTCTGCGCTAATAAAACTTTGAGAAACAAAATAGGAGAGAGGATTTGCTTTGTAAGAAGAAATTAGAGGAAAAGATTAATAACTTCAAATCTTGGGGAAAGGGTTTCCGAAACTAGAAGCTACTTTTACAATAATGCAACACATACACCGTTCCACGTTACGACATTTCATTGCTGTTTAATCCTCGAGACCAAATCAGAGAAAACAGATAAAAGATTATTTACTCCTCAATATTATTAATAGATGATAAAATCTTTTCATTTTCATTTTCATTTTCATTTTTCTTTATACATTGTTACTCCACTACACGTGATATTTCATCCACTCTCTATTCCTCCTATATAACTCATCTTCCATTTTTTTTCTATTAACGTTCTTCCCACGTTTTTTTATATAAATATATATAAAATAAATTTAGTCATCATCTCTCAAATTATTTTCTTATAATATAATGATTAAGATAATTAAATATTAAAAAATAAAATAATAAAAATGAAAAAAATATTTATTATTAATATAACATGTTAAAACTTTCAAATTAGGAACAGGATATTTTTTTTTCTTTCAAAAAGGCCTCCCAATCAAACATTTCAATCATCTATCTTGTTTTTAATAATAATAAATAAAAAAAAACTGTTGAAAAAAATTATAAAATTATCTTGTCATACACATTTAAAAAGTTTATATACGAAAAATAATTTTACGTTTGATTTGAAATCTAGGAAAATATAATTATTGAAATAGATAGATTGTATAAAATAGCAGGTAAACGAAGTGATGAATCGTCCTAACCCATGAGTGGTCCAAAAAGGCTCATCCAACTCAATCAACCTGCAATTATTGAAGGAGATAGCAAGTTAATTAAGTATAAAAGCGTCGTGCCACCTCTTATTATGAAGAATGGTTTTAGTAGGTAATAGGGATATACCGGAAGGGAGATCAAGAAAATATTAGCATATTAAATCAGAGACTTTATATAGTCAGAAACATAGTAAAATCCCGAAGGCTTAGAATTTATGCAAATGCTGGCAGGCAATCATTAGCATATATGAATGGATCCTATCCAAACCAACATCAAAAGGCTTACACCACTAATTGATCTATATAGCAAATTCCTAATGATTATAGACTTCATTGGCCAAAGGAAAAACATAGGAGCACCAGCAGTTATCGTGTTTATTATTTTGTTTTAACCACTGCTTAATGTAAATTATAGAAATGATCACTCATCCGAAGACTTTAGTCAAGAAAGGCCAATAACGAAGAACCAAAACACTAAGACGAGTCAAACAGCTTCATCTTCTACGTAATTCGCAGCTAGGTCCCAATAATGAGGAACACCAGCATCCACAAAAACTTTACGGCCGGCTGCTTCAGTGATGCAATCATGAACACTGAACCTATTGAAGCTGGGTTTCGCAACACTTCCTTGCCACACCAGAACGCACTTATTGGCAGGCTTATCATCATCTGAATCTTCATTTTCTTCTTTCTCTTTTGAAACATCACTCCAATTAATACGCCTTAGCATAAGTTTCCCATACCTCTTAATCGACTTGCTTCCACCTTCAACCACAACAACACTAATACCATCGCAGACAACAGCACATCCAGTCAAGCGGTTCTCTTGAGCATTGACATCAACTCTAAAGCGGGACTTTGGATGTGAGAGATCATTTATCTTGTAAAGGGAGACAAGTGTCTCCAGTGTGTTTGGGTCATCAAACAGCTTTCTTTCCTTTTTCTCACGAAGCTCAGCAGGAGTAAGCTTGCGTGCAATGTTTCTATCTATGTGAGCCTGTTCACGCTCAGCAGCTGCACTTCGAACTTCCTTTTCAAGCCGAGTAGGATCTTGAGTTGCTTCAGTGCCAAGTACTTTCATTAAATTGCTAATCTTGACCTTTGGTTTTGGTGGTTCTATGACGCCCTGTCTTATCATCTCTTGTCGATCTTTCTCCTTAGCTATACGTCTCTGTGTCCGGAGTTTCTTCTGTTCTTGCTTAGTAAGTTTGAGTGGTTGAGGTGGTGGAGGTGCAGGCTCAGCAGGCGGTTCAATTGGTCGAGGATGCTCCACATAAAATGTGATCTTTTCCACTTTCAGTTTATCTTCACCTATGATCCCATTATCAATATCACCATAATTTCCAGCATGCAGAAGTGGCATGTCCCTGATAAATTCAAATAGTTAATTGAATAAATACGAACCCAATCGAATGAGGCAATGCTAGACTCTCAGCGTCAAATGTTCATTGTCAGATTCAATTTACCACCTATTCAGCCAGTCTGTTTTCAAACTACCGGTCTGGTTTATTCCAGTTTGTCACATTGTATCTTCTTCTAACATAATTATAGTTATCATTACAAACAGAAATAAAAGAACACAAAATCTTACTACTTCAAGTCTTAAACAGGCATATACAGTATACTTGCCGAATCTAAATTGCTAGAGTTTGACATTCAAATAACACCCTTAGAAACAATCATTACCCTTTTATGAACATAAATAAAAAACGGTAGTTCAGGCTGGCATAAACTTACCACCATTCAATTTCTGGAATTTGGTCCTTGGTTTTTTCTTTAATTACAACTCTCTCTGTTATTTCTATTAAGTTTGGATTTATATCAGGAGCAGCCTTTGCCTTTGCCAACTGTGCTTGTTTGGCCCTGTGCTCTTTTGCTTGAGCTTCTCCAAATTTACTCTGCATGAGCGAAATAATAATAATAATAGCTGTCAAAGCACATACAAGGCAATTGAAAAGATTTAGGTAAATAGGAAAGTCACTATAGAATGCGACTGTGAGAAGGGGATGGACAGATAAAGATATTCGGAGCTGAGACCTCCTATTAGGAGAGTCCATGTCTGCGGTACGAGACACAGGAGGGTGTCATGGGATGAGGTCCTGTAAAATTGTAACAAAAAGAAATAACCAATAACTGACTACAGTTCGTTAATCATTAATTAGGTGGGTATTATAAAAGAAAGGGCTGAGTTATGAATGTGAGTATCATAATTGATCATTCTTGAGGATTGCACAAGTCTCTCAAAAATCTGTGACTCAGTTTAACATGCAATCAATAAAGACTTTCTTTCTACTCAATCTCTGTTCCAGTACCTTCAATTTTATTGATTCAGCATCTTTTGACCATTTTCCTTCCTCCACAAACTGGAAATTCATCCTCTTGGGTCGCAGGAGCTTTGTTTTATTAATACCCATCCTTGCATCATAATGAGGATCAGATTCAGGATCAACATCCAATACAGGTTTTAGTATTTCAAATGCGTCTTTCTTCTGTTTGTTAATGTTGACCTGGAATGTTTCAGACAAAATTCTACAGTTAAGACAGGAATTCCAGACACAAAAAAAAGTTTTAAGAATAAACATTTAAGAAAACACTACACCTTTAATGTGCTAAGGTTGCTGGGCTTAGTCACATTAACAACATTTCCATGTTCATCTATTTCACGTCCCTGAGCATCAAGACGAAGAACGGGCGCTTTGGTGGGTTTCTGTGGAATAGCAATATCTGTTACCATATGACCAGGAAACGTATTTATTAGAGGAGCAAATTGTGGATCTGGATGAAATCCCAGCCTGGCAGCAAGCTCTTGAGCACGCCTGACAGCTTCAAAGTTGGGTAGATTTGCAATACCAGTAGCGCTAGAGCCAGCAGCTAGAGGATTTGCAAAAGTAGCAGAAGCAGTTGACGGGAAAATTGACATATTTGCAACAGGTCCCAAAGAAGCTGAGGTGGAAGTTTTTGATGCCACTCCAGCAATGGAAGAGGGCACTGTAGATTCACTCTTTGTAGATTCACTATTCGAACCCAACCTTGAGCTTCCTTGCAAATTTTGGGTAGAACTCTTGTTCAACTGCACAACCAAAAGCATGGCAATGAATGCATTCAGAGGAACACGCATAGCAATAATAAAATATATCAGTATCATCTGGCTCAGGCAGCTATTAACGAGAAATATCCAGCTGACAACAGATACTTATAAATAGATAAAATGCGCAACATTAAAATACCTGAGGAATTTTCTTCAGCTTTTCTGCCAACTCTTTCTGCATTTGTAAAGCTTTCTTAGCCTTGGCTAGTGCATCAATAGAGAGGCTTCCAGGTTTTCCAGCAGTTGAAGACGGCCCATCTGTACTAGATTTTCCAGTAACCTCATGAGACCTGGTAATACTAACACCCTTATTTTCATTTGTGGTAAAATTCGAAGATACCTTGATAGGAAAGGAAGAAGAAGGGGCCAAAGATGTCTCAGGCACACCCAAGGGTGCCACAGCAGGTGATCCCAATGCACCCTGAAAGAGCAAGGACAAAACGCCAGTGAATGTGTGTCCCTCTCCAAGTATTCCGACAGGAGCAATCAATTAACAGAACACAAGGAATTAGAAAACACAGAACAGAAACGAAAATCGCAAATACGGACGCATAAGATAACAAAACATCTCAATGCATAAAGCGACCTATCATCAATAAGGTAAAGCGACAGACAATCAAATTACATATCGATAGATGGTCAAGTAAACCAGCAATCCCATTCTAGTTCACTAAGCAGTAACTCAAAGCAGATAACCCTGCAATTCATTAGGAACACTATGAAACCAAGCACATTACAGTTCAAACTATAACCAAGAAAACTAAAAACAAATGCTGAGAATGATCTAAATGTTAAAACATAACACTAAACGAAGGGATAGAAACTGACGTTTTGGACAGATGCAGTGTCTTCGAAAGAAGCAGAGGCATGGGAGCCATTGGTGACTTCGTCCTTCACATTGGCCTCATGTATGCCTCCGATTTTATAATCACCGTTTTCTTCTTGTTCTTGTTCTACCTTTTTTACTTTATCCCCAAACTTCCTCCGTTCCCTCCTCTCGACTGAAACCCTAATTTTCTTATCCTCGAAGTCCCCGTCCTCGCTGTGCTCCCTCTCTTTGCGCTTGTGAGAGTGCGAGGAGTGTCGCGGCTCCACCGAATCTTCCCTCTCCTCATCGCGCTTCACCTTCGACCTACTCTCTCTTTCGTAAGCCCTATCCCTATCCCTATCCCTATCTCTGTCCTTGCTTCCTTCTCTGTCATAAGCCCTGTCCCTGGATTTGGCATCGCGCTTGTGATGCCTGTCCGATCGATGATGGCGGTGGTCATCGGAATCGCGATGGCGTTCGGAGTGACGCTCTCTGCTTCTCTTTTCGGATTTGTCTCTATCGTCCATTTCAGGGTTTGAATTGGAAGATGCTTCGTCTCTGCTATTCTAAATTGGATTAACCTTCAAACATTTTAAATACTATATCATTCATATACATAGCTACAAAATTTAACATTAAGTGAAAATTAAATAAAATTAAAAATTATGGAATTAAAATTGTATAAAAAAATTAAATATTAAAATTATAAGTAATTCAGAATTAAATTTACACAAAAAAAAAATTGTGAATTTGAATAACATGAAAAATATATTTTCATGAAAGTTGAAAACACATAAATGCAAGATTCAGAAAGTGCCATTTTGCAATGTCATAATGTCATCGTTCAAGACCAATAATGATCAAGAATCAAATAACCATCATTATTTGAATCAAAACTACTAGTAATGATTGAATTTTGTAGTAATTGTATTAATTAAAAAAATTCCATGTTCTTAAATATTGATAATAAGGATTTATAATTGGTTGTGGATAATGATGGTTAGAGTCACAAAAACAAAAACAAAAACAAAATAGGTAACTCGTACAAGAATCTTTTGCATAAGAAAAGATAAAATTGTTACTGTTTAATTTATCTAGAAAAGAAAATATAATTTAAATATATTTTAATAAAAATATATAATTTATTGAAATAATATAAAATTAACTAATTTCATTTTTTATCAGTTAAAAAAAACATAAATAATTTAACATGTTGGTTATATGGATCGTTAGGTGTGTTAGTGGGCCCACGAGTGATGAGTCTAACGGGTCCAACAATCTCTTTTTTTTTTCTCCGAAAAAAAAGGCTTTGACATTGAACATCGTCCATGATCATTGCCAAACAATCTGGTTTTGGAATGGATTTTTTTTTGCCCCTTTTAAGTTTTTGAATGCCATGTTCGTTTTCACATCAATGTTCAACCATTTGGATCTTAATTGAGAGTGAAATGTGAACATGATAAATGGTCTACACTTTGTATATCAGAAAGAAAATTAAAAAAAAAAAAAATCTCATAAATTAGAGTATAAAAATATTTTAGATAAAATAGTCATTCAAATTCAAATTCACTTTTTGTTCTCTTAGAGATAACAAGTCGAAATAGTAAAATAGTCCATGTTTAAGAAAAGATGCAGAATGTTGAAAAACAAGTTAAAACTAAAAACGAGAAAAAGAATGAAGAAAATAAGAGAATTATGAGTCTAAAAGTTACAAGATTTTCTGAACACGGTTGAGAGTGGACCAACAACTAAAAACCTATGAATACACTTTCTTTTAAACACGAATTAAAAGATAACTTTGCAAACACATTTCTATATTTTTGTCACTTTACACAGTCTCTGACTTTCTTCTTCACATTTGACAATATCCACAGCTTCCTTTTTGGCCATGCCAGAGGGTCATTTTTTCCAAGTGTAACCAAATCAATCTCTCTTGCTTCTACTATATTCCCTGGACAAAGGTTTTGTCTTTTCATATTGTGGAAAGACACGTAATAACTTGATAAAAAAGGGTTCAAATTGAACCAAAAAGTTTGACTAGAAATTCTGAGATGGTTTGAAAATACCATTTAAAAAATGATTATGTGAGTATCTAGATACTCAATAGTTTATAATGAAGCAAGTTGGTTATTAATTGACGGTGGTGATGAGAAAGACGTGAGGCAGAATCCAAAGGAAAAGTTAGTGAGAAGAAACTTTGGTAGACTAAAAACAGCCAAATGCCAAACACATAAAAACAGTGACAGTTAACTAGATGACCAAACACTTCTGGGAAAACTGTTGCAGAATAGAAGGATAATTTGAATGAACAAAAGGTGATAGTTGAAGACATTGAGAATGAATGAAGGGTGTGCACATGCAGAAGTTGATCATACCAAATTTTTGTTTTGACTTTGAGTGGTTTACGTGGGAACACAGCCAAGAGAGAGAGAGAGAGAGAGAGAGAGAGATTTAATATGTATTGGTGAGAGTTAGCTTGCAGGTTGGTAACTGTGGGATGGTAGCCCATCTACACTAACTACCATGTTTCTGCTTTTTATCAAAATTAATTCAACTCAAATACATGCATAAGATTGGCAAATAAAGAAGGCAAAAATGTTTTTGGTTAAACACAACCATTCAATCAAAGTTTGCTTATTTACGTGTTTCTTCTAATATGAATGTTCTAAGTGTGAACCTCTTGAATACATCAGAAGAATAACTCACAAATTCCATGTCTAACTATTAGACTATTTCCTAACTAGTGCCTGAAATAGTGGAACTATATAAAGAGACGGAACCGAACTACTTTGCTGGTTGGGCCTAACATTCTGCAACTTTGTTTTTATTTATATGTATATTGTATTTTCTGAAACAATAATGAAATATATATATACTGTAGTATAGTATTCCTTGTTTGTTTTTTTGTCAAACACTTGGAATAAAAGAATAATGAAATTATTGTGAGTTATGGTTGAAAATGAGAGTGAAAAGGTAGGCTGGTAAGAATGAATCACGGAAGAGCCTTGTCCCTGCATTGACAGTTGACAAAGTATGTAATCAAAAGTTTTGTTTTT
Source organism: Macrotyloma uniflorum (assembly GCA_016859785.1). NCBI lineage: Eukaryota > Viridiplantae > Streptophyta > Magnoliopsida > Fabales > Fabaceae > Macrotyloma > Macrotyloma uniflorum. Next base: position 3,527,937 of record BDMB01000018.1, read on the forward strand.
TAAACAAAAGAAAAACTTATTAGTGGATAGATCTGCAATCATATGCAGTATCAAAGACAAAGATTATGGATAGAGGATTTAATTTGTGAAAGGTTACCTACCCTCACCTCTCACCACTTTTTCAATTCCTAATGTTGTTTTGTTTTGGCCGGCAATGTTTTTTGGTGCAAGCCAAAATAGAATTATCGAATTTTATGTAAAATATAGGATATAGAAAAAAGGCACACCAAAAATAGAATTTAGTTGTTTATCTTAGTTATGACTGAAGTTTATTAGTAGTAATAGTCAAATGGTGTTCAAGAAATTAATATTTTTCATATTTGGTCGAACTAAAATGGTTTGTCGGACTCAAAAATCGATTAACTGGATGTTATATTATTCATTGTAAATATCATTATCTTATTTTAATCACAAATGAACAATGGAACCACATTTTAAAACATTTTTAGAGTATTGTTTATTGAGGAGGGTTATTCGTGATGGTGATTCATATCAGTTTCACTTATTCATGGTGTTAGGCCATCTTACATGTGATGGTTTCTCTTAGGTCTGCATCATACATTCACCACTCCCACCATTTTCTCCATTTCTTACAATTTTCTTGAGTCTAAATTTCAAGTTTTCCACATTTAATTCAGCATATTCTATCACATGGCGGCAAGTGTCGAAAGTTTTACAGAAATTTCTTGCCCACTTTTGTAGTTTTACGTGCATAACTTAATAATTTTATTGATACTTAATGCATTTTAATAGTTTTCCCTTTATTAACAAGGAGAAGTAACCCAAAAGGGATATTTTAAAAAATTTATACTACGTCGTGTAGCGAAACTGATCGTAGCACTCAATCGTAATATTCTTTGCAGTGATTTTGAGCATAGGAAATTATGATGGAAGAAGAGTAAGATTAGTGATAGTATATATATGTTGCAATAGAAGTTGTTGGAAGGTAAAATCAAGAGTTTTCAGAAAAGCTGTCATTTCGTGAATGGTTGCTCTCATAGTTGTTTTTGTATCTGTCGTGTCCGAGTTATGGTGCAAAGATTGTGTTGTTTTGGCCAATAAGATGATGCATGGATGGAGAAAGGATTGGGTTGAGTACGTAGAATTGATCAATCACCCTCCCTTATTAATAATAATAACGATGATTGAAAATGGTAGATACAGGTAGAAGAAATAAATAAATGATGTGATCTTAACCCAATTCCCAACAGATCGAGGTTTCCTATTTAAGAATTTAGACATCTTGAGAGTGATTGCGCAGTTATTAGCTACTGCTACTTTTGTTCTTATTACTTTTCTATCAACTCTTCCCATATATTTATCATTCTTATGAAACGTTTTATGTTTAGGAGAAGAGAAAAAAAATAAAAATTAAAAAAAAATATAAAATGAGATAAATTTCGTACAAGATAAGGAATTAGTAGGAAGTAAATTTGAAGAAGATAAAAAAGAAATGAAAAATAGGGCACAGTAGATGGACGTCTCACCTAACAAGTAAAAATGTGAGAGGAATGTGGAGAGAAGAAATGAAATGAAAAGAAGAAAAGAAGAAATGAAGAGAAGAAAAGAGAGAAAAGAAGAAGAATTAGGAGTTTGTAGGTCACCTCTCCTGCACCTCATAACAGCTCAAAATAATTAGTCAACTTAAAAACATAAAACTCTCTCCATATATATTATGCATACAACCTTCCCTCTCTCTCAACTTCAAATCTTCTTTCAATCATAACAAACAACCACTTCACCTTCTTCAAATCTTCTTCTTCTTCTTCTTCCTCCATCAACTCTGCATCTCATACATATATATATATAAAAACTACTACTTTAACTCACGCCGCCACTTGCTTTTCATGCTCCAACAAACAATGTCATCTCGCATTGTTGCGGAGAATTCATTACCGCTCACCAATGTCACCACCACGCCCTATTTCGACTTAATGGAAATGGACGACCTCACTCGCCCCACAGCCTCAGCCGACATGCCCACCCTCGGACAGCTCCTCAAACACGTCGGAGACGCTAGAAAAGAAGCCGCCGGGGATGGAAGCGAGACGCCGCTCCATCACGCGCTCGATATAAACGACCCCTCTGGAATTGAGCCTCGCTCCCTGCCCTTCGTCCTCTCCTTCAGTAACCTCACCTACAAGGTCAAGGTTCGCCGCAAAATCAGCCTCTCTTCCATGTTTCCCAGCCGTAGCAGCCACCTTGGCGCGTCCGCGGTTGCGGAGGCTCCTGCCGTCGGCGAGAGCATGTTCAGGCGCACGAAGACGCTGCTGAACGACATCTCCGGCGAGGCGCGCGACGGCGAGATCATGGCGGTGCTTGGCGCCAGCGGTTCTGGAAAGTCAACACTGATCGACGCGCTGGCGAATCGAATCGCGAAAGGAAGTCTAAAAGGCACGGTGGCGCTGAACGGCGAAACGCTGGAATCGCGTCTTCTGAAGGTGATTTCCGCGTACGTGATGCAAGACGACTTACTCTTCCCCATGCTCACGGTGGAAGAGACTCTGATGTTCGCAGCGGACTTCAGACTACCGCGCACGCTCTCCAAGTCGAAGAAAAACGCTCGCGTGCAGGCTCTCATCGACCAGCTAGGTCTTCGGAACGCAGCGAAAACAGTCATCGGCGACGAAGGCCACCGCGGAGTCTCCGGAGGAGAGCGCCGAAGAGTCTCCATCGGCATCGACATCATCCACGACCCGATCCTGCTGTTCCTGGACGAGCCAACCTCGGGACTTGACTCCACGAGCGCGTTCCTGGTGGTGAAGGTTTTGCAGAGAATTGCACAGAGCGGAAGCATCGTAATAATGTCCATTCACCAACCGAGTTACCGAATCCTAGGGCTTCTGGACCGCATGATCTTCTTATCACGCGGGCAAACCGTTTACAGCGGTTCACCGTCGCAGTTACCGGTTTTCTTCTCGGAGTTCGGTCATCCGATTCCGGAAACCGATAACAGAACGGAGTTCGCGTTGGACTTGATTCGCGAACTGGAAGGCTCCCCCGGGGGAACGAAGAGCTTGGTGGAGTTCAACAAGTCGTGGCAGAGCATGACGAAGCACAACCAAACGACGACGGAGGCGGAACGGAACGGGTTGTCGTTGAAGGAAGCAATAAGCGCTAGCATTTCGCGAGGGAAACTAGTCTCTGGAGCTACGAACACTAACCCGAACCCGTCGTCTATGGTGCCAACTTTCGCAAATCCGTTTTGGATGGAGATGGCGACGCTGTCGAAACGGTCGTTTTTGAATTCGAGAAGAATGCCGGGGTTGTTTGGGATTAGATTGGGTGCGGTGATGGTGACGGGGTTCATTCTTGCAACGATGTTCTGGCAACTGGATAACTCTCCAAAAGGAGTGCAAGAGAGGCTCGGATTCTTCGCATTCGCCATGTCCACCACCTTCTACACTACAGCTGATGCACTTCCAGTGTTCCTCCAAGAGCGATACATTTTCATGAGGGAAACTGCTTACAACGCCTATCGAAGATTGTCCTATTTGGTCTCCCATGCCCTCGTTGCCTTGCCTGCACTCGCCTTTCTCTCCTTGGCTTTCGCCGCAACCACCTTTTGGGCCGTCGGCCTCGACGGTGGATTTTCCGGCTTTTTGTTTTACTTCCTCATTATCTTTGCTTCGTTCTGGGCCGGGAATTCCTTCGTCACGTTCCTTTCGGGTGTGGTGCCTCACGTGATGCTGGGTTACACCATCGTGGTTGCGATTCTGGCCTATTTCTTGCTCTTCAGTGGATTCTTCATCAACAGGGATAGGATTCCCAGTTACTGGATTTGGTTCCACTACTTGTCATTGGTGAAATACCCTTACGAAGCTGTTTTGCAGAACGAGTTCGATGACCCCGTCAAGTGCTTCGTCAGGGGAGTCCAGATCTTCGATAACACTCCTCTTGGCTCCGTCCCCGAGGCTCTCAAGTTGAAGCTTTTAGACAGCATGAGCAACACTCTCGGAATGAAGATCACCACCTCCACCTGTTTGACCACCGGTTCCGACATATTGCAGCAGAACGGGGTCACCGATTTGACCAAGTGGAACTGCTTGTGGATCACTGTCGCCTGGGGATTCTTCTTTAGATTCCTCTTCTACTTGTCTCTCTTGGTCGGAAGCAAGAACAAGAGGAGCTGATCACCATCATCATCATCATCATCATCATCATCATTATCACACGTCCATGTTGTAAGATTACTGAGTTTGAATCTGTGTATTATTATTATTATTTTTTTTTTAATTTCTCTATTCTATTTGTTCTGGAACTGGCAATCTGGTAAAAAGTTGTAACCTTCACTTCCATAAATTGCTTAATTATTTGCTTACACAAACATTCAAACACTCGTCGATACTCATCTGTTACCAGAAAATAACTGTTTATTTAATATGCATGCATCTAATCTTCCTCCTTCTTTACATCTTTTTAAAGTGGGTGGTGATATACATACTACCAAATTTTTTTAACCACCCTTTCAACACCCTTCAAAATTTTTTTAATAAAAGTTTTGTCAGAAATTTAATAACAAAATAATATTAAAATTTTGGTATTTAATAGGTGTTGGAGAATTTAAGGATCTCCATTTATCATTTGTGTTTAAAATTTAAGAGAAATGTAACGCGTTACAGCGAGAGAGAATATGAAAATTATTAATCTAAACTCCAATGTTACTTGATACACAATAGTATTTAATTCTTTGATTTGTATAATGTGTAAAATGTCATAGATCTAATTCAGTTTAATAATTGTAAACTCTTAAAAAAAATATATTAAAAAGTTTTATCTTAATTAACTAGAGTATTAGATCTCACTACATATAAATTGTTTTTTACTGGAAAAAATTTAAAATCCAATAATAATATAATACAATATAACGAAAATATGAAATCCATATCAAGAGAAAAATATAATCCAGATATGACGGTATAATTTGATATCTCAATTTATGGTTGTGTTGATAAAAGATACAAGACAGTTTTTTAACAATATTTTATGTATTTGTGCCTCATGAACTAAAATATTGGATACTCAAACAATTAATTTTTTATTTGTCTATTATTTTATTATATCATTCAGTCACTTATCTATTCTTTTCATGTTACTCATAGTATGATACATAATATAACATTTGTAATTAAATAATTGACTTATAAGAGTTTAAAATTGATAAAAAAAATGATGTTTTTAATAATATATCATATGAAAATATTTATATATTTTATTATAGTTTTATCAAGTCACTTTAATGTTTTAGTAATTTAATAATTTATGGCTGCCAATTAATGTTTTAGTTTTTAGCTGATTTGTCATCTTTGGAGTACTTTGTAGAAGGTACAACAAAATGAGTTGCGCAATTAACTAAACTTTTTCACTTTTCTGTAAACCTCCTCTCTTGTTAATATACTTTCTAATACATGTCTTTCAAATAATCTCTTTATTTCTTTATTAAAAATATAATATTTTTTTATTTTATAACATGACAATTATATATTTATTTTATTTAATCATACAAGTCATAGTAATTTTTTATTTCTTTCTTTCATTTCGTACAATCTCAGCTTTCTTTCGTAAGAGTATATATATGATGAAACATGAAAATATATTCCATTGGAGAGTGACAACAAATTGATTTATTGTGCGTGTAAAATCTGTCAAATTCAATGTTTGAGAATTTCCGTGCAACAATACCTAACTATAAACTCAATTCAAAATAAAGTGAATTAAATTTGAACACTCAAACAAATAGTGAAGTGATAGTAAATAAAATAGAAATGAAATGAGAAACAAACATACCATGAAGTGATCAAAGCAGAAACAGGAAAAGGGCGGTGATGTTGTTGATGATCGGGCGACCAATTCCTGCGGTGTCCCTGAAAAAAACCAATAAATGTCTGTTTATATGAATTTATGAGAATTGAATTGAAGAAGAAAGATGAATTTAAGTGTTACTGTTACCACTCGCTCACAAATTACTTTAACCTGTTCTAACCATCCATTGCGTTTTCTGATGACATAAATAGACAAAGGTAAATTGCGTAATAACTAACAATTGAAATAAACAGTGTTTTATAAATGAAACAATTCTTGAAATGCTAAGAAACAAAATTAGTTTTAAGATAATATTGAAATTTAATTATCCAAAAATTCAAAAAAATTATAAAATAATAGATTATCTATAGTCATAATAAAAATATACTAACATATTTTTATATTTTAATAATTCATTTTGAGACAATACTTTTGATATATTTTAATTAATAATAAAGATATTGAATGCCTCATTTATAACGCAAGGAAATTTAGTTTCAGAAGTAAAAGAAAAAAAGAGCAAATGCATGTCATTTTTAAACTTCAATATTTATAATGTTGTTGATAGTGAATTCGGGTATGCAGCGTTATTTTTAATAGTTTTGGTAAGTATATAAAAGAAAACATGTTATTTTTTTTTTAATATAAAATATGAATGTTTGAAATTGTCTCATAAAGTGCACAAGACATTCCCATACAAAAATGAAATGGAAATTTAGGGGACTTTTATAAGAAATTTGAGGACTAAATTACATTGCATTGCATCTATAGTCCTCCTGACCTTTCCCCAGGAAAGAATGGTAAGCAGCCAATCAATCAATCAATGTTTATAAGGCCGTGTGTATGTATGTGTATTCATTAGAACGTTAGGCGGCTTCATATTTTTTTTCTTCCCATATTTCATATTCCACTTTTACTAATCTCAGGGTTGAGACTAACTTATAGGACCATCCATCCATCACACAGCCTTTTCTCTAGCGTAGCTACCCACATCATATCACATCTCATTCTGTGCTTCAGAAACAATAAACTTGGCTATAAAGGTGCTCTTGCTAAAAAATCATTAACAGCAAGATTGGCATCTCCGTGCGCAACAGCATCCTCCGGCTCTGGCATAAACAGAGTAGATGCCGAAACCTGCAAATTTAACATGTCTCGTCAAATCACCGCACCATCAGGTTAAGAAACATTTTAGATATTTACTAGTGACTAGGAATTTCTAGATTTATACAGGTTAACCAGTTCATGAAGTCCGTCCAAACCAACTCTCAAAATGTGGTAGAAGCAAATCAATGATTCAAGGCAATAATGCTCCCAAGTTAAGTATTCAACAAATCAAAATATGCATGGGAACAAAAAAATCCTGACTAGAGTAGAACCTATAAGACAGTGAATGTGAAGGATAGAGATCAAACATACTTTTGTATCAAGTAGCATATCTCCGTTATTATCAGTAATTAAACTAGAACCGTGTGCTTTCAACCATTCCGAACACTCTTCTAAAGCATCTGTATCTCTCTCATCACTTACTCCGTTTGTGGCAACACCAGTTGAAAACCCAAGAACCTGAGTAATGTAGGAGACAGGTAGAGTTGGGCGATATGACCGGCACATGCAGTTCACAGCCTTATAACGCATCTTTTCAACATAGAGATCTATGGAAATTCAAAAATTCATTTCAGTTTATCCCTTTTTAACACAGTTGAACAAGTTAATTACAAACACTCACCCATAAGGCAGGTGTGTAAGTTAGGAGCTGTTTTGTACAGTCTAAAGAAAGCAATATAATTTCCCGAAGTTACAGCAGCACGGACGGCAAGGGCATGTTTGACAGCTTCATCCTTCTTTGCTTCGCGTGATAAACTGGTATTAACAAGATTGGACATTCAAATTTGAGCCATTTTATGAATAATGACAAAATAATTGAGACTAAGCTATAATTATACAATTATTATAATAATTCATGGAAAAATATTTACGTATAGCCATAGAAAGACTAGGTATATATTGATCCAATCCTCTATTTTGTTCGTCAGCACCTGAGAATCGCTGATTTCCAACCAAGGTCCGGTCCCAAATAGGGATGGATCCACATTGACTGAATTGACTGTGGGGGCAACTACGCCCACAAACTTCCAATATATTTTAACTATAGATGTGTAATTATAAATTATCTTTATAATTTAAATTATAGTAAAAATTTAATTCAGAATATAAATATTGACCCCATACATATATCCCTGGTAGACTCCTGTTATATCCTCTCAATTAAACATTTTTAATATTATCTATTTTGGATGTATATTTACATACTATCTTGGCAATTGACCAAAATCATTCTCCCTCAACCATTTAAAATTACATTTCTTACACACACACACACACATTTCAAATTCTTAATTGTCTATCACTTTTAATTTACTTTCTCCTTGTCTTCATCTCCAAATTAAATTAATTTTTCAAAAAGAATTATCAATGATAAAAACCATCTCATTTCACAATTTAAATTGCTTATTGAAAATTTTAAATATAAATTTTATATATTTAAATATATTAGCTCATTATGAATTTCAATCATATTATAATTTACGTATAAAAATTGATTTTGCACTTAAATTTTACTTATATATTAGCCTTGCCCTCACATAACTACAATTCAAACTAATAATTTCCAAATTCTAAATAACATTCGGAATTATCATAGTATTTTTCAGGGAATAGAACTCCCAAAGGACCCAAACTAGTAAATTTTAACAGTGTAGATTCTAATAATAATTCTGATAAGTGAAACACATAATATAATTATCAAAACATGTTCGGGGAATATTACTTCCACACCCAATTCAATCTAATAGCTTTCAACAATGAAGATTTTAATAATAACATCATAAATTCAGATACATGAATCACATGACATAATTCAGTTCTACCAAATCTTTCGAAAAAAAAGAATCAAGTAAGCTTGGAAGTATGGGGCAAACCTTGCCATTGATGATACAAGATCTCTGTTGTTATTTGAATGCATTATAACACAAAGTAAGTTGTAAGCAGCAAATTCCATATCGGACCCCTCAATGCCTTCAGCATAAAGAGTTTTTAACTGAGATTGGCACTGCATTCACACAAATTGCGTCAATATCTAAACTCCATTTACAAGTTGAATAACATCCTGAACTTCTATAATAAATCATTCCCATTTTGAAACAGGTAAAAATGGTACCCAAATTTCCTCTTTGATTTAAAATTATAGTTAAACATTTCATCGCATTGACTGCCTTTATGTCCTGTTTGGCAGAGACTAGAGAAATAGGATAGATGGAAATTAAAGAGATGAGAGGAATAGGTGATAAATAAAGTAAAAATTAATACGTACTAAGTCGAAGAAAAATAGAGAAGAGAAGAGGAGGGATAGAGAGAATGAAAGTAGGTAATAAATAGAGTGGAAAAGTATTGATAAATTAAAGTCTCTCCTCGTTATTTCTTTCTTGTTACAAACTAAATTATTCTCCCTATTTCCACTCCATCCTCTCCAACCAAAAAACCATTAGTAAAACATATTAATCCTTCAAATAATGTACAGTACCAACCTGATTATATTCAGGCAGGTCCCCAAATTCCAGTGCCAAGCGGGCATGTGTTTCATACACCTGAAGCATTATTTAAAGAGTTATCAAGGGCAGAAAAGTTGGAAAATATATTAGTCTATACAGAGTATACAAATTACCATCACAAAAGCCATTCTCAATAGGTTAGATCAAACGATGTTAATGTGTTCTATCTGAAACGAATTCTGATATATAGAACACGTACACTATAATATCTCTTTACTTTAATACAGATATGCAAATTTAAGATTTAGAGGTTCCTGAACAATTGATCAGTAGCATAGCCAGAGAGATGTGGGGGAAATGGGAAACGATTAAATTGAAAAAAAATTAAGTATAATACTAAAATGCTATGCATCAGAAAAATACCTTGACTGTTAATCGATTGCGTATTCGTTGAACAGTTAGGTCTTGGCGTATGGACTTTAACTGGTCACATTTATAAAGGTAATTCTTCTGGGAATTCCGAACCATCAATAGTGCTTTCTCAAGAACCTCTTCAGGTCTTACCTGTAAGTTCAAAGCATTTTAATAATATTCTTAGTCAAGGAGTGAAGGAAATAAGAAAGCAGAGAAAAGTAGCAGCACACAATTTAAATTCCTGAGAGGAGAAATTACAGAGGCAGGATCAGGCGCAGAAGTTAGGCGCAGGTAACGCTTTTCAATTTCCTGGCAGGTACCCTTCACAGTCAGAGCATCCCAGTCAATATCCTCAACAGCTTTGCTGGCACCATCCTCAAAGCTTTTGCTCAGAACCAAGGCACTAGCCCTTCTATTGTACAAATTTCCACCTCCAGCATGCTTTTTCCTAGAGTGATTATTTTCTGTTCGATGCCCCTGTAATTCAAATCTCTTGGAACGATTTTCACGTCTCTTCCTTTCCTCTGGTGAATCACTAAAAGCCATTGCAGCAGAATAATATGCCGTCAAACTTTGTTCCTTGTCACTATCACTAGATGCGTCACCATTTTCAGAAACAGTAGAAGCATCTGTAAGACGCTGCTTCTTAAATGGCCTTTGGAGAGCCTTACTAGACATTCTCTGCAGTAATGGAGAAAATTTAGTATTCCTCAACCCGTCCTCCTTGCTTTCTTTGTTTTCCACTGCCACCTGCATGCCATTTAATGAGGTAAATGACATTCATTCTTTGCAACTTATTGACACATACTTCCCATTCTCAACATGATTGTACTTTAAAAGCACTGTTAGAAATTAAAAAAAAAAACAATACTTTACAGATTAAATGGCCCTTCCGAAAAGAATAGGGCAGGTATGGACACAAAAAACAAATCCAAGAGAGCTTGTATGTGTTCGTAAACAAGGGTACCGAACTCTAAAGAAGACATGGAATAGAAGTTATGCTATTATGTCAATAGTGACACGACTTAAAAGAACATTAAATTAGTAAAGCAGTTAGTTAGGCTAAGTATAATATAATGAACTTGAAAAGCTTTCTACAAAGCAAAATAATTATGAGAAAACATAAGTCAAACAAATGACACATCGATAAAATTTTCAAATGATACTAGCTCACTTACAGAAAAGCCCACACAAAAATGGCAGGATATTGAAATGTAGAATAGAAATGAACATAATATATGCGATGTGAATAACAAATTTGTATGAAAAGCAAAGGATCATTCAGACTAGGATTGTGCCATGGGATCACAATGCAACTATTGTCCAGATCATAATAGTGAAGATCTCTGATCATATCGATGCATAGCCTCAAACAAAACCCATAAGATAAAAATGGCATGAAATGTAGAAAAACTAATAATAAAAAAAATGAGGGAAAACAAGAAAAAAAAAAAGATAAACTATTTAAACTGCAGTTCCACTACATTTGTCACAAGAAAGCAACAAGAATAACACCAGCTAGAACCTTGAAAAATCCATAAATTACTTGAACAAGCAAATAAATACCTTTCTGTCCTTCGCATTAGGTACCCAACTACTGTATTTTACAGTATCATTACTGATTAACATTGGATTGTCAACTGGCTTCTCCTCTGGCATTGGCTCCCACCTACTTTTAGATCGTCTAGGACTTTTTTTATACTTTGGCAATAAAGAATCCTGTGCCGATGACAGTGAACCACTGCATGAAATATGAATAAATAATATTTGTCATATAATATTGCATCACTAATTAAAATAATATTTTATCATTACATTATAATTTAATGTTTCAAAGGATAGAAGGCATATGAAACACAGGTGCAATACATGATATAAGCACGAAAAGAATAAAAATGATGTCAAATTCTCAAACATATAGGTACCTATCATAAAGGTGAGTTAAACTGGCACAAATGGATTTCAAAATCAATCCACCAGTTGCCATGTGCAACATGTAAAAAGACAAATTCCACTTCTGAAATAATTTTTGTTTGTTAATAATTTGGTTGTCTGCTATTTCTGAGTATGGATCCTTACATCAGGATACACACAATGGTCATAATTCATGAAACATTATATGTGCCCTATCCAAAACTGAAGTTTTAAAAGATCAATTTTTAGTACAGGCAAGGTTTTAAAAGTTAAAAGTTAGATCATGACGAAAGAATTGTCTAACCATTAACAAAATCTAATTTGGTCCTATCTATAGTTGATGTGGAATCACAACACCCCTAATGTCTAGGATTCGCCGACTGGATCGTAGAGATTGTAGAACTGGTTTTATGTTAAATTACATTGGAAAAGGCATGGACAAGACAGATTGTACTAGGAAAGTATAATGCCAGGTAGATTACTAGAGTCAAGGGTAGCCAAATATCAGATCTACAACAGGTCTACCATCTTGAATTTAGGACAAGACTCAACCCCAAAAGCTACCTCATAAGGTGATGACTGTCCAAACCTTTATTATAAGCCTTCTGGCCACATCTATAGTCTATGTGGGTCTCAACCATTATAATTAAGGGATATGATTAATAGTTTCTAAAATGTCACATTTACTGCAACAGAAATGCAGATGAGCTTCTAATAACATTTAAAACATAGAGGTTCTTATTGTGTATAAAGGGGTAGCACCTCTCATACTAATGCGGTAGTATTGACCCCAACAAAACTATCATATCAAACAAAAACTTCTAAACTTTTTTATAATTATTTTAATTAAGTAGTCATTTTATCTGTAGGATATAATCTAGATGCAGTTCTTTTAAATTATTAACTTCTTTTTTAAATTTAATTACACTCAATTTTACATTTTTTGGCCCTCCCAAACACAAGAAATAAGCTACTTCCATCCCTTGCTGAATATATTCCAGGTGAAAAAATTGGAAGAATAAATAGAAATTGATCAAACCATGAAAATTAGCAAAACAGAAACACCTGAAATTTACATTCGGGTACAAGAATGACATTTCAACATACAAAAAACAAGAGGTAAACAGGAGACGTCATACTCTTTGTTGATCACATCTGCATCTGGCATTGGGAAAAGTGGTTCCATATCCCAATTTCGTGTGTTGAGAGTACCATCAGCTGTTGCCTTAGTGATCATCTGCAAAGGAGGTTCAGGTATCTGATAAGATTATTGAACCAAACTGACAAACAAAATCAAGGAAACAACTTATATGGTAGATGTCAATAATGATTAATAAAAAGGTCAAGTAGACAGTGTATAAAACTAATATTTGTTATCCACAACAAAGCAACCATCACATGGATCTAACAGGACTTAGAGCTGGTTGACTAGAAGAAAGGAATAATATCTTCATATATTTTCTTCTTCCAGTAAAACTAAAAACTCACCTCCTTCATGACAGCCTGACATGCAGCCATTTGCTTATCATCTTTACAACGAGCCAAAGCTCTTTCAACATAGCCACGTAAAGACTTGGGAAACATACCAGGCTGTGAGCAAGAATAGTTCGGTAATTATTAAAAGTTAATACATAAAGTAATCATTATTCGGTTGCAATATCAACTTCCTTGCATTTAATAAGTTCCTTGAAAATCAAATGTTAACTTAAATTATGTGCTTGGCTCCAATTCATGCTATTTCACTAGTAACGAAAACATTAGAATAGACTACTGCTATTTTCTAAAGCATTAGCTTTTAACCTTGCTGAATGGATCGTATAATCCATAGCCAACCTCACCCAGTGGGATAAGGCTTTGTTACTGTTAGAAGAAAGTAATATTATAAACCAGGCAGTAGTTAGCACGCGTACTCCATGCTAACATAAAAAATGGTAAAGGGGTTTCACTTCACAGATACGTTAAGGGATTAGGTAGCTTAGCTGTGTTCACCGATCTATTTGTTCTTTCTAGTGTGTTTCCTCTTATCCTCCTAACCCTTTTTAAACATATTCTCTTTTAATTCTTATATCGAAAGATCTTCCCAAACTTCAGCAAGTCCAAACAATTAGTTCCTATCAACTTATAGAACAATGATATGTTCTCTAAATTTTTATTTTTCTTTTGAAGTGAACAATGAAATAAAATAAATAAATTGTCAGAACAATAAAAACTTAGCATCCTGTAATGTAAAAATTCATTGAATATTATTGTTCAAGTATCACCTTAAGTATAGAATTAGCAGCATCGTTAGATGATACTTTCTCAGTTGGCTTCGGTATTGAAACAGCAATATACGCAGGTTTTGGCGCTGAAACGGTTGTGGAGCTATCTTTTTCGGCTTTGGGCTGTCCAAATGTCAAATTTGAAGCAATTCGTGGATTTGTAGGAATTTGAAGTTTGCTTACCCGTTTTGCATCCGGAGATGGAACACTTTGTACAGGTGCCAGGTTCACCTGTTGAGAGGGAAGAGGCGGCGGAGGAGGAGGAGGAAGGTACAAATTGGTTCCTTGCGAAGATACAGTCCTCTGTTGATCCTGAAATGTATCATAAGAAGATTTTAAATCTAAAGGACTTTGATAGTTTGGTTGAATAGGGTTACTTTGTTGTATCTGAGAACTTTGGGGCCCATGTTTCCAGTAACCATCGTGATCACCACTATTTACTGCAGCAGGCTGACCATCAAAAGAAATGAACGTCAAATTAATTAGTTAACTAAACTACACTTCAAAAAAAAACAAAACTAACCCATCAAATACAACAATCTCATAAAACTGAAGCCAAGATTAGATATCCAATATACAATTTTTTTTATTGGAATTGGAATTCAACAAAAACCATAGCCAAAGCAACGGACATTTATGAATAACAATTTATCAGCTATGTCAGGTCAAATATTCAAAGTAGTAATCATTTTTCCACACTTTTAGTCTGAAAGTAATCTTCAAACCTGAAAAGAAGGTATGGCAGAAGAGCTGGACTCTTGCCTCCAAAATGGTGGATATGATTGTGGAGGCTGGCTATTTGGAGTAGCGTAACCACTAGTAACTGCAGGAATAGGGCAACCCAAAGCAGATGAACTTGTGACAGATAAGTTCTCTGTCCCTGGTGCGCAGCTGACTTCTGTTTGGTTGTAGTAGTCTGCCCACTGTTTGTATTGTTGCTGATACTGCATTGAAGTAGTGGCAGTACCAGAACTATAAGAGCCACTGGAATCTGGGGTGTAATTAGAATATGGATGAGAAGAGTAATTGCCATTGTTCCACACAGTCGTTTGACTTCCATATCCGCTGCTGTTTTGGTAACCTCCAGTAGTCTGATAATCAGCAGGATTGTAATAAGTGCTTGAATAACTTGCGGATCCAGTATAAGACCCAGTATTCTGAAAGGAGGAAATAGGCTGATAAGGAGCACCTGTGTTTTGATATGCTCCTACAGGCTGTGAATAGGTATGATTAGGTTGCTGCTGATAGTTGTTATAGTAGCCCGAGTATCCCATGCTGCCATAACCATACGGATTAGAAGAACTTGGGTATGATGCGTAAGCATTGTAATCTTGGGTTACATTAGCTGTTCCCAAATTTGATGAATTACCAGCAACTGATGATACATTTTGTCCATCTTGAATGCTTCTTGCAGGCGGCTGTGGATGTTGATCATACTGGTAGGTTGCATTAGAATAGATTCCATTTCCTGTAGAGCTATGAACAGTCCATGATGCAGCTTCAGACCCAGTTGTAGTGGGAGCATACGCAGCAGCAGGATGATGTTGGGTAGCATCAACGTGCCGGTTCTACAAACGAAAGAGAATGTGAGTTATGCTTTACGTGATCAAAATATACTCAATTGAACCATGATGCACAGAGTGATACAAGGATGAGATAGCATTCAGGTCAAAACATCCAAAACAGAAAAATTCAGGTGTAGAAATTAAATAGGTATCCATTTACGCCGATAGTCTATGACAGTACAGAAAGAAGATTAGCCGTTTAGCAAACATTATTTTCCCTAAAAGACAAGTCATTCATAGAACAGCCATAAAAACTTCTCAAGCAAATGCTTATGATTTACGAAGCGTTGAAAATATCAAAACAATAATAGCAGCAGGCTCTCAGTATTCAGTAACATATGGATCACAATTTTAAAGGACGCAAGGTTTTAGATGAAGAATGCTTAAATGACATCAGTACATCACATTTTCAAACTCATCAAACAAACAAGAGTGTTCGATTCACAAACTTGACCATGAATTTAAGCATCTAAACTACTTAATTTTGAAGACAGGGAATGACGCTTGATGGATTACCTCGAACAGATGTGGCTCCGCGGGAGCTAAGGTCTCAGTATTACTTCCTTCGTTGGCCATCGCGCGGAAACCCTGATTGAGAGAAAAAAAAACAGAGGCAAATAATTAATAATTAAGTGCATGCAAATCCGAGAAAAACCCTAATAAATTGATGAAAAATGGGAAGAGTGCAAACCTCGGGAAATATCAGAAAACGAATGGAGAAAAGTTCATGAAGGTGAAATCAGGGTAGCAGTTAGGAATAGGAATAGGAGGAAGCAGAAAAGGAAATTGGGGAGAAGAAGAAGAAGAAAAAAAATGAAAAGCAGAAAAGAAAAACAAGTAGCAAGATAGAAAGATAGAAAGATATCTACGAAATATTAAGACGGAGAATAAAAAGATTGAATAAGTAAGAAGGGGAAGGACTTTGCAGTAAAACGTAAAAAGGGGGTAGAGGCGAAAACGCCGGAGGAGAGAGAAAAAGAGAGAGAGAAAGAGAGAGAGAGAGAGAGAGATTTGGAAAAGAGAAAAATTGTGTTGGGTTGAGTTTTGTGAGGGAAAAAGTAGGAAGAAATAGAATTGAGGGAGGGACTGTGCGGAGGTGGGTCCTCCCATGGCGGTTCATACATTCTTAATAATCTTTTCCGATTTTTCCAAATATTATTATCTTAATGATTAATTAACTATTTTCTAACCATAACATTGTTTTTATTTCCCTCTTTTATCCTGAAATTTGGGTGAAGTGTTTGGTTTTCCTCAAATATAATAATAACCTTGGAAAAAAATAGTAAAAATGTATTTTTTTTATATATAAATTTTATGAATATAAAAAAGTGTCTTAGTAATAAAAGAGTTAAAGATATAAGAATAGGTGTTGCTTGTATTTGATTTTTAAGATAATATTGTTGAGTTTAATAAGATTGTTGGAAATTCTTTTATTGATATTTTATAGATTTAAGATGACTTATTTTATCTATAATTTTAAAAAATCATTCAAAATAATCTCTAGAACGTGATTGTTGTTATCTTTTTTTTTTATCTACTGATAATAGATATTAGTAATAATATATATTTTATTATTTTTATTATTTTGATCTACAAGCATGATTAATTAAAGTCATGTCAACAATAGAAAATTCAAGATTGTTAAAAAAAATTATCGATTAAATCTGGATCAATTATTTTGGTCCCCAGATTTAAATATTATCATTTTATTCTTTAAAAACTGAAAAGTACATTTGTCTTAATGCCAAATTTAGAAACAGTTTTTTAAGTCCTCTAAATTTCAACATTGTTAAACTTTTTTTATCCCTTAAATTTGGATAAATTATTTTTGTCCCCAAATTTCAATATTATCATTTTTACTCTTTGGAACTAAAAAGTAAATTTATCTTAATAACAAATTTAGAAGCAACTTTTTTAGTCCTCCTAATTTATAAATATTGTACGTGAGTCCTCACACAACGTTATTAAGAAAAAAAATCTGTTGACATAATATTTAATTTATTTTTTTGGCAATTTAAAAATATATCAATTTTAAACTTCTAAATTTATATTAATGAGTAATATTTCAAAATACATTTTGAATTGTTTTAAATTCATCAAATTCAAAAAAACGGGAAAAAAATCACAAAAACTCATAAATATTCAAAATCAAGCCAATCTAGAAAAATATAAATGAAAATTAATAATTAACTAAATTCATTTTTTTATTCATTTAGATTTTATTTTTCTTCAACTGAGTTGATTAATTAGTTTACAATTTAAAACCTTGAATTCCAAACAAAATAGATGCGCAAAGACATATGCCCTTCAAGTTGGATGGTAACAATAGCAACTTAATTTTTCAATACATGATGTTCCTAACAAGAAATAAACATTTAACATTTTTAAATTTTTTACATCATTCTAAACATATTAATATGTAGAATCATAATTCTGGAAGAATGACAACAATAAATTAATTTATGTTATTGAACTTATTATGTAACAAATTTACTAATATTTAAATAGTAATTTTTTTATTAAAATTTGATTTAAAAGATAAAATGATATATTAATCTTTAAAGAAATAAATTTTTACATTTAAAAAATAAAAAATATTGTTAAACTGATACAATCCAAACCACAAGATATTAGATTGATTTGCTTCAAATTTTATTTTATGTTCAAAACTAACCACGTTAATTTCTATGTTTTGTTTAGACGCATTTTTCAACTAAAAATGGAACTAATCTGGCATTGTGCTCACCCTTGGAAACTCATCTTCCTCGTCCTTCTCTTTCTAATCTAATTCTTTTTCTTTCTCATACACTTTGTCTCTTTGCTCACTTTCTCTCTATATATCTGCCGTTCATCCTCATTGTTTTTACTCCATGCACCTCAATTGGGACATCTCTTATTATACTTGAAAATACATGATTATATCATTATTTAACAATGATCAAACAATCTAAATATTGGAATCCGCATCACTAACTGCTATTTCCAAAACAAGACGTTGACTTTTGGGCATAATAGGAAAAAATGTACATCAGCTTATATTTCTACCCACAAACCAAACTCACATTTGTAGCATTGACTCAATTTAAGAGATAAGTTAGTTGGGTAAATTAACATCAAATACCTAAATATGGCATGTATAAGAGATGTAAAATATGGGATACAAGCAGCATTAATGAGAAGTAGCATCCAGTGACACCTTATTCCAAGACTGGTCACTGTTGGCCGTCATGCAATTAGTACAACCATAAGTAGCTTAGAGTTGTATGAAGACCAATGCAAGAATTACAATAAGGCGATAAACAACGACGACCCATGCCTTCCTTTTCTCCTTGATATGCATATATACACATGTTCAACTATAAGGAGGAAATAGAGGTTTGTCTGAAGACATGCAACCGGCAAATAATGCCTTGTACTCTTCCAACAACCGGATAAAGGAATGACCAAGAATCATAGCTAAGCAGGCCGAAAAGAATATGGTACAGTACACCGTCTCTCTGTAATGAAATTGTGTTATAAATTGCCTTCATCCTATGTCAGCAAGATCCAACTAGCTTGGAACGATGATTTCATGCCTACTACAATTTATCCAACTTATGACTTATTAAATATATATTTTGAATACACTCACACTTTTTGTTTCCTTCCCGCGTTGTACTTCAAAGTCTCCGTTGAGTGTGAAATGCATGCATGACGAGAATAAATGCAGGTAGCTACCATGAGCAAAAACAACAAAAGTTCAATTCAACTACTTCATTTCTCCACTTAATGTTGCTCCATCATCCTCAGCATCCAGTTCTTGTTCCACGCCTTTGACCTGTAAGTGCGGGAAACAGCATTAAACAATGTTTTTAACTAAATATAGTATAAACGAATTATTTATATGAAATTGCAATAATTTTATTAACTCTCCTTGAATAAAGTCAATGTATTACAGAATTCAATCTGAGAAAATAGAAAAATTGATATATATGTGAAAAAAATTGCACTGTCATTTGATCACAAACCACCATGTATGATAAATTTATTGACTTGTATAATAACTGTCTTAAGTCATATCAATGATATTTTTTTATCCATAAATGACGCATTATTGGTGAAAATCAGGATTAGCTCATCTTTGTAACAGGTACGTGTAATCCATATTCCACAGCTTAGACACAGTAGTGGCAAAAGACAACCAACAAATATAATTCATAGTGTAGGGTGACCCAACGTACAAGGCTCCTAGTTGGTGGGATCCAAGGAAGGTAAATGTATGCAATCTTAGCCACCTTAGTCGGTGAAGTACTTAAGTACTTGGTTATCCCCTTTTAACAACTAGCTAAATAGGTAGGTTCCACAAGTATTTAGGTGCTTATCACACACTCTCTACCTAATTCAAAAGTATACAATACAATTAGCAAAATTTAAAAGTTAATTTAATTAGTCCCCTAACTTTACTACGATAATATGGACTCAATTAACTTGAGAATATGCAAGGAACATGCAAATCAATTCAATGCCAAAGGAAGATAAAGTTCACCATCCGGTATAGTGAAAACAATAAATACATTATGCTCATCACAAAAATATATTGCCAAATTTGTTACCTCAGGAACATAATGCATCAGCATATTTTCAATGCCTGATTTCAGAGTCACTGATGAACTTGGGCAACCACTGCATGCCCCTTGCATTTGAAGTTTTACTATTCCAGTATCTCTGGTTTAATCCACAATATTAAATACAAGTCAGCAAAAAATATCAGTTAGATAATTGAACGAAGTATTAACACTTAATATAATACAGTCAATAGCAGCACTATGGACAATTCAGTATTGACAGTAGGTAGGTTAGTTAGTTAGTTAGTCAATTACAACAATAGACCGTGTATATAAAGAATAGAGGGAAATAATAGAATGAATGTTACAGATTAGGAGTAGGGATTGGGAGGGAAAACCATGACAATGACTCAAGAATTTCCTGGGACTTTGAGGAATATATTTATTTACTATCACTTTCCTTAGGATTCCTAAGAATTATAAAATAAAGATGCATCAAGATTTTCCTATTTTCTGCTCAAGTTGCATCAAAAGTGAGTCTATATTATATCCATGTTCTTCCTCCTCAAGATTTTCATGAAAGTGTTTCAAAACCAAAAATTTAAGAAAAATTAAAAGGAACTTACGGGTCAAAACCTCGATATACAATGTCCCCACCATCATCTTGCACTGCTGGCCGAATTCGAGTCTCTAACAATTCCTTGATCATCGCAACTGTTTCAGAATCGTCCTGTATGGAAACATGTATACTTACCATTTAGTTCTGCCCTTTTCAGACTTCCTATGTACAATGGACACCCAGACCATCGTACAGAGTCTTAGAAATACAATCTGCATGTTTACTAAAATAACGTGATTAACTAAGATTATTGTTCAAGATCTCACCTTGACTAATGATATGACTAAAGTCATTATACAAGTTGAAGACAACTCTCAAATCAAGAACTAACTTCTGATGTTAATCCAAACCTGAAGCTTAAATTCTACGGTGATATCTGAGACTGCTCTAATGATTGTTGTTGGACATATCAGTCCATGATTAGATCATCCACAAATGTCCAGTCCTACAAACTTCAGACTCGAAATGTCCAATCCTTAATGTCAAGTGCAATACTAGCTTCAAGAACTAGCTTTTAGAGTTGAGCTAGGTCAAGACTCAATTCTAACACTTAATAGTGCGAACCGCATATCACAAACAAAGCCGAGATTGAATAAAACTAAGAGTAGTTCTTTTTTCTCTAGGTATTTTGTTATTGCTCTCCCATCAGGATTAAAAACTAAGAAACTCTAATCCTGAACGGTGAATGGTACAACAAATACCTAATAAACTGCAAGTAAATCAAGTCTTCGTGCCTCACGAATTATGCAGAAATGCTTACTTGGTGAATAGCTGTATCCATGGCGGCGGCAGCTTGAGAATCTAAAAAGAGAGGCTGACCAGAAGAGTAGAAATCCATAATCGCGGCGAAGACTTCGGGTTTCAGAAATTCCCACGCAGCGTCTTCCGATTTCGTTACAGTAACGAAATCAGATCCGAAGAACACGCGAGTAACGCCTGCAAGCCAAAGAGAGATGAGTCAGATAGAATCCCTAACTAAAAACGAAAAGGAAAAGTGAAAGAAAGAGACCGTCGATAGCGAAGAGAGATTTTGCGAGGGGGGAATTCATGGCGGAACGAGGGTTAGGGAAGTCGGCGCTTCCAACCTCCATGACAGGCTTGGCGGGATAAAACATGAGGGACGAGGGATTGGGCGTGGCCTGGGTTTGGATGAACATGCTCCTACGTTGCCCTGTGAAACGACAAATCAAAACCCAATCCAATGAACTGGGATCGAAAATTGAGGAAAACGGAAGAAGAATAGTACAAACCAGTGGAGAATCGAAAGGGTGGTAGGTGCGGAGAAGAAGAGAATGTATTGGGGTGAAACTGCGTCGTTGCGAAGAGGCGGCGAGCGATAGAGAGCGCAGTGTTATTGCTGTTACAGTGCATGGGTGGTTTGAATGGAAGACGCGGTCGTCTTGCGAATCGCCAAAGACTAGCAATGCCCCTCATCCTTCCTTTCGTCGTTCCCGATTCCGATTACTTTGCCTCTTCAACCTTCGTGGCGGAGCTGTTATACCTGCGTTCTCTGCACTCACTTTTGACAAGAAAAACAAAGAGTCTTTTACATCCGTTAGATATAACATTTTTCTAATCAAGGGTCATTATATTTTCTCTTTCTTTTCCTTTTATCTTTTTCAATTACTCTCTTTCCACATTTCTAAATTTGATTAAAAAAGAACACCAAATGTATTTATAATAATATTGATAAGGTCAATTATATTTAATCTCCAATCAAGAACTCAAAAATAAAAGTGACCTGAAATACTTTTATTTTTCCTAAAAAATATTATTCCTTTTAAAATTTAGTGACTCTGTCACTTAGTGAATTAAATTTGTTCCTGGTCATATCTAACTATAACAAATAAATTACAATAAATCAAACTACACACAGAAAAGAGAAAAAGAAAGACAGAACAAAGAAATTATTTTATTTTTAGAAATTGCTAATACAAGTAACTTCAAAGAAATTGCTAATACAAGTAACTTCAAAGAAATTGATTAACTATATCCATAAATAAATTCCAACTCAGTAAATCTATATTTCTGATATTTAGTATTGAAAATTAGGTTCATTTTTCTTATATAACAAGTTAAAATGAATTATAATTAAATATATCACTTTTTTTATATAAAAATATGTATTTTTAATATATCTATTTATTTAATTTGAGTTTAAGCGTTATAACTTTTCTGTCAATCTTCTGTTCTTGATTCATTTCTCTAGCTACTCTTTTTCAAACACACATATTGGTTGTGTTAGTTTTTATTTGTATTAAACATTATTATTTAAATTTGGATTTGCTATAAATTAATAGTTCATTTATAAAATCAATAGTTAAATTATCTTGTATATTTATTTCTTATTAAGATAAGTGGGTCATCATTGTTTAATTACAATATATTTAGGTTTACATGCAATATATTTGCATATGCTACAATTGTGTTATTTTCTGGCTCCATTTTTTCTTATCGTATTTGGTATCAATTCCTATTTACTGCATAAAATTTCAGTAATCTAAAAGTGAGATGTTACTGTCAAATGATACTTAAAAATAACATGAATATTTATAACTCCAAATCATTAAGATAGGACTAAGTCTTTCCTTCATTTTGATTTTGTTTTAATTATAGTGTAGATATGTTTCACACTAAAGATGGAAGACTTACAAGAACAAGACAAATCATAGTAGCTGTCTATTTAATTGTAGGGATTCAAATGTAAATATTTGTAAAAACTGATAAACAATAAGAAACCTGCACTGTTATAAATTCTCATCTTGGAAGGCAGAAAATAAGTGCTTATTTTAAAAAATAACTTATTGGTCGGTTCTCCATTGACCAAAAATTAAAGGTCATTGTCATTTTCAGGCGCCAGATTGCGTAAATAATTGAAAGATTTAACTTCATTCAATGTTATTTCTAGGCATTTAATATTACTTGTTATTTTATTTCAGTACTACCTCCATTAAGTAGGTCGTATTTGGCGTCTTGCAGACTGAATAATCAGTTGGTTGCTGGTAGGAATAGGAAAGTGAAAAGAACCAATAATCATTCCAGGAAGTAAATTATTGAAATCGAAAATGCCTTTTTTTTTGTTTGGCTCGCATGCCCATTACCCTCCCCTCTATCATTCAGAGCCACACTGAGGTCCCAACTAAATTTTATTTGTTCAGCAACCCTTCATTCACAATTTACTTCTTCCCCTACAATCTGACCACACTTGATGATGCACATTCATGCTTTTAGAATCACTGCTTCATTTCAATTGAACTGGCTTAAAAATCTAAAGCTAGGTAGTAAGGAAAAGGAGCATTAGTATTATTATAATATACTCTAATTCTGTCGGTGAAAAACCTGCAAATATAAATTCCATAATAATCCTCCAATATCCCCGCAGGAGGCTTATATATTATATAGATAAGATTAGGGGGAAATCAAAATCTTTTCCTCTTCACCCGTGAAATATCATCAAAACTGTCATCACTCCAAACCTGTCCACCACCACCACCACCATGTCTGAAATTCTCTTCCTGCTCATCCATATTTCTTGTTCTTCTGGGTGGCACATTTGCCGACCGGCCCTTGATTCGCCTGTCAAAGTCCCTTTCCCTTATGTTGTTGCCTCCTCTTTCGTGAAAATCTGAATCATCTGAACAGAATCTATAATGTCTAGGTCCTTCTTCAGCATTAAGGTGAAAATTCTCACCAACATTGTTATTGTAGGGAGGCCTGAAAGAACGCACTGGTCCTCGTCTCTCACCAAACCTTCTCCTGTCCTCACCATTTCCTTCACCACTAAGCTCAAGTAACCTACCAGAATGCATGGGCCCCCCAAAGTAGTCATCATCATTATCCGCACGATCCCGGGGATCTACAACATCAAACCTCCGGTTCCTGATTAGAATTCGACCAGACCTTGGATGGCCGTGGTCCCTTGCAGAATCAATGTCCCTCATATCATTAGAAGGTCTTGACATAAACGAGGGGGAGCCATGCCTCCTGACCACTCTCTCTGCAGGGAAAACAGGGCGATCAGGGGACCTCATTCTGTCAACCCTGTAAAATGGTGATCTTCTATGGGTTAGTTCTGGATGTCCACTAAAACCATCAGGGGATCTTCTTCTAGGAGACCTTCTTCTTGGAGATGACCATGGACCTGGTGAGCGACTCCTAGATCTGATGGGTGACTTGGAACGAATACGAGGAAGGCCCCTTCTCTGCATGGAAGAAAAATTCCTACTCCCCCTTGTAAACCGACCGTCCATTCCCTCAAATGTTTGGGGCCGTGTGAACATTGCATCCATGTTATCCTCAGGCAAACCTCTCATAAATTTATCACTGTGCCTCACTCCAACCAAGTCTGGACCATCACCAATACATCTATTTGGACTAATGTTTCTTGGATTTCTATGACCAATTTGGATTCCATCTCTTCCTCCGGGCGAACGCCTTCTTGGTGCAATATAAGACCCTTCATTCAATGGCTTTCTGCCTAATCGACCATTCCCAACATATGAACCATCAGGTGCAACATTGTTGTACTCCAAATCAGTATCAGCAAAAGCAGATGCATATTTAGGCCTCGGCCCACGAAACTGATTTGGACCATTATAATACTCACCAGAAAATTCACGATCAGATTCCCATTCACTACGAACTGAGTCTAGACGGCTATTGAGTCTTCCACGACCTCGCCCAAAATTCAGCCTAGAGTTTCTAGGGGACATATCTTGATGTCTTTCTCTTGAAAATTTGTGAGGGCCATCAATGTAAACTTCATCTCTGAAAACCAAAACAAGAAGAATATGACTTGAGGAAACGAAACAAACTTAGTGGATAAAGGATAAATAATTTACTTATACTACTAAAATATACCTTCCTCTATGTAACTTATCCCCATCAAGTGTGTCAGACAATACATCTCTTCCAGCTCGAGATGACAGCGATCTGCCTGAAATGGACCTAGTTTTACCAGGGGATGAAGAACTAGTAGCTCGAGACAGATCTATAATTCTCCCTGGATTACCAGCATTATTAACATCTTTAGATGCATCATTGGCATTTGCAGACACTTCCATATTTGGCAATTCTAGATCAGTTTGTTTAACTGCGTCAGTTGTTTTGACAACCTCATCAGAAAACTGGACATCAACCCCATTGCTTCCATTAGTGGCTTGATTGGAAGGTGATTCTGTCACCAGAGCTTCAGAGACGTTTTTCCCTTCCAAAAGATCTAATGCTTTCATTTGCAAATCATTAACTGGTTTGTTCCCATGGGCAGCAATGTTGGACTTCTCCTCATCCAATGACTCTTGGAGACACACGTTTTTGTCAACGACCTTACCAGACCTCTCATGCATTTCAATGTCCATACCATCTTCATTGTTTATTTCACTTTGAACTGCAGGCTTATTTTCATTTTCCACTAACTGATATGATGCATTACAATCCCCACTCACCATTCCTTTCTCCATCTGCTTATTTACAAAGTTACTACAGTCAGGGTGCTCTACTTCTCTTACCTCACATATTGTGTCCTCTGCAGTGGAAGGATCCAGTGGTTCTCGAACCTCACCATCTTCATAATCATCATCTTCAACGTATCGCTCAGTATCCACAGCAATAGTTACAGCATGATTCTCATCTGACTCGTAATCAGAACCATAAGAATCATCCTCCAGCATGTCACCTGATAGGGTTATCTTTTCTTCATCACTTACACAGCCTTCACCAGTGCCTCGGGCAGCAGGCAGAGGCTCATTCATGAGTTTCAATCTGCACGCATCATGATCAGCAGCATTTTCTTCCTCAGTACTAACAGAAGAAATTTTCAGACCAGAATTTTTCAGCTTTGAACCATTATCAACCATAGGCATAGCAACTGTTTCAATAGTAACCTGCTCAGCATTTAAAGAAGCTCCATGACACACGTTCTCAACATTGTCTCCATCCGTAGGACTACTGTTTTCAATCTTGCTTACTATGTTTTCACTGGCTGATAACATTGCTGTACACACAGGTTTCACTGGAGGAGAAGCAGACTCAGAAGAAATATGTGTTGTCTCTGACAAAACAGACATCGCCAATGAAGGAGAAGAATTATCCAATCCTTGTTGTAATTCTTTATCCAACTGATCCGTTTTACTCACTGCAGCATTGGATCTTTCCTGATTTCCTGTGTGATATGGTTCCTGTTTAACGGACACAGCATCACCTTTCATTAGATTGCACACGTTTGACAACTTTGAAGAGTTTACAATGGAAGACTGAAAGAGTTCTTGTTTAACAGTCACACTATCTAATGAGCCCACGGGAGAGGCATTAGCTTCCTTCAAATCCTTTTTCATGTTCTCATCAAATGGTTCTGGTTTTACCAACCTAAGACTAGAAGTATTTGCATCACCTGCGCTTGAAGACACACTAGATAAGCTTACATTGGAAATAGAACTACCAGAATTCAGTTTAACAGATAATTTAGAGGGCTCCTCGGTATATTTCTGAAGAAAAGGAGTAAGAGATCGATTACTCGAGTCAACAAATTTACACTTCTGTCCACACAATCCAGATGAAAAAGTGAAATCTTTTTTCTGACTCTCTTCACACATTGGCTTTACAGACACTAAACTTGTTGGTTGTGTCATCCCGGTAGAGCATATTGACTGCTTTTCAACAACTGAGTTTTTAGTAATTTTCAGCCCATCAACACATGTTTTAACCAAGCCAGCTTCAGTTGCAGATTCTTCCCAAGCATCCATTGTAGTATTCAGATCCCAGTTTGCCCTGTTAGAATGAACAGGAGTCTTGTCTCTATCAGTTTTAGCATCAGTATTTAAACTGTGAGAGCTGCAGTCTTCCTTGCTTAAAGATAATTCCAATGAGACAGATTCCACTTTCTCTATATTTAGGCTATTCTTGTCATTCTCCATACTTGCAACAGCTGGAAAGAGGTGCTCCTCTAAGCTTAAAGATAAACTAGTACTTCCTGAAACTAAAGGACTCTCTTGTTTACAAATATCTTTGACAGTTTGCTTGCTCACATCAGCTCCAATTCTAAGAGCAAGACCTTCTTTTGCAGCCAATAGGAGTTCAGGATTCCCCTTGATAATTTGGGATTCCAATTTTTTATTGCTGTCTCCACTGAGTATCACCTTCTCTTTGATATCCATGACATCCAAAGTACACGATTGAGTAGCAAGATTTGGTTCCTCAGGTTTTGGTATAAGGAAGCAAGAATTGCTTTGCCCCATGTTAGCATTGGTAAAATCAGTACTTGCTTTCTTATCTTCAAGCGCAGGGATTCCATTAGCATCAGATAAACTAGAAGAACTGGTAGAAAGAGTTGAACCCGGTGATGTGCTTGAATGTTCCTTCCGCAAGGCATCACTTTCTTCTGAACGTGAAGCCTCTTCCAAAGAGGATGAAGAAGGCTGAAGAAATGGGAACCTTCTTTTCTTGATTGGTGCACCTGCAATACTAGCATTTGATAAAGTTGATCCTTGAGAAGTGCTTGAATTTTCTTTACGTTGTAACTCAGTTTCTTCGGTCAGAGAACATGGTTCCTCAGACACAGGTGAGGAAGAAGGCTGAAACGAAGGGAATCTCCTTTTCTTGATAGGCACACCTGCAATTAAACCACTAAATTGCCCAGCATAGGACTTTACCCCGGTCTGTCAATAGAAGATCAAGTAATCAATATCCAAAATAGAACAAATTGGCATGGTTCTCTAATCGTAGTTAGCTGTAAATCAGAAAGGAAATAAACACCTCTTCATGTCCTGAAACAGGCATGATTCCAAAGTTGTCTTCTAAAAAGCTCACAAGTCAAAACCCTTCTTTTAAACTTCAGTTATTACGATTCAATAGCAAATCCTCAACAAAATTATTGAAGTAGGCTAATAAATCTGGCACTGAATTAGCCATAGGTAGGCATATCTATCTTCTAAAAATCTTCTCCTTTCAAAGTAAAAACATTCCTAGCTTTACTCTCACTTCAAGACAAAGAAGTAGCGTGAACCTGCAAAACATACAACAAAGACATAAGATCATAAACTCCTTTTTATTGGATTACTATCAAAGTAAAAAACAATTTAACAAACATGCCGGCGTACAAATTTAATTAAGCCACTGGTCAACCAAATCCCCTTGTAAAGTTACATTAGATCCAAAACTAACTGCCCCCACATAATCGCAACAAGCAAACTCCAGGATCAGTCTATAAAAACACTTGGATTTATCTCAAAATGCAGACAGTAAGCAGAAAACACAAATCCAAGCAGATTACCAGGAACAAATCCACCGTAAAAGGACCAACAAGGCCAAAAATCACCAAAACAGAGTCAATCAAAATACGGAAAAAGATCCACTAGGTTACATCATCGTCGTTCATCAAATCAAGCAAGCAGAAAACCCAGAAGAAAACCCTTTCACTGCAAAATTAGAAGAACAACCTTGAACCGAAGGAAACCGTGAAAGAAAGGAAAGATGTCTCAGAATCAAGTGGCGTGGAATCAGATCTAGACCTAGAAAGAAAAGTACTAAAGTATAGGGCACGACATCACGAAAAATATAAAATAAGCAGAACCACGGGACACACGGAAAAATCAAGGAGGGACAAATTAAGAGAAAAAAAACAAAAACCCAGATCTTGACGAAGAAAGCGAGGAAGGTGATAAAGACGAAGCGATACCTGAACCCGATTGGTTGAAGAAAAAGAAAAGAGGGAAAATAAAACTAAGGGGTTTGATTTGGTGTGGGTTGAGGTCAAGCTCTGCAACTTCCACGAAACAACAACCAAGTGGGAAACAAAGAAGGACCGAGCGAGAAAGAGATAAAAAGGAATCTCTTTCTCTCTCTATTTCTAATCTCTATCTTTCTTCTGTGTGTATCTATCTAGAGAGAAAAAATTAGGGTTTTGCGTTTTTAATGCTGATTTTATTGACTTTGTGAAAACGGAAGCTTATCTTCGTTTCTATATATTCTATTCCACCGACGTGACCCATCAACTAATGCATCGCCATGTGTCTTCTCATTCCACGTGGCTTCTTCTCCTCTGTTGATTTTCTACTCTTTAATCTCACCCGTTAGATGTAAGTTGGTGACTTTTATTCTGCTTCTTCTTGTCACCTTCTTTATACCTAATTTCCTTATCACTTTCTTTCTTTCAATTGTTTAATGGACTAAGAATAAAGTAATATGCACAAGTTGCCCTAAAATGCTATTTTATTTGTATTTAAAATATATTTAAAGATGAATAATTTTTTAAAGATTGATATCTTTTCAAATTTTAAACACATAAAAGATAAATAATTTTTCTTTAAGATGATTTATTCTATATAAGAAAATATAAGATTCGAAATACAAGTATTATAAAATAATTTTTAAAAATATCAAAAAATAAATCTTAAAAATATTTATCTAAAAGATATTACACACTTATAAGATTGGGTTCAATGATTAGTATGAAAGATAGAATATTTTTGTTTTTTTGATTTAAGTGTTATTTTCGTGAATATTTAAAAAAAAAAAATCTTCTTCTTCTCTTCACGCTATGCAAATTTTCATTTAATATATTATTTGTTTACATAATTATATGATAGACAAATTACAGAAAGTCAACTGAATTATTATAAAAATAACAGATTTAAAAACTGAATATATATAATTCATCAATGAATTATAATTTAAATAGATTAAATTAAACTGGACGTCATGAACCTTTTTGAATTATTTGAACAGGTCTTATTTTTTATTTGGTTTTTTAGTTGAATTTGAAAAAATATATTTATTTAATTTTTAAAAACTAAATACAGTGAATAATACTTAGCAAAATTATACTGAATAGGCTAATCCAACCCATTGAACCAATAATAAACTTATTATCTAGTCTAAATCTTGAAAAAAAATCAAAATTTAATTGAATTAGAATAAAATCAATAAAATGATTTCAAAATTAATTTATGATTTAGAATAACGGAAAAATTAATAAATAAAGGGGTTTAATTGGTTAATTTAGAAATTTATTGTATATAATTTATATTCTTTTAAAAATAAGTTTAGATTTGTCGACTATTTTCTTCACAAGTTTTATTTTTTCTTTTTCATAAATTTTATATTTTTTTTATTAAATTGTAATATTAATTATTGATAGAAGTTTAATAGAGTAGAACTTGGAAAATGGGTAAAGAATATACTTTTACATTATTTGTAGAATGCAATAAGAAGAATATGAAAGACATGTATGTGGGGTCCACCACTAAGCTTTATAAATTATAGCACCATTGTTGTTCCTCAAGCTTTATTTCCTGCTTTATACAATTGCTTTTCTTTCTCAAAAGGTAACTTTTTCTTTTGAAATTGTTGCAAAATAACTCATCACAATCATACATTTTTTTTTCTTTTCCAATATTTCAAGATCTACCAAACATGCCTCTTCAATTTAAGGAAAGTGATGATTCATGTTTAAATTCATCCTTAAATTTTATATTTTAAGATTAAACTACTAATATAAAATAGTCTTGTATAAGTTATATTTATAATTTTAAAATTAAGGATTATTATAAACTTTTTTTCACATTTTTATTTTTAAATTAATTTAATTAAAAATAAAGTATTTTTTTAATTTAATTATTTAATTGAAGTCATTGGATTAATCAGATTTCATAAAGATTAACAGGAAATTATTGATGAAATTTTTGTGACTAATAATTAAACATATGAAAGAGGTTGATATACCTGATTAAACGAAGTTGTATTTGAAGTTGAGCAATGCCGTTTCGAGCTCGCACTGCAAGTCTTCGGTGGTCTCTGCACACCGTTTTCAACTCTCATTGCCACGATTTTTTGCCATGGTTGGAGCAGAAAGCTGCTGCTACAATTTCCTCCTCACTTTTCATCGGGAAATCTACATATGGAAGGTTTGTCTTCCTCTTTCAAAAAATAAACACAACTTTGATTTGACTCTACCACTGTGCACTGAAGCTCAATATTGTAGGAATGTTAGTGCTGCAAAATTCAAATGATATTGGCAATTAATTTGGGGTCAGTTGTTTCAGGAATGTTGAAGCATGTTTTTGGTATATTAAAATATTTGTTGACTCTCTTGTCATCTCCCTTGATAGGTCTCTGTTTGCTTCTAAGATAA
Source organism: Macrotyloma uniflorum (assembly GCA_016859785.1). NCBI lineage: Eukaryota > Viridiplantae > Streptophyta > Magnoliopsida > Fabales > Fabaceae > Macrotyloma > Macrotyloma uniflorum. The sequence goes on from BDMB01000018.1 coordinate 3,559,732, forward strand.
TACAAAATGGAGATTGCATTTTAAAGGTTCCTTACAGAGTGGTATGCTTCGCATTTTAAGTTATGTTATGGCACTACTTTCACACGTCGCAAATGACTGCTTGCTCTTGATGGTATTCGTAATTGGTTTTGCAGCAAATAACTGCTGATAATCTGCCTCCTGAAATCAGATCTTTGATTGATGATGAAGTTGGAAATATTGCGAAACTTGCTATTGTTATTCTCATTGAGAAGAAATTGGGTCAGGTAACGTGATTATTTCGTTCTTATCATGATTTTCCTCTGAATTTTAGGAGCTTTTGAGCTTTTTTAATTCAATAAATGGTATATCAAGACAAAGAGTAGAAAGAAAACTGGAGAGATAGGGTCGGATAAGAAATTTCCCTGAACAAAAGTATGAGACTTAAAAACAATGTATTAAAGAGATAAGCTTTTCACTAGGGAGAAACTAAATCTATGACATCTTTGTCTGAATGATAGGGCTCTGAATGGTATCCTTATATCAGCTGTCTTCCACAGCAAGGGGAGCTGCATAATACGGCAAGTTTTCATCCTTTTTCTTACTTGAGTAGTGTTTTTCCCTAGCAAAAATGTTCTTCTGATGTATGGTTTTTCTATAGAATCTATTTCACTTTTCTGTAATTAATGGCCACTTTGCTCATGTACCAATTTTAAGCTTTGAAATAATTCATGTATGACATTCTTTTGTTTTTCGAAAATAAATTTCTCTCTGAAGTGTTATATACAGTTCTTCGAGTTGGAGAATAATCATGAAGACCTTTACTTGGGTTAATATTTGAACTTTTTGTTTCCAGGTATTTTGGAATGACAGTGAGTTGGAGATGATTCGTCCAAGTTCAGTTTATCAGGAAACTGTTAACCATAAGTCTCAAATTGAAAAGGACTTTTTGGCAATCAAGCGTGTAAATACTTTGCATCATTATCTACTTTTAAACGTATAAGTTGTTTCTCAATCTATTATTGTTAGAATATTTATGCTATTGCATATGCAACAGTAGGGATTAAAACATATTTTTACCTTTAACTTTAATTTGGCATTTCACTCCAGTTTTTTATTTTCTATCTTGGGATAAAGCAAATCATATTTTTCATTTGAGGCAATATAATTGGATGAGAAACCTTGTTACAAATTAGAGGGGAATTAAAATCCCAAGAACTATACAGAAGAACGTTAGCTTCTTTTGGTGTTTGAGAAGACATGGTGAAATGATTACTTTTATAAATAGAAACTCTGAAGATTTTATCAGTCAGAATGAAGAAATTTATTGTTTTTTTACAATGCAATAGGTGACTGGGTCAAAGTGTTAGCCTTTTATGAGTAGCTAAATAAATTAAGTTGGCTGTTTTGGAGACTGATTATAATTAAATTTGTCCTTCTAATTCAGGTTTTTGAATGTTTCCATCTATGTTTTGGAGATTGTACTTTCAAGGACTTCATGCATGCATGCCAACTAGGTAAAGCAAACATTTGAAAAGTTTGTGCTTCCATCGTATGTTAACTTTATAGGGTACAATGATTTTAATTGATCTTTCATGTGTGAAAAGACCAAGTAACTGCATGGAAGTTTGACATTAGTCAATTTCAGGGTTGTTAATTAAAATTTGTTTTTGATAGCCGTATCTATAATAAGTTTGATTTTTGTGATTTTGATAATCATATACATGCATAAAATTATTTGTGAAGGTAGCCGTACGATTTTTTTGGTTTAATTGTATTTGTTAAGTTTTAACTTGTTTTGTTAAACACTCTCAACTATTGATGTCTTAGGAGCCAACAATGTAGCCAACTGTATCCTAATAATTCTGTATGTCTTTGTTAATATCATCAATTGTTTTACCTCAGAAACATCTTTGGAATTTGTCATTGTTTTGACTTCTTAATGTTTAATATTTTGCTTATTGTTTGTTTATATCTTCTTACTCTTTTTCGACCTCTCTCCTTGTGTGTTTAACTCTGTCATATATCAGATTTATCTGATTGTTCAATCAGTAAAATGAGTAAATGATCCAATATTATCCTAGTTTCTGGTTTAATTTATCTTTCATCAAACATTAGATTATGCAATGTGCTCAGAATAATTTTGAGAATTACTGTTGCATAATCTACATAAGTTCTCGATTACTATCTATAGTGTTGCCAAGCTGTTCATAAGGGTTAATGTAACAATATATTCTGTCAACCTTTTCTATTCTTTGGACACTGATAACTCCATGTCTTTCTTGTCACTTGTTCTCCTAACCCTCGAAGGCTAACCCTCTGTTTGAACATAGAAAATGAGGAGGGAGAGAAAAAAGTTTAATTGAAGAGAAAAAGGGAGGAAATAAATTTTGAATTTATGTTTTTTAAAGTAAACTTTCTCTCCTTTTCTTCTGCATTTCTTTTTAGCCAAGCTATAGAAAATGCATTATTATCCACATTTTCTCTATCTTTTTCTTTTCTCCCTCTTTTTCTTTAACCATACAGTGTCAGTTCAGTCGGAACTCAAAATTTAGACGTGGATTCTGTTTGGGACTCTTCTTTTGTGATTCCTTAGAGACTTCCTGTAATAGATGCAGCCTGGGGATTTTGAGTCTTTGTAGCTGATGGTCTTTTGATCTTTTATGATCTGCCTGATCTTTTGCTGAGACTGAATTTTGAAATGTGTTGATAAAACTCATTTATTATTATGTTGCATTGAATATGAAACCCATTCTTAGTTCTATTTGATCACTTCAATGTTGAATTACCAGTTGGTTCTCGAGCATGGGGAGGCACAAAGGGTTTAGCTCTGGTATTGCTACTGTATGAAGACTTCTCTTATATTTTATGCTTGGTCTATAATTAGTTGTTTAAATATTTTTATAGATTCCATTTGCAGATTTCTTAAACCATGATGGAGTTTCAGAAGCAATTGTGATGAGTGATGATGACAAACAATGCTCAGAAGTTTGATCTCTCTCTTTCACACAAACACATTTCTGCCTTGTATCTAATCTATCAATGGTTATTGGAGCCTGATTAAAATGTTTATTAAACAGTTTCCCCCTTAATACATGAAATTCAATTTCATTTTTATGGTCCTGGGCACTAATTATTTTTGTTTTCGTGTTTTTATCTCTCATATGCAATGCTCAATTATTCTGGCTTATACATTTCCAGATCATACAGTAAAAAATCTCCTAAAGGAAGAAAAAGAGTGAAGGGATATATAAATAATATGATGGGAATAGGGGAATGATCATGGACTTAGTTATGATAAGAGGCACAAAACTAAGAGGGGATGGGGTTCAAAAGGAGTGAGTTGACAATTTAGGAGGTGAGGGGATTTAGGGGGTTGTTTAGAGGAAGAGTGTGCATTATGGATTCGTCTTCTGAAGTTGTAACTTGTCAGGGCACAATTGAGGATAGCACTTCTCAGTCTCTCAATCCATTTTTATTTATATTTCCACTCTTTGTCCCTTTATGATATGATATGAGGTGAGGTGATATTTTAGTGCACATACAATACAAATCTTTAGAAGTAACAAAAAATAAAAAGAAAAATAAAATACACCATGAACTAATAATCAGGTCAAGTACTAACGTTATTCAACTAGCACAAGTCTGCTGCAATAAGACTTTTTAGCGTAATCAAATAAGAAAAACTATACCTAATACACACATGCACTCAAACTTATGCACTTGAATTTTAATTTAATTTTGTAATTATGTGCAGATTATTGCTGATCGTGACTATGCCCCTGGTGAACAGGTCATTTACTATTTTTTTTTTCAATGTAAACTATGGAGTGGCTTGCTTACTTTGTGCTAACAATTTATATTATAAAGTTGGTACATAATTTTTTTTTATTTTGTGAGCTCAAATTTATTGCAAAAAAATTAGCTTTGACTTCTTAGTCTCGTCTTTTCCCTTCTTTTACTCAATGGAATTAATCAGTGACATCATTCCTGAAAAGTTCACCTTTGATTCTTTTTGTTCCTTGATTGATTAAACAACTAGAATTACTTAGTTTGCTCTATATCATTGGTGAAAAGAGAGAGAGAAAATATTGTGAAAAATGATTTTATTATCTTAGTAAAAGGGTTACGGCGATATACCATACATAAACATATACGCATGAAAATAGATAAAGATAGATTTACATAATAAACATATGGGCTATTATACATCAACATTCCCCCCTCAAATTGGAACATCTGAATTATATGCACCAAGTTTGTTTAAAATAAACTCATTTTGTGTCCCCTAAGATACTTAGTGAAAATGTCAGATAGTGTAACTAGTGACCATACAACTAGGAAGAACTTTTTCTCTAATAATAACTATCCACCTTACTATATATGGTCCTCTCGTAAAAAAAATTTGATGGAAGTAATTTGAAGAGTGGCCTTATTATAACAAATAACTGCATATGTGAGACTTCAGTAAATTTTAATTCATGAATTAATTGCTTAAATTTAATGAATTCAAACGTATTGGTTCTCAATTGTAAAAAATTTCACATGGGCTTTAGAGGTTTTCTTATTGGTTTTAGGTCCTAATAAGATATGGAAAGTTTTCAAATGCTACACTAATGCTGGACTTTGGTTTTACAATTCCATACAACATTTACGATCAGGTATGTCTTTTTGTTCCTCTGGCTTGTTGCTTTATTTTTTTATGATTACATCAGCTATCCTTGATTGATAATGGTAACTATTCCCAGGTTCAGATCCAGTTTGATATACCTAAGCATGATCCTTTGTATGACATGAAGTTGGAACTCTGGCATCGAAACGTTGTACCTGCACCTGAAAATATGAAGGGCTTAACATATCCTGTGAATACCTTCAGTATCAAGTTTGTACTGATTCCTAATGTGTTATTTGTCTTGCAGAATCTTTTAGATAATAGAGTGCAATTTTTTTATAGTGATTCTTGGTATTGGGTTCTTTTGACCGACATAATAGAATGATTTTTCTTTGCGGGCCCAAATTGCCCTTGTTGCTCATGAATGCAGTGCTTACTTTCCGCAAAGCAAAGTTCATGTCATTTGCTTCTCCCTTCCCTTTAAGCCCATATTGGCCCATGCATTATCCCCACCTATTTATCTTCAATGGTTGATTTGCAATATTACTTTTGATCTATTTTCCATGTTTCCCTTCGCGAGTCACGGCACTGTCACCTGCCCATATTTTGGAGTTTTTATGTGTCTCACTGCATGAACTATGCATGCAAATAGTAGTAACCCTTTTCCATATAGTTTTTTTATGTTTGATATCATAGGAGTTCCTGATATGGTGTTACTCTAAAATGTTGCTTATAATATACTTGCCAGTTTTTGGCTATCTGATGGAGGCTGTGATCACATAGGGAGGTGAAGTCGGATAGAGGAAAAGGGAAGGGTCTTCCACAGTCACTTCGCGCACTTGCTCGTGTTCTTTCTTGTACCACATCTCAGGGTGCGCATAACTCTTGTTTATTTAGTTCATTCATGCAATAATGTGTACAATTCTTCCCTCCCAAAAAATGGCACACTTGTTCAATAAGCTTTACATAAAAGTATTCACTTTGGAATTTTTATCAAAGAACACATCTCAGTGTGCACCTAAAATCTTGCTTATTTAGTTTTATTAATGCAACAATGGTTACAATTCTTCTCAGAAAAAAACTGGTACACTTGTTGAGGAAGTTATACCTAACAGTAACCATTTGGAATTTTTACTGATGAAAAAATCAGAACTTGACGAATTGGTCGAGGAAGCTGCTCAAAATGATGGCAGGCTGGCAAGGCGCCCTTTAAAGGATATCAGCAAAGAGATAGAAGCACACATGATGTTGTTATCGGTATTCATCCAATTAATTGAGGAGCGCAATGCGACTATTATGGTAGACATTAAGGACTTTATTTAGTATATAGCTGTATGATTGGTTTTAACATCCAAACATTTGGGTGGGGCTGGGCCATTTTATCACATTTGATATTTTAAGACTGCGAATCTAATAAAAATAAGAAGAGTATTAAAAAGCTTACTTCATTTCTCATTTCATTTCAATTTATTCAAAAACCATACTGTTCTTACTATTGATATAATATGATTTTCTGCAGTCACTGGAGTCTTCCTATTCCCCCTCTTTGCGTGAAAGACTTTCTGTTAGAAGACTAATGGCTCAAGATCTCCTCCATGGTGAGCTCCGCATTCTCAAATCTGCTTCTGCCTGGCTGGAGAACTACTGTTTTAGCTTCACTTGATGGTCATTAGTTACTGCCTGCAGCCATTGGAGTCTCTAAGAAATATCAGAATATTATAGTTCACATTTTCTTATATTTTAAATAGCGTGTACGTGTTCAAATGAGGTTAATTAGTGAACCATTAACAGACTAATTTAATTTATTCAATAAGAATTTTCAACTCAACTTGTATATTTGCTAGGAGCGTCTATTTTGATTTGTGTTCAACATCATTGTATCAAATGAAAGGAGTAAATAATTAAAAGAATATTAAAACAGAAACCGTGTTTCTTGAAATAAATCAATAATTAAAAATGGAAAGCATTTAATGATGAATCTTGCAAGTTACTGAGAATAATCTTGATTTATTAGGGTATGATAAAATTATTATTTTTGGTTCTATAATCAGTTTCTAGGATCTTGATTAAAAAAGAAGATTTAAAAAAAGATAGTTTTAAATGTACAATAATAAATTCATAATAAACAATTTTTTTATTTAGAGGTCATATAAATTTGTTCCTTTTTAATGTACAATGATAAATTGTTTTGTTTAAAATTCTCTCTTTTTTCATTTATCGTGTAGAAAGAATTTTGCTTACAATTATTTCTTAATATATATATATATATATATATATATATATATATTTTAAGCATATGATGATAAAATATTTTTCGCTTGAACATGAAAAAAAAAAGTGTCAAATAAAACTTTAATAAATAAGGGAAAAAACCATCAATATTAAAAAACCATTATTGTGAATATGTTTTAAAGTGTTTCAATCAAATACTAATATACTTTTCACTTTTATTTAAATTTTATTTATCATATAAATTGTAACAAAGGGAAAGAAATATTATAGTGATTAAAAATTTATATAATTAGTCGAAGTGAGACATATAAAATCTTTTAATTTGGGTTTGACACAAAATTGATCGCATTTTGGTGAATTGGAAATCTTTGAACGGAAAGCATTGAACAAGCGAATGCAGTGGCAAGATTCCATGCAATTGTGATGCAGCTTTTTTTCATTTAGGAAGACAATGAGATTATTGTGTACCATTTTCTATGCATATCAAAAAAGTAAAACTTGGCAATTTCAAGGTTGTACAAGAAGCATTCTAATGTTTTCAAATTACGTATAGTTTTGTTCAAAAGTGAATTTATTTTAAAAAAAATACATAAAAATATTAATTAGCATTTAAAAAAATATATGTAATTTAAGTTTTGTAACTCTAGGAAATGATTTCAGTTTATGATGATGTTTTATGAGTCTTTATTACATAAAGATAAACGTAATTGTCTTATTAAATCCATCAAGTAAATGTGAAGTGAAACTGTTCTAAAAAATGAAAAAGAAATTTCTCTATTGCATAAAGAAAGAAGAACTAACCCAGAATTTATTGATAAATTAATTTGGATTGGATTGAGAAACATTCAACAGGAACTCCAAACTGCAGCTAAAATCCATTTTGCATTATCATAACTGTGATATATACCTTCTTCTCTAACAGACCAGTAGATGCGTAGTTGGTCTCCTTCACCAGAAGCTGAATAGAGAGTGAAGGAACTGCACTTGCTCGATCGCACTGCGCCATTGTGGTTATTACTGAAACTCACAAATTCACCGAAAGCCTCTCCAGGTTTCAATTCGATCTCATCTCCTTTCAGATAATCGCATTTGAAGTATAATTTTGCTGAGCCTGGTGGCAGATCATTCACAATCGAAATCTTCAGTAAGTTTATTTTCTCACCAAATTCTGAGTGACGTAGAACAGGGTTTGAGGATTCTCTCAGTCCAAGAGAATCAACCAAACCTGAATAATTCAAACCCACCACAACAAAAAACAAAATGAATACACCGATTGAACTTCTCATCTTGTTTTTCGTGGTTTCTTTCTTACTTGCCATTCTATTATATGTATGAGAGTGAGAGAGAAATTCTCATTCAATAAATTCAATTTATGTTGTTTCTCTTTTGGCAATTTATTCCTACGAAAATTTTAAAAAATAAAAAGTATGAAAAATATTAATTTAAATGTACTTTTTTATTAGTTTTATATTATAGATATATTACCATGCATGCACTGTGACAAATTAAAAATCTTTTAAGATTCCATAATTACATCATATTTGTATAAAAAAAAAATCAACTATATATTAATATTTTATTACATTCCTTTTATATTATAAGATATAAACAAAGATATTTTACAATTTTAGAAACTTTTTTTATTATATATATATATATTAATCACATAATTATTTATATTATTATTAAATAATAAAAATAGAAATTAAGAATTAATTTTATTTTCTTATTTTGATTCTTTATTTTGCATTATTATTTACTAATATATATTTTTTACTATTATTAATTAATATCATGTTTATTTATTCATTTAATTCTTTTTTTTCACGTTTATTTTATATATTGTCTATTTATTATATTTTGAAATTAATTTTCAAATTTTATTAAAATATTTGGTTGAAATTATTTAAATTTTAATTTTAAACTATTTAAAATTATTTTAACTTTAATTAAAAACTATTGAAGTTTTAACTTTAAAATATTTAGAAGCTATTCTAACCTTAATTTCAATGTGTAGCTTTATTAAAAAATTAATTAATTTATAAAAATTGTTTGTTGCATTTTTAATTAGTTCATTTAATAGTAATTAATAAGAATAAAAACAGAAGATTAATAAAAAAAACTATATTTTTCTTGATTTGTATGATTTTATGGAGCATTTATAACCATATATAAAAAAATAATATTAATTTTATTTCAAAAATATTTATTTTATAATTAAAAATATTTTAACTAATAAATTTTTTTATTAATAATAATATTTTTTATTTTATTACATTAATTAAATTAATTATAAATTTTTACATAATTTCTTTTCATATTTTACACACTTTCTCTAATCCAAATAATTTAACCTTTTTATACATTTTTTTTTCTTTCTTCTTCCATTTTCTAACTTTGACTTCTCCCAATCCAAAGATAGAGTTAGTGTCTTATAGTGGAAATATTTTGAAATAAAATAATGAAAGACATGGTGAGTAAGCAGAGAAAAAGAAGGTAAAGCAAAATGAATAGAGAAAATAATTGGTAAATAATAATTAATATAGTTTTTAAATTTATATATAATATATTGACATAAATAAAAAAAATTTAAAAATATTGTGGATATATATATATATATATATTTTTATGTTCTCAGATTAATTATTTTATCTTTCTTATTTATACATAAAAATAAATACATGTATTTAAAAAAAGTAGTATATTTATTACTGTTATTAATACATGTACAATGACTTTAAACTGCCTTGTTTGTTTTTTTTTTGTTTTAATGTGCATTTAATTCTCTAAAAAAAGGTAATTAGATAGAGTATAAAATACACCTAATATTTATTATTTAGAGTATAAAAGTTATTACAATTGTATTTGTTTAAATAATCTATTAAAATAACCTTATTATGTTCATAAATACTTTACTCTAAATAGGAAAGAAAAAATAATTCATTTAAAGACGTTCTAGAAAATAAATTAATTAAAAGAAGTAAAGTAATTAGAGATGTAAAACTAGTTAAAATTGAAGGGAAAAAATATGTTTTTGTTGATAACAAATAAAACCTGAGATTTTAAATGATAGACTTAAATATATTTTTATTTTCATTAAATTTTGCGAACCCTTGATTTTGATCTTTAATTTTTTTTTATATATATATAAAATATGAAATATTAAACCTTTATCATTAAATTTTTATAGCAAATAAATGAAACCTGAGATATCAAATCAAATGATATCTTCAGATTTAATCATTCTCACAATTTTATTTTATTTTTTTATTTCATGACATTGTCCCATGTTTTAAGGTTTTGTGTCTTTTTGACTAATCTAAAATCTAATGAAAAAAAAAAAAATTCCCAGATATTGTTATTAAAGTTTTAAAAGAAAAAATATAAATAATTAATTAACATCTCATAAATTTATAAAAAAACGTTTTTTTTATTATTAATAATAAATTTAAAACTTAATTATTTTTAGGTTTTTTATTTTATTTAATATAACGAGAGACTTAAAATTTATGAATGATATGATAATAATTTAAAAAATTTATAAATAATCAGTAAAATTTGTATTATTTTATATATATTAATTTTATTATATTTTCTCCATATATATTAAAATTTTAAATATTTCACTCAATTAAATGTATTTAATGAAACACATTTTCACATCCAATTAAATGTATGTTATAAATAAGATATTAAATGAATAATTATATTTTAGTATAAAATTATATATATAATTTATGAGAAAAGATTTTTGTATAATTTTGGAAAAAAATATAATCCAATTTGATGGATGGTGTGTGTATAAATTAGAATGCAAAGTGAGAGAGTGTATAGAAAAACTTGAAAGCAAAATGTCAATGTCAATTAAAGCTTCTCTTCTGGTTTTTCTTGTGGCAGTGTGTTTGAATTTCCATGGTGAAGTGATTGGTGATTCTCTTGAGTCCACCCCCCATTTTGCTTCTCTGCAAAATGACTCAAATATTTCTCCAGACATCAACATTCTGTTCGTTTCCATTTCCAATGATTTGCCCTCAAGCCCAACAAAACTACACTTATTTGCAGATTTCCAAAAGTCTGAAGTGGAAATTGGTCATGGAAATCCTTACACCAGATTGCTGAACATGGATGCTCATACTGGTTCATTGAGATGGAATTCATGTTTGGTTTTCAGTGTGTATACACCTGATCTAGACAAGGGTCATAAACGCATCTTTTGGTCTGCAAGAGAAGATGGTGCATATCGTAGTTGGGATTCCAACACCTGGGAGAGAAAAGAAGTTTGGGGTGCCTGTTAAATGCTTCTGAATATGATTCATGAATAAATTATACTCCATTTCATAATAATGTTTCTTCTCTGTTAGTGTTATCAATTTCATATACTTTCTATAACATTTTTCTTATTATATCTTCAGAATTTTTGTATAGTTTGCAGCACATTCTGATGTAACATTCTGATGCATCTTCCATTTTTTCTTTAGCACTTAAAATTTAATGATTCTTCAATACATATTCAAAAAGAGATGAAGCAGGAAATTAACATTAACAACAACACTCAAGCCAATGCTTTAATGAAAGTTTTCATTCAATATAATGATGATAATTCACATGATAAACTATGAATAAGAAAACTTGGTGACTATTTATTGAAGATAAAGAAAAAGAGAGTATATATTTCAACACTGATTGAATTTCCAACTTTTCTTTTTCTCCCAAGAACTGTTGTCCCAGCTGTGATAAAGACCATCTTCTTTGATCAACCAAAAGAAATGCAGTTTCCATTCCAATACATTACAGCAGATTTACGACCATCGAGATTGTCAAGTTTATTGTAACCTTGACCAGGTGACAGAGAAACCCCATCTTTTTGGTTATTGTAGTACAAGTTCACATTTTTGTTATTAGGAGCCATACCATCATAAAAGGAAAGAGCCAGAATATTGATGTCTACTGAGGATTGGGGTTCTTCAAAAGAAGTTGATGATGGAAAGTAATTGTTGAGATCAGAAGAAGTTTCAGGATTAGGGTTTGCAAAACTCAACCCATTCATCAAACACAAGCTAAGAACTAGCAAGAGGGGTGAAAAAATTGCACTACACATTTTCTGTGTTCTTTAATTTCACCAATTAATCAATGATTTTGCTGTATCTCTTGTGTTTCTCAATCTCTCTCACTCAATTGCACTTATATACACCTAACATGAGTGGTTTAAATTGTTTTAAATACTAAAATATTGAAATTATTTATTACTTTTGTTTTTTTTTTCAAAGTCAACACAAAAAATCAGGTAGTTAAATAACGTATGCAATAAATATTGTAATAACTGCTAAAATATTAAATTTCATTTTATCACATTAAATAGCTCATATAAAATACTTTAATTATCATTAATTTTTAATAATTTAAATTATAATTTTGACTATGTTATTAAGTAATTTGAATTTAATTATGTTTTAACGTAAGAAACTAAAATAAAAAGCTTTAAAAAACTCTAAATAACTCATAATAGAAAATATATTTTTTAGTATTGATATTTTTGTTATTAAAAAATATATTTTTTATTTTTAAAAAAATATTTCTTACTTAATAAACAAATCTTAATTTAAAGCACAGATTGACTTTAACGAAGATTTCTTTGAAAAAAAAAATCTTCAATTTAAAAAATTTTGACGATTCAACATAAAATAGTTTCTTTATTTACTAAAAAAATATTTTTCATTGAGTTCTACGTATTTCATTTTTTACTTCTGGACAAAATAATAAAAAATATATATTTTTATGTAAAATCACACTAATTTTAAAATAAACATGAATCACCCTTACTTTTTAAATAAATAATACGAATAAAAGAAAGATAAGTGTCACTTTAAAGAAAATTATTTTCTTATTTTATTAAAATACTAGTTAGTATTAGTATTTTTAGGTAAAATAATGAAAATAAATATCGTTTTATTAAAACACTAGACTGATGAGTATTATTTATTAAAAATATAAGAAATATAGATAAAAATAAATATATTTTTTAACTTAACATCATCAATATAAATAAATATAATTTAGGGTTAAATATGTTGATTTTGATTTAGGAGAAATAAATATATCTATACTTGAAAATTGATTTTGATTTTTATATTTTTAAAGATACCAATTCATTCTCTAACTTTTAAAAATATATAGATTTAATTTCTTTTATCAATTTTATAATAGTAAATAAATATTATTAGATATTATATTTAAATATAAAAATAAGTAAAATAACATATTTTTAAAATTGGAAGATAGAATTAGTCCTTTAAAAAATATCATTTTTAAGATAAATAAAACACAAAAAAATATTTAATCTTATAATTTAAATATCCGTATTAGTGACAAAAAGTTATCATTATTGAACATGTTTGATTTGGACTTACTCAAACCTGAAACTACAGTCTCAGGTCAAATACTTTTCTTTTTCTTTGTTACTTTTAGATGTATAACTTTTTTTTTTTTTCTCTTACTCAGAAAAAAAATCAAATTTTAGCAATTCTAATATATGGTCTATATATAATCCAATTTTAAACAGACAATATTCATGTATCCATACATAATAATAATGTTAATTATTTATTTTAGTAGATATTAATAATAAATTTTAACATTTGTTTTTATTGAAAATACATTAGTGTTTTTGTTTATCATTAAATGATATATTAATGTTATATTAAAATTATGTAATTTTAAAAATTAAAAGACCAAATATACTATTAAAGTTTTATAGAGAATGAAATTGTTCAATGATAAAACCAGGAAAATTATGAAAATAAAAATGAATTTAAGTATTACTTCTAATTACTCAGCTGTTTCACTATAACATCCAATTTTTAAAAAAAGAGTGATGAAAAGTAAAGCCAGGTATAAAATTCTTATTTTATTTTACTAAAAGAGAGAGTTGTTATGTTATTAAGAGAATACTAAGATGCTATCAAATTTATTTTTTTTTACTTTGTTTAATGAATTTATTTTCAATAAAGTAAAATCTTTTGAGTTATTATTTAGAAGTAAAATTTAATATGATAATACAATATTTTTCGTCCTTGTTAAATTAAAATAATAATTAGTTGAAATTGAAGAATATGAATATATTAATTTTAAATAATATAATTATAAACGCTTAAGGGTGGAAAGTGAAAACTGTTTAAACGGATGAACTAAAAATTATCAATTGATATTTTTTAATAAATAAAATTTATAAAATACAACGTATATATTAATTAATTACCAATCAAATAGACATAGTTATCATCTTGTTTCTACTCAATAATTTTAAAATTGAATTGAACTACATAAATAAATTGAATTGGTAAATAAAATATTTAAAGACATATCTAAAACGATAAACTATAAATTCAAATTTCTGGCATTTTAAAAATAATTCTGCTCTTCCCCATCTTCATCATTACTTCTCTTCTCATAATTTCATCAACTCTTGAAGGAGAGGTTATTATATTCCTTAGTTTCCAAACAAAATGGAAAAAATAATTATTTTTTCTTTTTTATGAAATCCCTCCTAGTGGTATGTTCCAAAGAAACAAACAAACCACGGTGACAGAGAAGTTGATTACTAAGAAAAATACAGATGAATGTATGCACATGGTTACGTCATATCCCAGTGACACTTAGAAACATCTTACATATGTACAAGTTTAAGTCAACACCGGAACACAAGTAAAAGAATGGACGTAATAACGGAAGCCCATCAGAGTAATTTCCCACAACATTATAATCAGACAGCCATGGTAGCTTGAAGCCAAGGCCAGATTGATTGACATTTTCAACTATAATCAAGCTTTTTTTAAGTATGTAGATTTATGAAATATATGCCTTCACCAGTTCTGTGTAGCTGCATTTTAAACCAGTCCTCGGGCAGGTGATTGTACCATTATTCTTCTTCGCCATCTCTTCAAGAGCCTGCAAAAGAACACCAAATAATTAACAAAGTTAGTCTCATAAATTCTTATCAATGGAACACAGAACAATATCTAGAATAACAGAAACCTTAGTGCTATAAACATATCCATTGGGCAAGACTTGAGGTGGGTTCTCAGTGTCCATTAGCTCCTTAGTTATATAGCAAACAAGCTTAGAGTGATGCTGCTTTGAATACGGTAAAGGCAAGGCTAATGTGCGGAAAGCTTCCTGTGATAGAGGGTCCTCTTTTGTGCAATCATCCTCGTAACAATATCTTTATCAAGTCAAGGGACATATCTCACAGATTTAGCCGTGAAAATGCATACACTAACATTAACCCATCAAATTTACAAGTAATGAGGCTTTAGTATGATAAGTATGAGCCTTGAAACCATCCATAACAAACTAACACAGGTCATTATCATGAATTGTTCCATAAAGACTCAAGACAGAAGATTATCAGTATCAACTATGAAATTTCTTACAATGAATGCTTTTGACCTTTAAAATATATGAAGGGTTTTAAAATACCTGCGTAAAAAAGGAAGAACTCCTATCAAAAGGAATTCAATTTAATAGACAAACCATTAATTCCCTCAAAAGGATAAGGTAAGTTCAAGTGATTTTAAGATTTTTTGGGAAGGGTGGACGGATGTTTCAGTTCTATGTATGCAAACATGGCTATCCACACAGCATAGAAGCATCTAGCATTTAAAAAAGTGTTTCCAGATGATAATCTACATTTCAAGTTGTTAATGGATACGGTGTCTTGAGAGCAGAAAGGCCAGCTTGGAGATAGATATTGAGCAAGGGCTCTAAAGTCATGCCATATAACTTGCAGAACTCCTGTTTGAATTGGTCCACTAGAAAATCCCATTGCTTAGCTTCAAATAAAACCTGTAAAACAATATGCAAAAGAGAATTGCAAACATTTTACTGCTGACATGACAATGATGCAATATGAAGCAAAATTTTTAGCAACGAAATACAGTTTCAACAATATCATGTTGAAGGACTTAGTTGGAAATACGACAGGCATGAGGATTTTCTTCAATATGTGATCAGACGACATAAAAACTCAAGCAAAATAATTATTCTTGTTTTTTTACCTAATCAATAGAGGAATTTTTTTCTTGACCATGAATTAAATAAGACATGTGCATGGTAAAAGTCCAATCGATTATTGCAACTACAGAATATAGCAAAAGTTACAGCTTTAAGACACAAGTTTGATTTGTTAACTACAATTATTAACAACTAGAAACAATTACCGTTTATATCAATTAGACAGAGTCATTAGCATATTGGTTATCATTCCTTTTCTTTTCTTTAGAGTAAAGTAAATAAACTTGAAGGACTACATGCTCTTTTACGATGAAAGTAATGTTTTTTTAACAAAAAACACAACAACTCCACCTTCCACTTCTCAATTCTTTTACTGTGTTATTGAAATTTACATAGTAATCAAGTTCCAAACCAAATCATGAATCAGTTGTTCGATTTTGAATCATGAATTGGGAATGACAATGAATGATAAAAACTTAAACATACAAGTCCACACTTAAAATACTCAGAAGTCACTAATGCATTCTTAAATATTGCATATCGCTTGAAGAAATCATGAACTCCATTAGTACCACAAAACCGTCATGAGTCATGCCATTAGTAAAACTCCCCAAGTCATAATTTCAATATAGATTAACCATTTCAGAGTAACTGTGTGACCACCCAGAACTGGAAGAACCAAAAGATGCACCCAGTACTAGAAGAACCAAACAGAGAGTTGAGTGACTGGTTTGTAAATGTCAGCAATCAGGTCCCTGCCTATCCACATGAAAACAGAGAAAGGAACAGGGTACAATATGTAGCAACATTTCTATTCCTTTCATATGACAATTTAAGACTTTCTTCCCCTTTGAATCCTCAGATGACAAGTGGGTAGCGGCAAAATGGAAAACAAATGCGGGGTAATACGGAATCGCAGAATCATCCATGCCAATGATACAAAGGAGCATTCATGTGGACCACGGGCACAATTCATAGCCAACTGGCAAATCGCTAGCTTAGGCTTACTGGAGGGTATCAAATTGTAATTCTAATTACAAATTCTACAACTTTAACAACAGAGAATATGAATAGAATCCTAAACCTATTGCATTAAAAAGATAATAAAATGACAGACACACCAGTATTACTAATGCACGAAAGCACTCAAAGACAAGGTATACTCACCTTGTATGTAGCACATTCAGTATCCTTTTTAAAAGCTAGTGTTGCAATGACCCGCTGCAATTCTTTCATGTGGGTGGCTCCCCATGGCGCGAGATATTTCCTAGCATATGTGATAGCTCTCAAGTTGCTCTCAGCTCTTACCAATTCTATGAACTCTTGAAGTCTCAACTGGAACTCCAATTTGCTCTGTCAACATTAAACCACTAGAAATTAACAATAGTATATATGATCTGAAGCCTTGGTTGTGATTTATGCATTTATTATTTACAAGGCGAATCCTATGAGAAACCTAAGTGGTACTGGTTGCTATTCGAGAAGGTCTGGATTTGCATTAGTTTATGATTTATTTATTTTTTTCATTTTAAGCAGACTTAAGACAATTTTTTATACTTGACCAGTAAGCTGGTTATCCTTCTCAAATATGAATATATTTGGTGGTTGCATTGCAGTATGTCTGATATGATTCCTTATTTTGAATGCATTAAAAGAAATGCCAATTACCCAAAAGCCTAAGCTATGAGCATGGTGAGTAACAACTAACAATTAACAAGATCAGACAGCAATATGAACCTTAGACTTCTTCAGCCGTGATTTGTTATCTGTGCACCATGCTAGGGCAGGTGTAACATCCTTATTTTGCAAAGCGTCAATAACCCTTTTTGCTTCTTGGAATACATCAATATCAACAAGATCCTGATGCACCAACATGAGTGATATTTTTGTTAGAACAGACACCAAAACAAAAAAATGCACATCTCAAACAATAAAACAAGAACGAAAAGGAGCTGAATACTGCTAGCATCCAATTCGACCACCGACCTGCAAGTTGCTGCTTTCCGCGAGTTTCACTGCAGTGTCATAATATGACATCCTCAACATATAATCAACAAGAATCCGCTTCAAGCGAGTGTTACTCCATTCAGACATGTTTTCCGCATCAGCAGATTCTAAGTGATCGAGACGCACTCGACACTTCTGTGCTTGCAAATGCTCTGCCCGACTTCCTTCCTCCAACTTCAACATATTTTCACAAAATATAAAGCATGATCATCATAAAACTCACAAAAGGGGAATATATAAATGTCCAATTAAGCAACACTTATACTTAATAACAAACGTAACCAATCATCCGAACATCATTAACCACGAAGCATGCTATAAATCAAAACTGCACATAGTAACCACTAACCACATTACACAGAGTATCATTCAGCACTGCAAATAAAAAAATAACTATGCGAACCGAGAATACAAAATTTTTAGCATCACGCGATGAATCGAAATTCAAATCAAGAAAATTAGGTCAGCAGATACCTTTCTCTTGAGCCCTTGCAGGCGGGAGACAAGGGAGCTAAGGTGGTTGACGGCGTCGTCGGTGGAGAGGTCGGCCGCTTCGGTGACGCCAGATATGACGGCGGACATCTCCTTCTCGACGGCGCGGTGGTTGGCGCGGAGGGTTTTCTTGTAGTGCTCGAAAGGGACCCTCAGGAACTGGTGCTCCAGCTTCAGAGACTCCGTCAGTTGGGGAAGGTTGGAGGGAGGAGGTGGCGCGGGGTTGGCGGTGGCGGTGATCGGGGTGCCGGTGGCGTTGTTGCCGTTGGGAAGGGAATCCATTTCCATTGCGAACAACGGAGAAGAAAATAGAATCTCAGATTGCTAAGTGGATTGGATTTGGATAAACTATGCTTTCTACTAAACAAAAAAATATATTTTATATTTCCCTTAATTTTACCCTTCTTTAATTTCATTAAATTTCCATATTAACTTTCTAATAAGATCCTAATACTTCGATGCTTTCATTTTTTTTTTTATTATTGAAAATTTTACAATTTGTGTGAATCTTATTCAGTTTTTGTTTAAATAAAATTGTTGTCCGACATTGTTTACATATTTATCATCACTTATGAACTCATTTATGTTGCAGAGTCTTAATTGTAAAATTTATATTTCAAAAACTAAATAAACTGTAAGAGCATAAAAACTGTAAACCTTCCATTAATTAAAATCTCCATGATTAATTAAATTTATTTTAAAGTTTAATAAATTAAACTTATTTATATTAACATAGACCTAGCCACAAAATTAATATGCCTATTTACAATTTAAACTCTCGTAAATTCTTATATTTAATGTCTATGTAGAGTATAATTCTTTCTTATGAAAGAAGATAAAATCCATATTTAATCTCTTCAATTATTTATTTTCAATTTTGATCTCTATTTTTTATGATATTATTTTTAAAAGAATCTTAATTTTGATCTAATTCTGAATATCGTGTACATATTAAATGATAATATCTTAAATGTGTAGTTAAATTAGATTAAATTAAACGGTCCATTGGCAAAAATAAACTAATCTAAAAAGAAATAGATATTCTCATGTTAAAATTGAACATCACGACATGGAATAGCAATAACTGGGGAAAACTTCAAGAATCACGAGGAACTTGCTACTCAACGATTAATAATTAGATATTCCATGACAAAGGTCAGCCTCCGTACGCAAAACAACTCACAACAGGGTCGTAAGTATTTACATTTTGATCACGACACAGAACTGGCGAACCAGAGCAATAAATTTAGTACAACACTGTTCTTTTTAGCTCATGTTTCAAGCCATGTTAAGGATCCCATTATCAAATACTTGCTTGGAAGTTCTCCAGAAGACGGAGCAAGGTATGTTATCTTCTTTCTGAAATTTACAAAACAACTTAGAAATGCAAACTTTCATCATAAACTGTAAAAGAAAAACGGATAATTAAATGGAACTATACTGACCTCTGAATGTCAATGTCTGTTACATAAATGAACCCAGCAACATTGCTGCACCAGAAAAGACATAGCATGGTAAGGAGATGTATACTTGTAAGGAAACTAGGAATGGAGAAGAGGGGCATAATATTCTGAGGCTTAAAACCGATTTCCTATGTTAAAAAAAGTTTAGACAATGGAGTTAATATACACAAAAGTTTCAGTATTCATAAAATTGGTAGTTTTGGATGTCTTTGAGGAATATCACAGGCAGACCATTTTTATGCATCGAAGTTTTTTTTATCAAGGATAAGGGAAAAATTAAAAAAATAAATAAAAAATGTTTTAAGAATAATCATTTCCACAAAAGCAAATCAAATCAAATCGAATAATCTCAGGTACACTTCAAACTAACAGCATCAAAATCACCACTTTCCATTTGGCCCACACTCCTTATCAGATTATAAATTGATACACAAATCTATCTAGTGTCATCATACTTGTACAAGGGAGACCACTCTTCCTCACACACATACAAGCAAACACATGCTTTCTTCACTTTACAACAAACAAAATACATGGATCAAATTCACTGGGCTCATAAAAAAATTAAAACATAAAAATCTCTTAAAATTAGATTTGTAAAATATTATAGTTACCTGGAAATGATCTCATCGGGTTCCTTGGCAAATGAGACAGCAAGGACAAGATGAAGCAAATCACGATTTATGTTCACAGGTACAACTCTTGTTGGATCTGCAGCAGGTTCTGCTCCAATTGGCAACGCTGAGCGTGGGGCCTGTGGCCCACCACCAACTCGATAAACAAACAAATCACTAAAATTTGCAATATTAGAATGTGGAGAAAGATCATTTGAAAGGCCATAGAAGTATTCCTGTATCAATCAAATGGCAGAAATCTCAATTAGACCAAATAGTTGAACAGGAAATTGTATGTTTTAAAGAGAGTCCAGAGGGAGAAGATAAAAGAAAACCCTCAAGATACTACAATCCCCAAGGCTAGTAGTAAACAAATTGTTCGTATCGTAAAAGTAATATACTGTCAACGTAGTTTTTAGATTGCAAAAGTACATATATATTTAGGAGCCCACAATTTCAGATAAAAAGAAAACAAGTGCCAACCGTTTGATAATTTATGTTGATAATGAAAACATACACTCAAATTCACAAATTTTTTTCTCATTTAGATTTTTCAAATCTTCCAGAATGCACAACCTTTACTTTCAAGTTATAGTTATTATGTGAGACTGGCTTTTTTTACTTAACAATGAATAATTTTTTTATCCTGTACATTTATGAGCACTTAAATAATAAAAAAACTACACCCCTCTACCATTTACTGTATGGCAATAATTTGTAATGCAAGATGAGTTCGGGCCTAAATATAATAACATAATCCTATATTAACATATAAATTCAGTAGAACCAGTGCCCAGAGACAACAGACTTTCATAGTTTAAATTGAAATCCTCAAAAATGAAAATAAGAAGGAAAATATCAACATTTGGTTAACAAATGTAGAAGATATTAGAAAGTAGACAGGTAGGTTTACCCTTATCCTATAACTTCTGGCCTTCTGACGAACTTTTGCGTTCCTAGATACAACTCCACCTGACCTCTGGAGCTTCACAAGGTCTACTTTGGGCTCAGTCTTAAGAACATCTTTGAGCATGCTGCACAGTTTTTCCTATAAGAAGTTCAAAGGAAAGCCTGAGACACTGAGCTTCTACAGAATCTAAGAATTAACAACTACATTGTCAAGGAAAGCACAACATTCAAAAAAAATATGATAGTGGGGATCATTGGAACTGTCTTTCAATGCATAACCAATATAGAATATGCAATGCTGCACACGTGTTAAATAGTATGTGTATATACAAGGCATATATACCTGACCCAAAACCAAGACAACATTGGCCTTGAATGTACGAATTGCATGCAAGAGCAACTGCAACAACATCACACACAAAAAAAAGAGTGAGCGAGGAAAGAGCACTATATCAATATTAATCAAAATAAGCAGCGAGTTACATGTCAGAATAGTGATCAATTAAACAATAATAAGGTAAAGTTCAAAGG
Organism: Macrotyloma uniflorum; assembly: GCA_016859785.1. Taxonomy (NCBI): domain Eukaryota; kingdom Viridiplantae; phylum Streptophyta; class Magnoliopsida; order Fabales; family Fabaceae; genus Macrotyloma; species Macrotyloma uniflorum. The sequence continues at coordinate 3,581,559 of BDMB01000018.1, forward strand.
TCAATTACATCATAGCCTACTCCCTCTATCCATCCCATAGTATTTATCACCATGCCTGAAGCTCGAGATTCAGCATTTCCAGTAAATTGCCTCTCAATCATCCCCGAAAGCTCCTTGACAAGCACTTTATACAATTCTACATTATTACTGAAAAACCAAATACATTCAGTGGTTGGATTTTCATTTCCTTAATGTGCTACCAATGATTTCTAAAGTTCAAAGCAATGAAAGTTTATATAATTTTGCCAATGTATAATAGAAGCTACATCACTAATCACCTTGGAGTTGCATGCCCATAGAAGTAAACAAGAGGCATTTCAAGTGGTATGCCTTCCACAGGATCGATGGGCATTTCAATTGGAGTGGCAGCAATGCATCCAGGAATTGTTATAGACCCTTGGCCAATATCCAAGTCAACAAAGGTAGGCTTCCAACCTTGTTTAGCCGCCCAACTAAGAAGCATCCTCGACAAGGTACTCTTTCCAGAATCAGTAGGTCCTACAACAATGACCCTAGGGCCCTGACCAACCAAATTCACATACCACAAACTTTACAGACTAGACATGGAAGAGAATAACAACATGGCAATCTATGATAAAATTACAAGCTTTCAAGTCTCTCAGCTCAATTTACGTAAAATAAACATTATTTTCCACAGTTTATCATGTTAACATTGAAAATTATAAGCCCTAAAAAAGTAAGAACAAACATTTATCATGTCAACTTATAAGTCAACCAAGGTTTTAAAATATGTCCATCGCCACAATTTTGGCCACCCGCAACACAACCACAACTGTGTCCATGTCAGCCGGACTCTCGGCAATTTCCCACAATATCAAGGAAAGGGACAAAACCACAACCACAATTTAAAAGCTTGATGTCATCCATCCAGCATACTAATCAAAAGGCACGAAAAAAAATACCTGAGAAGATTCAGAGTCATCCGGTGACGAAGCTTTAGCACGACTTCTTCTTCCGTCTAGTATGGCATGCACATTTACATAGCTAACCATGGGAGTCTGCACTCAAAAAGTTGCATTCTCCTAATCAGTGATTTCTCAAGTATTGTTTTATTTGTTTTGCCTAACCTATGAGTTTGAATGAAAGAAAGCATTCAATAGGGCTACTACGTTGGCTTACCTCATCCGCAGTATAATCAGTTTCAGTAGCGCCGTCCATTTCAATGGTCGCACCAAACCATGTAAACACCTGAAACAAAGTAGCATTTCCCTTACAAAAAGAAAAAGAATGGAAATTTGAACGCAAGAAACCATTTGATTTCGAGAGAAGTTACAGCGAACTTGAGTCTGGGAGGGAAATTGAGCCAGATTTCAGGGGGAAGCTCGGTGCCGAAAATCTCAGCAGTGCCGTTAAGGAGTCGAAGGCGAAGTGGTGCGTCATTACCCACTTCTATTCTGAGTTCGCTTTCTCTCTCCAATTTCACTTGCTTAATGGTCGATGCGGAACCCGAACCACCCACGGGACCTGCACCACCGTAAGCCATGTTCTTTCTTCAAGGAAACTCCAATTTCACCTCTTCTGCTTCGAATATGAAACGGCACTGAATCTCGCATCGGCTGCTATGGCCGTTAGGGTTTTGCGAATGGGACAAACGGAGTGGCGTTAGGGAAGAGCAGAAAGTTGAGGAGGAACGAAAATATTCAACTTTGCAGGAAGAGGAAGAGTTTCATTGTTACCCGGTACTTCGTAAAAGAAAAATTTAGGATTTTCAAGAGTTAATTCTGATATATATATATATTTTAAACTTTAATTTCATTCTAAGTAATTGTTAAACTTTCTCTCTTCTGTAATAGATATTATGAACTTTAATTTTATTCTGATTGGTTCTTACAATAATAAAAAGGATTTATTTGATTTTTTTAATTTTTAATATTATTATGTTTTAATGTTTAAAATAATTTTTATAAAAATAATAATAAATTATTGGATTTAAAATAATCAATTTTTTTAAAAAAAAATCAGTTTACCCCCAAATTTAATACTAGGAGATTAGTTACTACACAATTTTAAAATTCGTCAACATAAATTTGAAATTAAGATTTTATATGTGAAAATATTTTGAAGATCGATTATAAAATTGAAGATATTTGTTTATAATTAGAGTAAAGTCTAAATATTAATTAGGATGAGATTAAATTTTAAATGTATATTTTTAAAAGAGAAAGTTCAGAGAAGGTTCCGTTCTTTTTTTCCTTTTATTTATTTATTCAATATTTTTAAAATGATATATTCAGCTTTTGATTTTTTTTCAAATATATAAATTTAATAATTTTATTAATACTATAATAAATAAATAATACTAAATATTATATTTAAATTCAAATAATATTTTAAATATATTAAATTTCGATATTGAAATTACATAATTTTTTAAAATGGAATTAATTAATTAATTTAAAAATATAAAAAATTAAAATAATATAATAAATAAATATATTAGAAACAAATTTTAAATTTAATTATCTTTATAAAATAAAATTTATATTATTTTATATATATTAATTTAATAATATTTTTAAATTAAATCGGATCTTCAATTCACTTTTTATATTAAAATTCGTAAACTTTTTAATTTATTATTATAAAATTAATTAAATAGAATAAAATTTACACAATTTTATATATATTAATTTTATTATATTTATAAATTATATGAGATTTCTATTATAATATAAAATATATTTTTTAATATTAATATTATTTAAAAAAATTATACAAATAAACATATTCAATCTTTGATTAGTCAGTTGGACCTTTTATTTTCATCAACTAAATCTAATCTATAAATGTTCAAGTTGCATGACTGCATGAGTCATCAGTGAATGGATCTTCATGCAAACTGAAGAACATTTTTTTATTTCATTTTTTTTTTATTTGATTAAGATCCACTGTAATAGGGTCAACTGCATTCATTAACATTTTTCATCTCAAACCAAACAGAATAATGATAATCAAAACAAATAATTCATTCAATATTATATTAATTAATAAAACAGCATAATATAGTTAGAGATATAAACTTGTAATTTTTGTTTTCTATTTTTAGATAATTATTGTTACAGGGTGGGGTATATAAAGATATGGGAGACATAATCATGACATGCCCAAAATTTATAATTGAAAAATGAAAATCTATCTAACCAAATATTTTGGTTTGGTGAATGTAATGCAAAAAGACAATGTTAATATTGTGTTTAAAAGAAGATTTATCTTAAACATGAATCATAATATAAGTTATAGAATCGGCTGAATAGATAATATTTTTAAATTTCAGTTTTTATATCTAATCTATATATATTTATATATATATATATATTTCATATTTAAAATTAAATATTAATAAATAAGTATTAATATTAAAAAAATTTACAAATATAATATATTAATATTTTAAATTAAATATTAAAAAACCTTCACTTAAGAATGAAATTAAATTATAATATATAAATAAAATATAAATTTTCAATTTTAAAGATAGATTAGACGTTATAATATATTTTATGTATTCTTTAAAATTTTAATACTGTATTTAAATAAAATAAGATAAAAAAATTGAAAAACAAAATTGTAAGAGAAGTTAGAAATAATAGAAAGTTTATATAAGAGTAGATAGTAAAAGTGATTTGGGCACTCCTTGTCTGAGAAGTGAAATGCAAGATTTTCCCTCTTTCTCTCCAATCACACTTCTCCGCCAATTATGCCCATTACCCTAATTCCTTTTTCAATTAACTAAACAAAACCTACCTCAAGAAAAAAAAGAATACTAATTTATAAACATTCACATTTTTATTTTTTTTACTTGAATGTTACCCACTATATTCTGAAAATGTCATACATTAAAAATAATGAAATTAAAAAATAAATTGTTGTTGAAATTGAAGTATATCTTTGGAAGAATTGGCCAATTAGAACAAAAATTGAAACATGATATCATCCTCACCACTCTTTCTCCATTGGTGTTTCTCTTTTGTGGCACATAATTATACCTGGCATAAGCTTTTGAATTTGGTACCTTTTTCTTATATTAATAATAATTAATGTCAAAAAATGATTCCTCTTCCAGCATGATGCCCATAATCATTCTTCTCCTTTACTTCTGCAAATTTTCTTTTCATCTCTTTCAATATAATATAGCACCTTCATCAAATCATAATCATATCTGTTAAATGTTTCACTGTAAATTAATTGGAGTATACTGATTTTTTTTTTTTTATCTAAAAACTTCAAAAGAAAAACTATTAAAAAAATGTGAAAATAAATATTAAATAATACTCTTAACATCATTATCATGATTAATTTTATTCCTGAAAATAAAAGTTGGTTCTTCACCCTAGAAAAAAGGTACTAATAATGTCTGTATGCTCCATGCATTTTGTATAAAAAGAAAATACACTGCATTTGTAATATAAAAAACAATTAACTTTCATGTAATTAAAATTTCACAATTCATTTGTAATAATGTATATTTTTAGCAAAAATTCCTTGAAAATAATTTAATTTTGACACAATATTAATTAAATACAATTTATAGTCAATGTACAACTTTTTATATTATTAACTAATTTGAATATTGTGATTTTAAAGATAATCATCACAAGTTACATTAATAAATAGGTTAAATTACAATTAAATTAAAATTGAATCATAATTATTCGTTATAAAACTTTATTATAATTATTGTTATTATTATTGAAATCGATAAATTTATTAAGGAATATATTTCGTATCATAATTTTTAATTTGTCAGATATAAGTTTTATATTTAAATGATTTTATAACGATAACTTTTGAAAGCATTTAAATAAAAATGTTTGGTGTGGGCCCCAACACTGAGTGTTATGAAACGACAGTGGTAGGCTGCGCATGATCCAACAAAACAACGCTCCTATCCTGCACCGCATATTCCGCGCGGCATACCAAGCTTTTGAATTTAATTTCATGACCTTTTTGCCCTTCGCATTTTCCCAATATTCCCACTCACTCTCTCTCTCTTCCTCTCTCTCACTGCTACACTACGCTCACACAACCTGCATTTTCCATTCTTTTTGGTCAGAACATTCAGAAAGATTAATCATTCAATCTCACCCTTTAAGGTAAAATCATTAATGCCCCCTTCCAATTCCATTTTCAAATTCACTATCTCATACATTTTTCAAACCAATCATATTTTCGGTTATCAATTCCTGGTCAAACCCCTCCACTCTCTCTTTAATTTTTTATTCATATTTTTAAACTCCACAATTAAAACCTCTGTTTCCTTTCAATTTTTGATTCCTCTCCGCTATCTTCTTCTTCTTCCGCTACGAACCAAGCGCAAGTTTTTTTTTTTTACCGTTTGAAACCTTGTGATTGTGAGTGCCTTTATTTTTATTTTTTTTATATATCATTTGTTAAGACTATTTTTTTTCTTTTTGTTCTGTTTGTCTCCTGGGAAAGTTGAGAAAGGACAACTTGAATTGGAAAAGTTGCTTTCACTTTTTCTTCTGCTCACTGGCGGGTCAACAAAGCCCTGAATTTTCTTTAGGGTTATGCAATTTAGGTTTTGTAGAACAAGGAAACTGAGCACACTAGTGTTTGGTTCCATTCTTTAGCTTTTTTTTTTTCCTCTCCGTAGTTTATAAGAAAATGGGATGATTTTAGGATGTAGATCTGCGATAATTCGTTTTCTTTTGTATGGTTTCTGCTGTTGTAATTGCTTACTTGATGGAATTAATCAGTAACCAGAGTAGGTTTGTCAAAATCTTGCAAGAAACAGGGTTTTAGGTGTAACGGATAACGGTGGGGTTGTGGATAATGTGGTCTTTTCGTTCTCTGCATGAGCTTGGTTGTTGGTTGGATGGATGGATTCTTAGTAATTAACTATTAAATTAATGCCTGGTCGTATCCGTTTTTGTGTTTTGATATTCTTTGTTTATTTTTTATTTTTGAAAAGTGAACGTTGTTGAAATCAAATAATCCCTGCTTCTCTTTGGTCTCACGTGTTCTGCTACTCCTAGTCTGATCTTCTTCTCTCTTCTTTCGTCTGTTTTATTTTCCTTTTCAACCACTGGTTTGTATAATCTTGTTTTTTTACTTTTTTTCTCCGTGTTTTGCTTTGCTGTAGTTGGTTGTCATCTGCCTTGGTCCTGGAAATCTCCGAAAGCTGCTGATTTGATGAGCTCGTGGTAGTGGTTGTAGTGAAGGTTTAACGCATGAAGAGACTATTCTTTTTCAAATCTTCTGCGTCTAGCAGTGGAAATAACAACGATGCAGCTCCCCCGAAATCAACAAATAAGCAAAAGGCATGGGATAGTCTTTCAGAGATGGGAATGAACAATCAGGCTTATGCTAAAGCTGAGGATTATTTCCAGAGCCCCAAGGGGTTGCTCTCCAAATCTCGAAAACATGTTTCTGATAACCAGAGTTCTTGTGGTGGTCCAGATCTTAGAAGGAGCAGGTCCTTGTCGTCATCTGCTTGCCAGTTTAGAGATCCAACCAGGTCTCCTTCAAGTAGCATCGTTAGTGATCCATATCATCAATTTGAGCATTCATCTCGGTGAGACTTGATAACCTAACTTTTGAAGCATATTATTGACTGAACTGAAGCTTATTCCATGCTGTATTAGCTATAATTTGCACATATTTATTTTGGTTGAACTTTCTATGTGTATATATATCAGTTGTCAGGCTCCTAACTATGAGAAACAAAAGCGGGACAAGCCAACACAAGTTGCAGTGTCTTCTGTCCAAAATTCTCACAGATATGAGAGACCTGGGTCTACTAGTTCTTCAAGATCTCATCATGAGTCATCTGGGAACTCATCCACCTCTTCCAGCAACATTTCAAGTAAGGTTTTGGATCGTTACATTGATGGAGAGCAGCATCCAGAGGAAAGTAGACCCAGGAACAACTCACAACGAAATAATAGTAGACATGGGAGCTACGGTATGAAGCGTCCTCCAAAAGTTCAGCTTACAGCACCTAATTCACCAACTCATGGAGTCAAAGATAAACCAAGGGTTCATTCATTTAGAGAAGCTAAAGTTACCCGTCTTCGTTTCTCATCCCGAGATTGGACAGAAAATGGTGTTGGACCAGAGTCTCCGAGGAGTCTTGCAAAGAATGTGATTGAGAGACTTTCTCAGTCCTGTGATCTCCCCAAGACATGTTCAGAGAATGTTAACGTTGATAATCCAATCACAATTGAAGATATCTATTCCAGATCTGTGAATGGACACTATGACTCTGATTTTGATGATGCTCAGCCGAAAAATGATTTGTTGGATGAACCCTACAGAATGACAAATGGCTATCATGGCATGGGTGGCAATTTTGAGGGTTTAAGCTGTGATGAACCTGAAGAGAATGCGGATGCAGAACTAATAAGAAGATCAAAGGAGGCTGAGGAGAGGGTTATTATTCTTTCAAAGAAACTGGAACGAGAAAACTTTTTTCCTGATGGTGGTTATGATGTGTCAGCACTGATTCAGACAATCAGACGTCTACTAGAGGAGAAAATAAGCTTGGCTGTGGAAGTCTCAAGTCATCTAAGGTCTCAAATTTCTGACAGAATCTCTGCCAGGGAAGAACTTAGCCGTGTAAAGACAGAACTGGAGTATCGAACTCAAAGACTAGAAAAAGAAAAGAATGAGATGCAGTCAGCATTGGAGAAGGAATTGGACAGGAGGTCAAGTGACTGGTCATTTAAACTTGAAAAGTACCAGTTAGAAGAGCAAAGGCTTCGTGAACGAGTTAGAGAGCTTGCGGAGCAGAACGTATCACTTCAAAGGGAAGTCTCCTCTTTAAGTGAGAGGGAAATGGAAAGCAAAAGTGTGATGGCATATACTGACCAACAACTCAAGGGAATGACTGATAAGACAGAGATAATGAAAAAGGAGATTCTGGATTTGCAGCAAAATCTCTTGGAACTACAAGAGAAATATAGGGTAGCAGAAGAAAATAGGGATTGTATCCTAAGAAATTTTGACGAGAAGGACAAGGAGTGCAAGGAGTTACACAAGTCCCTGACAAGATTGTTAAGAACTTGTAGTGAGCAAGAGAAGACAATAACTGGATTACAAGATGGGTTTGGTGAGGAGCTTCATAAAAACCAGCCCATGGAGAGTGTTGACAAGCTCACAGCAAAAATGCGAATGGAGCAAATGAGATTGACTGGGGTGGAACTAGCCTTGAGAAAGGAGTTGGAGTCTTGCAGGTTTGAGGCAGATTCTCTTCGCCATGAGAATATAATACTCTTAAACCGGTTGAAAGGTGACAGGAAAGAATGTGTTGCTGCTACTTATAGACTAGATAAAGAACTATGGGCCCGTATCTACTGCCTTCAGAATCAAGGCCTAACAATGCTAAATGAAAGCTCATACTTGTGTTCGAGGTTACTGGAATTTGTTAAAGGGAAAGGAAGCCGTCTTCGTCAAAATGTCCACCTGGACCTAGAAGTGGTTGGAAATGGTTTAGATGGGCAATTTATTGTTGAATCCGAAACTAAAATTCAGGGACTCAAAAGTGGCACTGAGGCTTTAACAAGAAGTTTACAGATGATGTCTTCTTTGTTGAAAGATAAGTCAAATCCATTGACTTCTAAATTTCAATCAGAGTGTATAGACGCTGGTAAATTAGATACACTGAATGATCAATCATCTGAGGTAAATTTCTTCAGGAAGTTTTCTTTAATGTTAGTTTTATGAGAGTATATATGTAAATCCACTATTCTATTCTACTAACACCTACGTGTTGATTTATTTTAAACCTGTTTTACATAATTTGTTCATTGAAAATTCATATGGATCATGTTATTGTATAGGATATTTTAAGAATTGAACTTAAAGCGGAATGTTTGATGACAAGTTTATTAAGAGAGAAGCTGTACTCTAAAGAGCTCCAAGCTGAGCAGATGGAAGCTGAGCTTGCTACAGCAGTAAGAGGAAGCGACATACTTAGATCTGAGGTGCAAAACGCCTTGGATAATCTTTCAAGTGTAACTCATAAGTTGAAGGACCTTGAACTTCAGGTCAGTCAAGTGTAACCCACAGGAGGTTTGAAATTTATTTATTAAATTCATCTAATGGATTTTTATGCATGATATTATGTTGTTATTGATTGTCTTTGTGGGTTAATAGCTTGGTAGTTTTTTCAATTGCTATTACTTAAGCCTGTTGACCAATCCCCTGAAAAAATTGTTGAGGCAGATGCTGAAGAAAGAAGAGAGTAGAAATTGCCTTCAAAATGATCTGCAAGAGTCTAACAGAGAATTGACAATCATGAGGGGAAAATTGCCCCAAGTGACGGAGGAGAGAGATCGTATGTGGGAGAAAGTGAAGCAATGTAGTGAGCAGAATATGCTGTTGAATGCAGAGGTGAATGTATTGAAGAAGAAGATAGAGACTCTTGAAGAAAACAACCTCGAGAAGGAAGGTCAAATATCCATCTTGCAAGACTCCCTTGCCAAAAGATCCTTTGATGATCTCCTTGGGAGTCCTGAGCATAAATTTTTCGGTACAAAAATACTATAATAGCTTGTTTTCTCATAGGTCTATTTCATTGTTCATAGTTACCAACATCTGTTGTTGCTCTTTTTTATAATTTGTTTCACAGCGTTTTTCATTACATATATATGTGAAGTGTAAGAAGGAACTGAAAAGTTAAAGAATATAGAGTTCCATTTTCTCCCATTCCTCTGCTGTTCTTGTCTTTAAGGCAAAAAGAAATGTTACTGATTGTTGCATATTTAACCGGTGAGCTCGGTTCTCTGGATTTGTGAAATAAAACAGCAGAAGAAAATCATTATTAAATAAATTTTATTATATATTTTCCAAGTTTTTTATCCTTAAAGTTTTGTATTACAATTAAGGTAGTATAAAGAGGAATTACTGATTGATCAAAGACTAGATAAATAACAAATCATGATCATCACTTATATAATTAAATAGTTGTTTTTGTGGCTAATAAGGAAGGCAAAAAAACAATTAAGTATACTCCTGTGGTAGTAAATCCTGAACCTCACCGATGTTATCATTATAATTGTGAAATTATACTGTCTTCCCTTCACTGATTTAATTACATGTTCATGTTATATTAGATCTATAAGTTGAAATTATTTTAAATATTTTTCATTTTTATATTCAAAATGAGAATTCAAATTAAATAAAAACGAAGATAAAACAAATCTCCCAACTATTGAATTTACGTATAGCTTTAGGAAATAATGCTCCCAATAACATAAATAGGAGATTTGTTTTACAATACGATTTTAATAATGCAATTTAAAATAAATTACTACAATAAACTTCATATTTATAATTTTATAATGCAAATAATTATATTACCTTCGTCCTAGTTTATTTCTTTTAAAAAATCTTATAATTTTACAATAAAATAATTATTTAAAAAAAGAACTAGCAAGAACTATCGTAAAACAACTTTTCACCAAATATATCTAAAAATTATGTAATAAATTATATATCTTTCACATAATAATATAACTGATTATATATTAAAACTTTTATTAATATTTTTTATTATAATAATAATAAATAAATAAATAAATAAATAATTTTAAATAATAATATTATATAATAAATAAATTTATTTTATTTTTCATTTTTTTACTCTCACTTTCCATCTTCTCATAAATAAATTATGGGTAAAATTTTATATCTGATTATTAAAATCGTATTGTAATAAGTACCAATGGCGAGATACTAACATTCAAAATTGCATCTTAAACAACTATGGATCCTAATCCGAAAAATATGAGCAAAATTGTGTTTGCAATGGATTATATTTTCTGATATTTTAATCACAGGTTATGTTTAATCTTAGTATAGTAAGATACCCTTCATCAAGATTAGATACGGAGAGGCTTTGCACACAAAAGGAACTTTGCTACGCACACAATGAATCTAACCTCAAATTGTGGAACTTGCAAACCACATAACATTGATCATCCACAAATGAGTAGAAGATAAGAAGCTACTGAATAACTTATTACCACAAAGTTCGAAATTCATATTTGTGTATACCATCATTAAGGGAATCTAAAATGGAACTCCCATTTTCCATTTGTACACAAGAACTATAGAGATGCAGCTTTCCAGAAGTCAATTGGCATCCTTTGCTGAAACCAAAGAACAAATGTAAGCACAAGGAAATAGTAATATTAGTACTTACAAAACCTGAGCTACAATAAAAACAAGAGACGTGTTAACCACATTTTTCCAACACTTTATTTATTTTGATATGAATTTCAATTAGGGGTCACTCAAATCAGACAGATATTTTTCGTGAGTGTAATATGAAATTTATGCATTGTTAGCATTGCTCAGAATCCATGCCTGCATAAAAGTCCCATGGCTACAGATACATGTTATAAACCTACCTTGGCAATTGGCATTTTCTCTCTAACTGAATCAACAAATGATAAATCAATATCAGCTACTACAATGCCTGTCGAAAAACGATCTGAAAAAGGAACACAAAACCAACCATGGAATTCAGTAAACTTAAGTTTAAACAGAAGAGAAATTGGTACTACAAGAAACTACATCAAGCAGTACATTGTTCAAACCATAAAGAATAGATAAACTTGTATGATGCTATAGAAAACGGAAGTTTTAATGTACAACAAACTCATAACAGCTGAAACCTCCAAGATGGACAATGAAAGTACCACTGAAAAAATCTTCTACCAAAGAAAATTGAAGCAAAATTATGTCTTCTATAACACTCACTCCCTTGGGAAACTATGGAAGTTCACATTCCCCCCAGTTCTTTTCTCACATGTTTTTAAATTGTAATGAGTTATAAATGATAAGTTTCTCTGAGAACAGTTGGGCCTAAATCCTTTAAGTAGTGATGGTCTCCTAACTTTGACTACTAAAGCAAAAAGAAAGAAGAGAACTAGGGCAGAAATTCAATGAATTACATTTAGTGGACTTTCAATAATGAATTAACTCAACGAAAATGAGGATCTGTCTAGTTTTTTACCTGGTAATCGGCCAATAATTGTCCCCCATGGATCAATAATTAATGTGTCACCATAGCTTTCTCTTTTATCACCATGTTTACCAGTTTGAGCAGCAGCAATGACCTGATAATTCATTCATCAAAAGACATTTCTAAAAAGAAGTGGCATAGAAAAAAATAGTTGAAATATATTTTCTCAAATAACTTTTGTTAATATCTTGTTCTAATCATTACAAAAGCATAAAAACAAAAAGAAAAGTTCTAAATCTGGAAATTATAATTAATTAGAAAAAATACACAATAAGCAGACTTGTGAAAGAATTTAACATGTCCAATCCAATGATTATACTTTAAGCACACTTCAGCTGTGGCAGGTTGAAGCATGGGAGAAGAGGGGGAAGGGCAGTACTATTAAATGCAAAAATGAATTCTTACATAACATTGAGTCTCAATTGCACGAGCACGAAGGAGAATCTCCCAGTGTGCTGCACCTGTCACTGTAGTGAATGCTGCAGGTACCAATAGTACCTGGATGTTGTCAAACAAAAGAAAATTTTAGATTTTAGACAACCTAATATAAGCAGGAAAGTAATATTTCCACTCATTACCTGTGCTTCATGTTGGAAACGTAACAGTTGGTATATCTCAGGAAATCTCAAATCATAGCAAACACTAAGGCCCAGACGCCCAAAAGGACTGTCTACTGCAACAATATCCTTGCCTGAAAACATCACCAAGATAGATTTTCACACGTAAACATCATCCTTCATAGTTCATATCATATCTAAGTGTGCTTATATTCTCTTTCAAACACTCCCCACTCCCGTTTCCCCACAAAAAATGGACTACCGCTGCTCTCCATTTTCAGTAAAAGGAAATGAAGTTGAAACAACAAAATATCAATACAATTGAAGGAAAAGTAAACAAGTGGAAATGTAATCAGAATCACATGACTAATACTAATCATGTTCTTTGTTCTTTTACATGTTATTTTCTTGTTCTTTTTAGGAGGATGCAGGCACATGAAAATTTCAAACCAGCCTCAGGTTTTCTACAAAGAAAGTTACATTCATGACTAAGCAAGACTAAAAGGCTCATTAATCTTCAATACTACATAGAGAGAGAGTAAATATCCAACCTGGTTCTGTAAAACTACTTTCTTTATATACCCTTCCACCAGGAACATCTACATCAAACCTTCAAATAAAATAAAGTAAACTTCAAATAAAACTTCAAATAAATTAAACATCAATTGTATATACAATCACGATAGCACAAACAGAAAGCAGTAAAACTCTCAATTCAGGAGGACATACACATAAACTATATATCTACGAGTTGATAAACAATCATTTACATTATTAATAGTTGCAAGTATTATAAGTTACTGATCTTACAGGTGTATCTTTTTATAAGAGCTTCTAATTTTCCCGGTGTCATCTACTATAACGTGAGTATTACACAAGTGTTGAGGATCAGATCCTTTTTCTTGGAAGCCTCCGAGTGACAACCAAATGCTGGATTCTCTGCAGTGCATTAGAACATGTAAAATATTCACATTTTCCACAAAAAATGCAGAAACAATATCGTTCACACCCATGAGGAGTCTTAAAATGGATTAAGAACTCAAAAAAACTCAATAAGCTTACTATGTAGTAAAACTCTACTATGGGTGACCTGGATCCCTCTGGAAACCATTACGTTGGTTCCAAGGATCAAAGGCCCATCAATCCTCAATCAGAGGTCTGGAGAGCGAAGGGTGCAAATACTTGGTTGGTTGAAGGATTCACAATTGGAGAGTGGAAATATGAAGAAAATGAAGAGATGGGTTTAAGTATGACCTGGCCAAAGAGCAGTACTGGTTCATAATTGGTCCATCCAATGGTTGAGCAACTCTAACACTGTCCCCATCCTTGGTACCCACATAAGAGAAGGCCTCAGGAAAGCAAAGCAATTTGGCTCCAGCTGAAGCTGCTTCCTTCGCACACCAAACCCAATACTCAGTACTATCAATCAATCAATAGTATAGTTACAATAACTCAAAAGAAAAACAGGAAAAAGGAGGATATAGAATAGAGGAGGAAAACATGAGAGAAAATAAATGGAACCCAGAAAAGAAAAGATGGAAAAGAAGAAAACTTTGACGAGGCGAGAGCAGGTGGCGAAATTGGCGGCGAGGTCGCTGACGGAGGTCATCTGGGCCGCTGCAACTCTGAGTGTGTTAGGAGAAGGCATGGCCATGGTGGTTGGTGAATGTGAAAGTGAAAGTGAAAGTGATGATTTGGGAACTGGAGAAGCGAATCCAATCGCATTCGCTTGCAGACAATGCATCTGCATTACATTACAACAACATCTTACATGAACCAACCATGTTGTTGACTCTCTACATCGCCTTGGTCCCACGTAAGTTCTTTTTTATTTTTTTTATTTTAAAATACTGATAGTATTTATAGTTTTGGTTACCTTAATTTAAAGTTTTTTCACATATTTTTTAATAATAATAATAATTTCTTGTATATACTTTTCGATTTTTAATAAAAAATATAAGTAATTTCAGTAAAAAAATTATTTACTGGTCACAACTATAGGCTCAATATAATAAAAAATTAGAAACCTATTAAAAAATAATACAAGAACTTATATCACAAAAAGGATCTCATCCAAAAAAGACTTATTTTATATACTTAAAACACATTAAAATAGACAATTATTAAATCATTTAGTAATTAAAACAAATATAGATTTTTTACCATGTAAAATTTGAAATAACCAATTATGAATACAAATCATTGCAATTTTTTTATAGCATGTAAAGTTCAAATAATCAATTATAAATGTTACTCAAAACACAACCTCTCAATTCTAATGTTAGAAAAGGTCTATAAAATGCCACTATGGTAATTGGATTACATTGATCTTACCATATTAAGATTTCCAACAACCTAAATTAATTTTTCTGTGTGTGTGAATTGGGATACATCTATTTGTAGAAATAACTAAACTTCGTAATTTGTTAACAATTTTTTTCCTATTTGGAGATAATTTAACTATATAGAAAATTTTTACATCAAATATTACATTGCCAATCATTTTATATAAAAAGTGATTTTTTTCAATTTAATTGTTAAATTATAATTTTATTATCATCATATAATTATTGGTGTCAACTTTTATTAAAATTAAAAGAAATAATAAAGTAATAATTCGTACTAAAAAATTATATTACGTCAATATTAATTTATATAAAAGATGAGATATTAAATAATTTTATATTAATAGAATTTTTTTATATATATAATTTATGTGAAAAAAAACTTTCAATCTAAACTTTTAGTTTTAAAAAAAATAATCTAATAAAAAATATATTAAACGATATAATAGTGAGTAAACATTATATTAAAATAATTTGATTACCTTATTTTATATATATATATATATATAATTTTAGACAAAATTTAAAAATAGATGTACTGTTTAAATATAGAAGTTGAGTATAAGATAATTAAAGATCTCTTCATTTGGTTAAGGAGAAGAGAAATGATAAAGGTGTCAAATCAAACACTGCTAAGGAATATAGCATAGCTTTTCCAAGTTGGCCAACCAAAAAATTTCCAGTGTTTTTATGTGCCTGTCTGCACCTTAATCACCCTTCTGATTCTGCACTATAATTAGTCTAGTAGCAGCTATATTTGGAGTTCCTTTCTTCCCATATAGATTTGTTTTCATGCTTCTTTTTTCTTTATATTCTCTCATATATAACCAAAACGATACTTTCTATTTCTTAGATCATGCAGTGCAACATATATAATTCAGTGGTCACATAGATGGATAATATATAATCAACATAACTAAGAGTTAACTAGCAAGTACCAAGGTAAGATTTTCTCTCATAAAATTAAAGATAATTAAATCAGAGAGATTCTAGAATGAATAATGATAATGATAATAACATTGCATAAAATTGATTTATGTTCTGCAATTCCTATATACATTACATCCATTGAGCTTGAACTTAAGAAGCAATGGCCCCTTTGATGCCATATCAATATTAGCTACACCATCATCTTCACTCCCACCTTTTCTACATGAATCCTCACTCGCTAGCTCGGACCTGGAAATATTTCCATAAGGCACCATTTGCTGACATCTTTCAATCACTGTTTCAGCATAATAAAACTTGTTCATCTTATGGATCTCCTCTAAAGTACTGTGCCGTGCCACGGCTAAAATATCCACCATGGACCGTTTCTTGCATCTCCCTTTACGCCTCCTGCATTTATCTTTCACTGCCTTGGATGGTGGCAATGGTGGACTTCTCTTATGAGCATGAGTTGAACTTGGGAGGGTACATGTGTATGCTGGCTGAGATAAATTGGCAGAAATATTACTGCAGTTATGTTGATTTCCCTCTTCATGTGATGTAGGGTGGTTGTTGACTTTGTAGTCACACTCATTTTTAATATTTTGTGGGTGGTAACCATTGAGATGTGGCACTTCAGCTTTGCAAGACTCAGCTTCTTTAATATTATTATTATCATTTGATGAATGCATCAGGTTGGGACTCTCTTTGAGTGGTTCAGTATCTGAAGTTTGGCGTCCAAGTGGTGGCAACACCTCCTTCTCCTTGAGACCATGTTTAAGACACAATTGCAAGTGCTTCTCATGAAATGGCCAGTTTTGAAGGAAATTTCTGTGACGAGAAGCAAGAACATACTGTCTGCAACATAATTTATAGTCTATCAGCGATGAATAAAATAATTATTTCTCGTGTTTGTCAACAAAAAACTTATACTAGCCTTAAACAAACCTTCCAAAATCTAACACAGTTTTGATAAAATTCACAAGGGAAATGCAAAAGGTCAAAAGCAAATAAAAAAGGGAGTTCATGAACAGAGAATAATCATAAGCTTAAGTTGTGTACTTGTGCTGGAAAGATGATAATAACCGAAAATCAATATGTGCTTCACACCTTCTAAGCTCAACATAATGCAATCGAAGAGATCAATCTAAAAATAGAACATGCAATAATGAATGACATAATATTAAAGGAAAAAAAAGAAGTAAAACTTCACTAATAAATTGAAATGCATAGGAATGTTTATGGTAACTATCACATCAGTACCTTATCGAGAAGGGTTTAACACCAGTTCCAAAACCCGTTTGTTGTAGCAGAGATTGCGGGACCGCAAGTAGGTTTTGCTTCTGAGACATCATCCAGCACAAATATTGCAAATTTGCGAGTGGATCCCAAACTAATCTCTCTAAATTAATATTCAACCAAAAATCCTGAAACCCCAGTTATTGCTTATGAGAAAAGCTCCATAAAATGACCACGTGAAATACCCTACAACACACAAAAACAAAAATTAGAGATTCACAAGCACAAAATATGCATGTGGGTACGCTAAAATTTATGGGCAAAATAAAAAGAAAAGGGGTCAAAAGGTGAAACCCTTAAATGAGTTTTTGAACGAAACAAACGCCAGAGTCCGCTAAACCTTGAAGCTTAAGCAGAAGAGAAAGGGTCATAGAAGTGGCGAGGGAGAAATGGGTAGGGTTTAGGTTTCAAGAAAATGAGTATGGCGAGACGAGAAATACGATTTCAGTGTTTGAAAAGAAAAGAGAGAGAAAGTAAGCGAAGCGTGAGGAACTGAACTGTCTGAGAAGAAAGGAGGTTGTAATGTGGAACAGTCTGTTGGTAATGTTGTGTTGATTTTTTCTCTCTTACTTTCTTTTTAAAGTCTGCGTTTCATTTGGGTTGGTTTTATTTTTGTTGACTTCATCAAACTATTGCTAACGTCTAATAGGGTAATTAAGGGAGGGTTATTTTGGTTAATTTCAATTGGGTTTGCCTCTGCTGCTATTCACACACTCAAGAGTTTTGTAGCATGTGGAAGTCTCCTTAATAACCCCGAAACAGGGCATTCTCCTGACTGAACTTGGCTTGTCCTAAACTATTGCTGCACTCATCACATCTATCTAAAGTTGGGAAAGATGCAGATTTACAGAAGATAAATTGAGTCATAGCAGGCAAAGAAGGTATAAATTTGGTCAAATATAAGGGAAAGTTATATATCATATATATGTTGGTTTAAGTAATTTTTCTTGGTCTTTATAGATTTTACAATCTTTTTATACTTGTTTTTGTGTTAAGGGTATATTAATAATTGACTATAACTAAGGGCAAAAGCAAATTCCTAGGTAGTGCCAATGCTTTGCTTAATTTGTAAATAGCAGATATCTGGCAAGAAGTGCCAGAGAGTATCTGTATCCAAACCCAACCTCTGCATGAGAAAGTACAACCAATAAGAGTATCAGATTTACCTCTTTAAGAAAACCAAGCATGAGATACCTACATTTGCTAGATCCTATACTATCCTATGGTGATTTTATTTCCATACTGGGAGGTTTACAGTTTAATAGAATAGACTGAATTTAATAAGTAGAATATAACATATCTTTTAGAATTTTCAATGCTTTACTAGTTTCAAATATTCTATCATAAAAGATATAGAAGTCGCAGATGTAGCAAAACTTGAATCAGTTGTAGCAAGATTTGCATCCAGTCTAGTTTGTATATAGTTTTAATTAAGTCTCCAATTCTGTAATAAATTAAAGTAACTTATAGCTTATGCAGCATGGACAAAGTTCTGATATAGAAGTGAAGTCAAGGATTAGGAAAACAGATATATATATATATATATATATATATATATATATATATAACATGAGATGAAAGAGAAAGGAAAAATAAAGAAAAAAAGTATAACAGAATAATCAATATTCTATTTAAAAAACAAAAGATTTGGTTTAAATCACATTATTTTGCATAAAAAGTAAATACTATCTGAGTCAGGTAAGCAACAAAACTCTCTTTGCCTTTGGTACAATTTCGTATCAGTTGATTCATTGGTTTGATGTTAATGTTGTCTATTTTAGTGTATCCCAATAGACGTAGAATATATGTAGAAAGTTTTCCAGATTTAAATTTTATGCACTGAGAAGTATAGTTCAGGCTTTCATGTGCTTTTTATATGAAGTTTTTGTTTTTGTTTTCAAATTTGCAATATGCATGTGTGGTTTAATTCGTGGGAAAGCATACATAGGCTATGCCTATATATAATCATATATTTGCATGCATGCATTGAGAATATGATTTGAAAGTTCTTTCTTTTCTTAAAATGTTTCTTAGTCAAGAGATGTGAGATCTTTAATTCCAGAACATTGCCAAAGAGAAGAGATCTTGTAATGATTCTTAGTCTTTTTTTACCACGTTTGCAATGATATTTGAAATCATATATAAAATATTACTCAACTTCTCACTGCAGCCATCACAAGTGTAATCCTAATGGTTTTCTGAAGTGCTTAGTTATATCAATGAACTCTTTATGCCTTTGTTTGAATAATATATAGTTAAGGTGGTGAATAAGAAATAGCCATAGAATCATAATCTAATGACATTGCATGATATTACAATGCCATATATAAATTGTGGTAGCATTGAATACAAAAACATAAAATACCAGACAAATCTTCTTTTTATATTCTGCATATACTAATATAGGTCTTTGCCACAAAAACATTAACACGAACTAGTCTTATGGTGTTTCTTCAAGTTCTGAAAGTCTCCCTTACATCTTTACAAAACTTAAAAATCAGATGAAAATAAATAATATATGCAGAAACTAAATACAAATTATTATTAAAGCAGGATCTGTAGCTACCTAGTGAAATACTACATGCATGCATTAGCAAATACTCCAATATATATTAATATATTTGTACTTCCAATATCTAATATTAATAGAGACAGTTGGATTGAAATGTTTTTAAGGTAATCTTAATTCTATTTGGATCCTTTCTAATCTCAATATCAGTTTAATTCATGTCTTGTGTTCAAATCAACCCATATACCAGAAACATCGCAGAAAGGTAGGATAAACATGAAATGCTTTGAACTAAAGTAGAAATTAACTTAAAGTCTCATAACTTTTGAAATTAATCTAAATCTGGGAATTTGAGTTGTTAATCAGAAAATAGAGAATATATGAAAGTATAATTTGTGAACTAGAGAAAATGGAGAATACATATATAGAAAGTATGAAAAATTCATTTTTTTTCTAAGATATAAAGAAATACACTGGTGATCATAGGAATATTTGTTTTACTTCTTTAACCTATTATTACTTCAATTTCTTATCTTAACCCTCCAATTTTTCTAGGGAAAATTAAGGGGCTCTGACTAATCCAGAGTTCATAGTTTGAATAAAGTTAGATTTGGTGGAATTAACTAATTAGTTGATTTATCAAAGTGTCCAACCTTGAGAATTTCAAAGCAAAATCACTTTTAATCAAAAGCAACTAAACATCATGTTACAGTGAAATGAAGGCATTTCCACACAGATCCAAACATGCATGAATTATAAGGTCTTCTTCATATATGAAATGGTACAAAATCATTCACGAACTGATCCTAAACCACGCGTGAGTGATGATGACCGAAGCAGTTGAAGAAGAAAAATGTGGCTACTTTTTGACTCAGATAAGATAACGAAATGAAATTTGTGAGTAACATTTTTCACTAAACTAGAAATATGATAAAATGTGTTAAAAAAAATCAATATAAAAATTAAAAAAAATAAACAAATTCTTTTATCTGCCCAACTTATTGATAGACCAAATTCATTCAATAATTAATTTTTATTTTAAAATAATTATATTTATTAATAAAAATTAAATGAGTATAAAATAAAATTTATAATAAAGCAATTATTTCACTTAGAAATATTAGTCCATATATTTGTGTTTGGAAATAGATTATTTTTGTTAATAAATAGATTATTTTTATTTATTTAGTGAATTAACTTAATTATTTTTTATAACTTCCTTTTAATTTCTTACAAAGTTTTGTTGATCCATTCAACCCAACTTGTAACCTAATTTTTTACCATGCTGTTTGTTCTCTCTTTACCAAAATAATTAATGAATATCTTAAAATATTTTCAATCAAACTTAAAATAAATTAAAGATTTTGTATTTTGTTTTTTTTTAAATGTTAATTTAGTTGAGATGTGATAATTTTAAAGTGATGTATGTGATGTTGCTTTTTATTAAAAAAAATAGATATTATATTTCTAATACATTAATTATTAATATAACAATTAAAAAAATAATATAATATAAAAAAAACTATCATATATATATAAATATTTTGAAACTTAATGTTAAGACAATAAAATAAATATTACAAATAATATAATAATTAAAATATATAGCATAATATACAAATATTAGAAAACTAATTATTATTTATAATATAACTATTTTATGTAATAAAAAATGGTTAAAAAAAGAAGGTATCTTATATAAAAAAAGTAATTAATTTTTACCTTGCGAATGAAAGAAGATAAACCAAAAAAAATGTAATTAAATTTTATCATATAAAGAAAAGATTACAAGAGAAATTTAATAAATAATTTATACATGAAAGGAGAATTAAGATTGAGTTCAAAATTTCAACTCAATCATGCATGTAGAACACAAAACAGTAAAATAACATGACATCTATAATGGTTAATATCAATGTGAACATAAAACATTTCCTAGCTGCTGAACATGACACTCCAAACGAAGACTCTGCATTAATTTGACACCAAAACATGATTGATCCATTAACAATAACAACAAACCATTGTTTTCTTTTTCATCTTTTGAACCTCTGAAAAATATACTTATGCAATGATATAGTCTCATCCATTATACACTCAGAGGATTATTGTATCTACAGCATGTCCAAACCTTTCTCTCTCTCTCTCTCCTCAGCAGTGACTGAATTGACAATATTATAGCTTCAGAAAAGGCCTTTTGGAACCCTTTCCAGGGCTACTTTAGCTGAGAAAGAATACTCAAATACCATTACATACACAAACTATGTAAACGAAAATATAGTTTTAATAGTAAGTTCCACAAAAATGAAGAGGGTATAGTAGGATAGAGAAAAAAAAATGCAAATAGTAAACAAAGATATAAACAAACGGACACCTATGATCACAGACCTATTAATATCTTCCTTGTCATTTTGTTTCTGCTATCTGATTAGCACCTTAACTCATCCAGAGCATTGCATTAATTTCAAAATTTGTGAGGATTGAGTTTATACTTGTTCAAACTCTTCCATGTCTTTCCTATCACTTCTGCTGAATATGTTTCTTCTATTACTAATTAAACTCGTGCACTGATAATCTATATATAGTAACAAGTCACATAACTAAATTTTTCTATTAGTTTCGTATTGGGTCCAAACCAATTGGTTTAAATGGATGATTTAAACTGGCAGTAAAAACACTATATTTTTAGGTTTGCTGCAGCAATGTGCAGATCCAAATGAGAGTGCCTTAAAAACATTCCAATCCGTTAGTCTCTATACAATTTAATGTTGGAGTTACATATATATTGCAGAAGGGTTAATGCATGCTTTTTATGACTATTTATTGCTCGTATAGTATTTCATTAGTTAAAGATAATTTGTATCTATTCTTTTCTTGATGATTTACATATTTTTATCTGATTTAAATTTTAGTTATGTGATGATGCGTAATATTGTAAGATGTGAAGAAAGACATTCAGAATTTGGAGAGAACAGTTAAAACGAAACGAGCTAGTGTAATTTGTGGCAGTGTATATGTAGAGAGTTTCGCTGGTATTTTATGTAGGAAAATGCTGTTTTAACAATTCGGTGAAAAAATACACACTCAACTGATAACTCTATATATTAATATAATAAAAATATATTATTATTATTATTGTTGTATCAATATATAGATTTTTTTAACTGAGTGTGTTTTTCCTACCCATTTCTCAATGTATCACTGCTTTTTTATGTACTCCAATCCTTCATTGTGTTCAATTCAGTTCCTCATGCAGTCATCAGATTTTCTTTATACATTCACCACCTTTCTATATATTAACTGAGAAGTAACTTATTGCACTTGATTTCAAATTTCATTGTCAACATTGTAATGAAAAAGGCTATGCACCAATGGTAAAATTCAGAAGTATATTAATCTGTTTGTATAATAGATCTCTCCTATATTGGCCTAAAATATTTTGGAAATGAAGATATATCACAGTTCATGAGACCCAACAAAAATTTAACAAAGGAAATTCATAACTTTGACATCTATCACGCAGTAAAACACATTATAAATTTTGAAAAAAGAAATCAATTACATTTAGTACATATTCTCCATTTTCTCAGTCCTTCTCTTCACTTCTATATCAGAACTTTGTCAGTGTTGCATAGCCACTTCATTTATTGCAGAATGTTAGAGACCTAACTACCACTAAACTGGACTGGATATCCAAATCTTGCTACAACAACTGCACCAAATTTTGCTAAATTTGCTCTAGCCTGCTTTGTTTTTATGCTTTCAGAATATTGTCATTCATCTGGAACCAAAAAGCATTGGAAATTCCAAATCTTACGTTATATCTATTTTATAGTAAAGCAACTAAATCCTGTTGGTATAATTAAGCTTCCAACATATGGAAATAAAACCAGCATAGGATGCAGGATAGGATATCATATCACACTTAGCCATCACTTAACATTTTCCTTAAAGTTGGAAAAAAATCTAAACTCTACTCATTGATTGTACTTTCTCCTGCTGAGGTTGGACTTTACATACAGATACCTCTGGCTCTTCTATATCTGCCATTTCAAAGCAAAGCATTTGCATTGCCTTGGGTTTTGCTTTTGCCCTGGCTTATATATTAAATAATATATACCCAAAACACAAAAGCAGTTCTACATAGACAGATTGTGAAATGTTTAGACCAAATAAAATTAGTTTGTTTGACCAACATATATAATATCTAGCATTCCCATAGCCAACTATGACCCAATTCATTTTTGTAAAAACTGCACATTTCTCAGTTACTATGGATAAATTTTGGGCATAAGAATAGAAGTGATGAGTGCATTCTTGGTTTAGAACACGCCAAGTTTAAGAGAATGCCCTGTTTTGTGGTTATTAAAGAGGCTTACACATGCCACCACAACTTTGGTGAAGTATGACTAACAGCAGAAGCAAACTCAATGGAAATTATTAAGAAATAGTAAAAATAATCCTCTCTTTATTACAGTATTAGAAATAGTTAAAAGAAGTCAATAACAATAAAACAACCCAAACAAAAAGGTAGACAAAAAGGTTTATGAAAAGAAAGAAAGAAACAACACACAATAGCTAGCAAAACACCATTCTACGACCTCGTTTCTTCTCAGTCAGTTCCTCATGCTTCGCTTACTTTATCGCTCTCTCTCTCTCTCTCTTTAACGCTCTTTCTTTTCAATCACTCAAATCGTGTTTCTCACTTCGCCATACTCGTTTTCTCGAAATCCAAACCCTACCCATTAATTTCTCGCCACTTCTATGACCCTTTCTCTTCCTCTGAAGCTTCAAGGTTTACCTCACTCTGCCGTTTCCTTCAATAACTCTCTAAGCGTTTCATCTTTTGATCCCTTGTCTTGTTATTCTGCCCATAAATTGAGCATCTTTTGCGTACTCGCATGCAGGTTTTGTGGTAGTAAATGTCTAATTTTGTTTGTATGTGTCATTGGGCATTGCACCTGGTCATTTTATGGAGTTCTCTCTTCGGCATCTTATATGTAGCGTTCCTGTGATTATAGGGAAAAACTGGGGTTCCAGAATTTGTTGTTAAATATTAATTTAGAGAGTATAGTTTAGGATCCAAATGCAAAGTTGCAGTCTTCCAGGTGAGTGATGTCTCAGCAGCCAAATCAAAACGATAACGAAAACCTACCTGCGGTTCCGCAATCTGTAGCTGGTGATGAACCCTTCTCAATAAGGTACCATAAACATACCTATGCATTTCAATTTATGAATTAAATTGTACTCTCTTTTTTTCTTTTAATATTATGTCATCCATTATTGCATGTTCTATTTTTGGATTGATCTCTCTAATTAGATTATGTTGAGTTTGTAAGGTGGGAAGCACATGTTGATTGTAGTTTATTTATCATCTTTCCAACACAAGTACACAACTTATGATTATAATTATTCTCTGCAAATCAACTCCTTTTCTTGTTTGCTTTTGCCTTTTGCATTTCCCTTTGTGAATTTTATCAAAACTGTGTTTAGATTTTGGAGGTTTCTTTAAGTTTATCTGTTGACAGACATTGGAAGAAATACACAATAAAAAAAATATTTTCTTGATCACTGATACATTATAAATTGTGTTGCAGACAGTATGTTTTTGCTTCTCGTCAAAGAAATATCTCTCAAAACTGGCCTTTTGAAGAGAAGCACTTGCAATTGTGTCTTAAAAATGGTGTCGAGGAGAAAGATCTGTTGCCCCCACTTGAAGCTGGCAAAGCTTCAGATGATGAACCACTCAAAGGTTGTTTCAAAATGAAAGAAGCTGATTCTGACAATGCTGAAGCGCCAAAAGACATTGATAATGAGTGTAACTATAAAGTCATCCACCACCCTTCATCACATGGAGAGGGAAATCACTCAAATCAGTACAACTGCAGTAATAATTCTGCCATTTTATCTCAACCAGAAGACACATGTCCAGTATTGGCCCCATCCTCCAACACAGTGAAATATAATCGCAAAAAGCGCAAAGGGAAATGTAAGAAACGTTCAATGGTGGATATTTTAGCTGTGGCACCGCACTGTGCTTTAGAAGAGAGCGATGAGATGAACGAGATTTGCCATGCTGAAACTGTGATTGAAGGACGTCACCAAATGTTGCCTAGTGAAAATATTTCCAAGGGTGAGGCAGTGGATGAGGATTCATGCAGAAAAGGTAGGAGTGAAGATGATTTCATGTTGTAGTGCTAATTCATTGGTTCTTAAGTTTAAGCTCCATAGATGTAATGTAAACTGAGTATAATTACTGTCATTATTTTTATTTCGTGAAATTACTGAGACAAGTATGTTAATTTGGTCATAGACTTGGATTTTAAAATAATCTGTTTGTGTATGTAGAGAAAATGCTGCATAACAATTTTAAGAAATACTTCGTTTTTATTGTTAAATTTCAAGTTTATTATATGAAGAAGAATGCAAGATGAAAGTAGAAGACATGCTGCGTAACAAGAGATTCATCTTTAATATACACGTGACATGACGATATGAGAGAGAATCAAATCTATTGAGTGTGAACGGAATCTTTTTTTTTTTTTTTCTAAAATTAATCATTTATTAAATATTTTTTTCTGATTTATTTTTAGAAAAATATTTTATAAATTTATTTATAATTAATTTGTTTATGAAAATTTTTTCATCAATTTATTTATAAAAAATTTTTGTAAAAAAGAATTTTTTATTGTCCTTTTATTTACTTATACACTTGTGATGATAAAAAGATTATAATAAATTTATAAAAATCTTATATTTTTTATTAATTTTAATTATTATTTACAAATTTATTTTATAACAAATATGAATTTTTGTATAATATTAAAATATGTTTTTTTTTATTTATAAAATACGTAATTTATTAAAATAAATTTTATAAAATAATATTTCAGTTCTTATAAAATATAAATATATTTTTTAATTTATATATATATATATATATTTATTTATACATTAAATTAATATATTAAATATAATTACTCTTTCTATTTTTTATAAAAACCGAAATTGAACTTTTGTTTAAAAATTCTGTAAGAACGAATTAGTATATTTTATGCATTATCTATTTTTTAACCACTAAATTAATTAATATAATGGAATTTAATAGAAGTGTGATTTCATCTTAAAGAAACTATATTTATTTTATTTTATGGGAAGTAATTAAAGATATAAGATTAACCGCAAAATAAACAATATGAAAAAAAATCATTAAATGTAAAAAGGGTACGTAATTAAATAAATAAATAAATAAAATAAAATAAAAATATTATAAATACTCCATGACCTATTTTATAAGTTTAAATATATTTTTAATTTTAATAAAAAAAAATCTTTTAAAATTATAATTTTTTTTATTCCTCAAAAGGTGATTTATTTTTGCAGTCCCTATTATCATAGTACTTTCATTAACATGTGATACCTTTAACAAGTTTATAAATTTCTAAAATAAATATTATTTATTTATTTTAAAATTAATTTAAGACATAAAAATAGTTTTTTTGTGATTTTAAAAAATGATTTTTTTTATGGAGACCAAAATCAAAATTCTTTTTCATTAATTTATTGGAATTAAAATCAATAGTTTTTAAATTTTTCTTTGATAGTTGGTATTTAATGTTCTTATCACAAATTAGCTTATTCTTCTTCTTACTATTTTCCTCTTTGCAAACTAGCCTCAATTACAACTCTTTTTCTTACATTAATTCATTATATGATCCTCATTTTCTTAATCATTTTGATGCTAACACCCTTTTTCTACCTTTCTTAAAAAGCTCATAATCCATGTCAAAAACATAAACTAATTTATGTTCTCCATCTGAACAGATTATATATATATATATATATATATATAAACTGATAAAACATATTGCTAGCTGCTGAACATGACAGAACCAAGACTACGCATTTATTTGACAATCAGAAAGGATTATTAACAACAAGCCATTGTTTTTTTCATCTATTGTGCTTCTGAAAAACATATCTATGCAAAGATAAAAACCTCTTCTATTCACTCACAGGATTATTATATGTACAGTATTTCCATGTAATATCTCTCTCTCTCTCTCTCTCTCTATATATATATATATCCATCAGTTACAGAATTGAAGATAATCATAGCTTCAGAAAAAGGCTTTTGAAACCTTACCGGAGCTACTTTAGGTGAGAGGGAAAGAATACTCAAATACCAATATAAAACGTAAACATATATATATATATTTTAACAGTAAATATCACAAAAAATAAGTTGTAGTAGGATAGAGAAAAAAAATGCAAATAGTGAACAAATATATGACAGGATTGAGTTTATACTTTGATTCAAACCCTTCCATGTTCTCTCATCTCTTCTGCTATATATATATATTTCTCTTATTAATATGCAGATAATAACAGTCATCACATAATAATCTCTTTCCCCTAATCTTGAATTGGGTACAAATCGAATTAATTTAAACTAGAAGTTCCAACTGATAGTGTGCTGAGAGGGAAAAACATTATTTTTAGGTTTACAGCAGCAATGGGCAGATCCAAATGGAATTAAGAGTGCCCCCCCAAAACATTTCAATCCATTTATACTGGTTTAAACAATTTGGTATGATTTAATATTGGAGTTACTTATATTGGAGTGTGGTTAAAGCATATTTTTTTATGACTATTATTGCACGTATAGTATTTCATTAGCCAAAGATCCTGCAGTAATGATAAACTTATATTTATATTTATTTTTTTATGAAGATTTATTTATGTTGATCTGATTTTAGTTTTAGTTAAGTATGCAGAATGTAAAAGTAAGCGAGACTATCAAAATCTGGTTCACTAGAAATGTCTTGATATGGAGGAAACACTTAAGCAGAACGAGCTAGTGTAATGTTTTTATGACAATGACGTTGTATTAATACATGCATGTACATATATAGAAAGAGAGTTTCTCTGTTATTTTACGTACACGAATCCTTCATTGTATCTTTATGCATTGTGATCAATTGATTTCCTCATCCGATTATCTTTATTCGTATTCCTTATTCACCACCTTCATTTCTTATTTAAACAAAAGCCATTAGCTGATAAGCATAACATAACTTATTCATATATTAAGTTCAACATTTTCGAATTTCATGGTCTAACATTGTAATGAAAAAGGCTAATGAATAATGATGGTGATCACATCAATTATATCATCAAAACTTTGTCAGTAATTGCATACTCTTTAGTCACTTCAGTTTATTGCAGAATGTTGGGAACTTAATTACCACTAAACTGGACTAGATCCAAATCTTGCTACAACAACTGCACCAAATTTTGCTAAATTTGCTGCAGCTTGCTATTTTTTTATGATGTCAGAATATTGTCATTGATCTGAAACCAAAAAGCATTGGAAATTCCAAAATCATTCGTTATATCTATTTTATAGTAAAGCAACTAAGTTCTGTTGGTGATTAAGGTGTTAGACTCTCAATATGGACAAAAAACCACCATAGGATATAGGATAGAATGTCATATATATAACATGTAGTATCACTTGAGCATTTTCCTTAAAGAGGGGAACTTTGAACCCTACTTCTTATTGATGGTACTTTCTCCTGCAGTGGTTGGATCTAGATACCTCTGGCACTTTTATATCTGCCATTTCAAAGCAAAACATTTGCATTGCCTTGGAATTTGCTTTTGCCCTGGCTTATATATTAAAGAATATACACCCACAACACAAAAGCAGTCATATATAGACAGATTGTGAAACTTATAGAGACCAAATGAAATTAGTTTGTCTGACTAACATATATAATGTGTACCATTCATTCCCTTAGCCACCTATGAGTCAATTCATTTCTGTAAAATGTCACATTTCCCAATTACTATTGATGAATTTGGGGCATAAGAATAGAAGTGATGAGTGCATTCATGGTTTAGTATAAGCCAAGTTTAAGAGGTTGCCCTGTTTTGTGGTTATTAAAGAGGCTTACACATGCCACCAAAACCTTAGTGAAGTACGAAATAACAATAGAAGCAAACCCAATTAATATTATTAAAAAATAATAAAAATAACCCTCTCTTTATTACACTGTTAAAAGAAGTCGATAACAACAAAACCAACCTAAACGAAAAGGTAGACAAAAAGGTTTATAGAAAGAAAGAAACAAACACAAGAATAGCAAGAAGCCACTCTACAACCTCCTTTCTTCTCAGTCAGTTCCTCATGCTTCGCTTACTTTATCTCTCTTTAACTTCTATTTCTTTCCAATCACTCAAATCGTGTTTCTCGTTTCGCCACACTCGTTTTCTTCAAACCCAAACCCTACCCATATATTTCTCACCACTTCTACGACACTTTCTCTTTCTCTTCCTCTGAAACTTCAAGGTTTACCTCAATCTTCAGTTCGTTTCCTTCAACAACTCTCTAAGCGTTTCATCTTTTGATCCCTTTTCTTGCTATTCTGCCCATAAATTGAGCATCTTTTGCGTACCCACATGCAGATTTTGTGGTTTTCAATATTTAATTTTGTTTGTATGTGTCATAGGGTACTGCACCTGGTCATTTTATGCAGTTTTTTCTTCGGAATCTTATATGTAGAGTTGATGCGGTAATAGGCAAAAACTGGGGTTGCAGAATTTGTGGTTAAATATTAATTTAGAGAGTTTGTTTGGGATCCAAATGCAAAGTTGCAGTTTTTCAGGTAAGTGATGTTAAACCAAAACCTACCTGTGGTTCCGCAATCTGGAGCTGATGTTAAACCCTTCTCAATAAGGTACCAATGACATTGAAAAACTTACTAAATGTGCCTTTGCATTTCAATTTATGAATGAGATTTTACTTTTTTTCCTTTAATATTATGCCATCCATTATTGCATGTTCTATTTTTGGATTGATCTCTCTAATTAGATTATGTTGAGCTGGTAAGGTGTGAAGCACATGTTGATTGGATATTATTTATCATCTTTCCAACACAGTTCACAACTTATGATTATGATTATTCTCTGTACATCAACTCCTTTTCTTGTTTGCTTTTGCCTTTGCATTTCCCTTGTGAATTTGATCAAAACTGTGTTTAGATTTTGGAGGTTTATTTAAGTTTAGTTGTTGACAAACACTAGAGGAAATACACAACAAAAAAATATTTTCTTGATCACTGATACATTATAATTTGTGTTGCAGACATTATGTTCTTGCTTATCGTCACAAAAATATCTCTCAAAACTGGCCTTTTGAAGAGAAGCACTTGCAATTGTGTCTTAAAAATGGTCTCAAGGAGAAAGATCTGTTGTCACCCCTTGACCCGGGCAAAACTTCTCATAATGAACCACTCAAAGGTTGTTCCGAAATGCATTCGCTAAATGATGATAACAATAAAGAAGCTGATTCTTGCAATGCTGAAGTGCCACAAGACATTGATGATGAGTGTAACTACAAAGTCAGCAACCTCCCTTCTTCACATGAAGAGGGAAAACAGTCAAATCTTCACAACTGCAGCAATATTTGTACCAATTTATCTCAACCAGAAGACACATCTACCTTGTCAAGTTCAACCAATGTTCATAAGAGCAGTCCATTATTGGAACCATCCAAGGCAGTAAAATATAAACGCAAACGTAAAGGGAAGTATAAGAAACGTTTCATGGTGGATATTTTAGCCGTGGCACGGCACAGTACTTTAGATGAGATTGATGGGATGAGCAAGTTTTGTTATGCTGAAACTGTGATTGAAGGATGTCAGCAAGTGGTGCCTTGTCAGAATATTTGCAGAGCTGAGGCAGTGGATGAGGATTCATGCAGAAAAGGTGGGAGTGAAGATGATGGTATAGCTAATGTTGATATGGCACCAAAGGGGCCATTAGTTCTTAAGTTTAAGCTCATTGGATGTAATGTAATTAGGAATTGAGCATAATTGATTGTGTTCATTCTAGAACTTCCCTGACATTGTCAGGTAGAAACCTGAAGGATGAATATACTTCACATATGTACAAATTTCTCCCAGTGGCTACGTCTTTGCATCCCATAATCCCATTCCATCAGTGTTCATTATGCTTTTTATAGGAGATAAATTCTTATATTGCTACTCCACTTCATGTTCAATAGAAACTAATTGCTTATATCAGTGGGATTTTTGAGTTTTATATTGCAGAAAATTACTGATAAGTATCTTATTTTGGCTTATTATTAATTTCTATAATAATTAAGATTTCCACCAAACTTACCAATCTCTTTAATAGATAAGAGTTTTACTATTTGAAGTGAACAAGACATTATCAAAATCATAGTCTATTTTTTTGAAATATTGTATTTTGGTATAATTAACATCAAATATAGCTGCTAAATTAGTGCATAATCTGAATTGTAATTAAAGAGTAGGTACATCAATAACACAGAAAATTTGGTTGGATAATCTATTTCCCTTCTCTCTAAAAGTAAAAGTAAAACCTCTTTCTATAATTCTTTTCAAATAATCGGCATTTATATAATATTTTGATATTTTTATTCTTTCTATTGAATATAGTTACTTCTATATGATATTTGACACCACTTTTTCCTTTCTACAGTTTCTTAAAATTTAATGTTAATTAATATATTTTTGTAATAAAATATCTTTAATTGGATTTGATGGAACTTCCCTATTTTATTCTTTTTATTGAATAAAAAATAATTAAGCAGATGCTTCTATTATGTTTGGCACCACTTTTTCTTTCTTAAAATTAATATTAAATAATATATATATATATATATATTAATCTAAATTTATTTATATCTTATTTATATAAATTAAAATTAATGTAATATACTTTTTAAATACACTAAAATATAATTTATTTGATCCTTTTATTATAATATTTCATATATTGCAAAATGATAGATAATTCTAAGAATATTTATTGGATGTGTAGTTTTTACAATTTTCACATCTATTTAAAAATAATAAAATTTTATAATTTTTTCTTTAAATATCAATTTTTTTATTTTGTTGTATGAAAGTGAATGTATAATCATTAAATTCATCTTATTAATCTAACTATTAAATATTTTGATATTAACTATCATTAATTATCGAAAGAATTTTAATTTTATAAAAAAATATATAGATTTAATCTATTTAATTTCAACACTTAATTTAACCGTCGAACGAATAAAATTTAATAAAAGCATAAAGTTATTATAGTGGATTACATTTTTTAGATACTTTTAATCATCTTTTTCTCAAAAATAATCTGAGTTCATGAGAACAATACTTTAACATTTATGATGAGAAAAAGCTATTTTGATATCAAAAGACATGGAATATCAAATATCAAATCCCATGATTGACACAATGGCTATTTGTATGAACACTTGTGTGATTACAATATAATTAGTTTTTGAATTCAAGGTGGCATATTAAACTTTTCCGATGACATTTTATGTTATACTTTGAACATAGTGATCTTTTGAATTTATGACCCCATTTAATGTTATTTCTTTGGACTTCTGGCATCTAATGTTATGTTCTTTTAATTGGTGATATTTTATGTTATGTCTTTTGAAATAATTATTTGCTCATCCAATATAAACTATACTATGCATTTCTCAATAATTAAGAAATAAATAGGAAAGGTCGACACTTTATTTTAAAGAAAATTATTCATTGTTTTTTATTCCAAATATCGAAATGAAAAGTTGATTCGCTAAGACAAAAAGAAATGGTCGCAAAATGTCACCCATGTGAAGGCTCAAATAAAAAATAAATAAAAAAACACGTTTTTATATCTTTCACTTTTCTCGTATGCATACGAGGTAGCGGTTGAGTGACTTGGGTACTAACTAGTTTCATAATGTTTGTCATAGATTTTTTCATGTACAAATGTGACAATAAAAATTGAACCTAAGATCTCATTGATACTACCTAAATTCCTTATTAGATGATTCTAGTGTTTTTAGTTTTGGTTATAGATGGGACACATGGATTTGGGTTATGTTGGGTACTGTAGGACATGCATTGTTACAACCTTAAAACTATCATAGTTTTGGTAGAATTTTCAAAGAATGGCACTCAAAATCTTTAAAATAACAATTATCGTAGGAGCTACTTTTTGGCCAAGAGAGAAGAAAACAAAGTGGTTTCTGCACACCTAGGATGACACTACTGTCCTGTGGCTTCATTCAATTGGTCATTATTTAGTGCACAGGCTATAAGGAGACCTCATCACGTTTTCTTGCATCTTCTCATACTCATGATATCATAGGATAATTTAAAAAGTTCTTTATATATTTATCATAAGTTTTGAACTTGAAAATGACATTTAAATATATTCTAAGATTAAATAACCCAAATGTCAGTGTTTGGTTTGAAACTTAATGACAAGGATATAAGTAGATGCAAGTGTTATCCACCCAATCACAAAGAATCCTATGCCTATATTAACCTCCAAAAGAATTGAATGTATTGTTTATATCATACACTCTGCAGGAAACAAATTCTCATTTATTTCATACTACAGATGCCTCTGCAATTTTCATGGTCGAACATAAAACAAGCTTAATGGCTTAAACACCAATAAGAATACAATTTCAATGAATTTATCGAACAACAACAAAACTTGGCCCAGAAAATGTTAAAGCCATACAAAATCCGTATTCGTGATACTCATCAAGGGAAGTTATATGAAGGAGCAGGAAGAAAGGGAAAAGGAGCAACAGAGGCATATGCTACAGGAGCACGTGCTTGAGTCCGATATGGACGCTTGGCCTTGATATTCTGATTATCATTATTATCATCCAATTCTAAAGCTTCCCCTGAGGATGCAGATTTCACAAAACCCTTTGCATTGTCTTCTAAGAGTTGTTCGCTATCAGATTGACGGTGAATCAGAAGCCCAGACATAAACACAGGGAGATAGAGAAGACTGGCATGAAACATTCTCCTGGCTCTTTCTTTGGTGCGGTCTCTATAGAATGAAAATGCTGCAGCGCTTATTGCAAGTGTAAGTACAGTGGACTCGAGACAAAACCATCCAGATGTCACGCCCCCTGTTGACAGGTGCAGAAACATGAGTATCAAGGTTCTCCTTGTGACCAAAAATTTCATATTAAAGGAAACTGAAAAACAATTTACCATTTCAGTTGTCCCCTTAACTAAAATCCAACATGAATGATTAGTTTATATACTCATTTCTAATAGATTCTTGAGAACAAACTTCCTATATACAAGTTTAAGGTTGTGTACCAGATGCAACACTTATGTCTTATAGTACAAAACATAGGAATAAGGTCTTCAACTTTTTGGCCAAGTCAGGGACACAGGCATCAAAAGTTATTTAACAGAACCAAACACTGAATATATTGTCAGTTTTGTCTGTCTAACCCCAAAGCTATATTCTTGATTGGCCTAAAATTATACTTTTTTTTTATTTTATAATTACAAAATAGTCAATAATACATATAACTTCATAAATTACACAGCCCACAATTTTATTCTTGAGAAGGTTTTGACTTCAAACGAAATTTATAAGGTATCCTATCAAAGCATGCAATCAATACTAGCACCAGAAAATTAAGATAAAAAATCTCTTCGAAAAATAAATGGAGTTTTTCTAGAAAAAGGAAAGATTTACTCACAATCATAAGCCAAGAACCCCAAAGGGATTAGATATATAGAGTTCCTTAAAGCCACCAACGCTGTTCTCCGCCCAGATGCATCAGCAAGAGAGTACATCTTAAACCTAAACTTGCAAAACAAAACACACACATGTCAATAAGTAAAGGATATTGTATAATTTGGAAATAAGTAATTGGACGAGAAATATATCAAGAGTGTAACAAAATCTATATTAAATGAGCACAAAGACAAGTAATTTGTAGGCTAAATGGTAATGTAAATTTAGTAAAATCAACTTGTAGTTCCCTATAGTTTTTTTTAAAACTCCTAGGTCCTTGTACTTCAATTTGTATTTGGGTCCTCATAACTTCAGAAAAAATAATTTGTCTTGAATCAGATTTGGTATCAGAGCCATTCAGTTCTTCTGTTTACATCCACAGAGATTTTAGCTAGATATTAACTAGACAAACAATATGAATACCTACCAATTAAACATATATTGTATTAGGGGACATCAATAGTTGTATGAATCAAAATTACCACTATAAAGAAAGGTACAAGAGCATACCCTCCAGCAGCATAGTCACTGCGACACATATAGGCTAGAGCCATAAAATGTGGTATCTGCCAAAAATACAAAGCAGCTGGAAGAATCATTCCATTTAGTGAAATATCATTAGAAGCAGCAGCCCATCTGAAAACCAATAACAAAAAGGTGATGGAGGGTAGAAAATACACCTGTACATGCCTATGCACATGGTGAATGAAGTGAGATAACATGATTAATCAAAAAATATAAGAGCCTAATTTCACTTACAAAGACTTGAAACTCATTTTCAGGTTCGGGATTGAATTACATAATCTTACAGCATATCAGTCATTAACACAATTTTCAAACAATATAGGGGGATAAGCTTTACAATAACTATGTCAATTAAAACTAATAATACTTTAACCGATAGAAATTCAATAAATCGGTCAGATAAAATTCTTCTCTGGCAATGGAAAGTCAACGCACACAAAACAGGAGCATGTAAACTACTGAGTTTCGCCATATCAGTCTTGTATGGAACAACTTAACTTCATATATAGGAATTTTATTTTGCACGAGGAAAAAAAGATTAACAGTAACATATGTTCCTCAAGCATTCTGAAATTTGCCGTGCATAGGAAGGTAAAAAAAGTGTACATAGTTTACCCCAAAAGTGGCGGAATAGCCCCAACAACAGCTCCCACCCATGTATTTACAGGATGAATCTGCTTCAAGGGAGTATATACAAATGCATACAGGATTAGGTTGGAAGCAGCGAGCCCAGCAGCTAACATATTAGTCTGGAAAAACCTTGTCATAAAACTTCAATGTTAGTCCCTCCACTCAAAGCACATCAAACATTGATTAAGAAATCCATTCATAGGTTTACAAGTGACACAAGAAAAACACAATCAACAATGTAATCAAATTTGTTTCAAAACCTGTGTTGCTAGCAGAGCTGTACCAGCTAATCCAACAGAGCATGCCCAACCAACTGCATGAGGCTTTGTGATACGTCCTGAGGGTAGTGGCCTTCGACTTGTTCTATTCATTTTAGCATCATTATTTATCTCAAACACCTAAAAAAGACACAACCATAGAATAGATCTTTAGTTGACCAAAAATCTAAGAGACTTCGAATATAAGAGAATTGATATTCTCTTATTTTCTAGTACACTCTTAAAACAGAAGTACTAAAAAATGGAAAACAAATTAATCACAATAGACAATTTAGAGTAGGATAATATCCTCCAAGAACCAACCTGATTCAAAGAGTTAGCAGATGCAGCAACCATCATGGTACCCAAGCAAGTCCAAGAAAGTGCCGAAAGATCAACAGCACTACCACTCCCCAAGACAAATCCAGTCCCAGATGTTGCAACCACAAGCATGCTGGAATTGAGTTAGACAATGATTAGTTAAAAAGGTTTTTTTTTGTATAACAAAAAAAGAAAAGAATAGATTTTAGCACAACGGCTATTATGAAAGAAAATACTAATTCTAACAAAATAGGTATTCAAGAGATTGTGAAATATATAAAGCTACCATAGTACCACCCCTGATCTTTCATAAGTGATATGTGATGCGAAAGTTCAAAATGTTAAAAGGGAACCTACATCTAAAGCTCTACATGCTAAAATACAAAAGATGAAGTCAAAGACAAATGAAGATTTAACTCAAATAAACAATCCTCACATGTGATGCATAAGTTCAAAAGGGAACTACATCTAAAGCTCTACATGCTAAAATACAAAAGATGAAATCAAAGACAAATGAAGATTTAACCCAAATGAACAATCTCGAACGCAAGATGGATAATAATGTAGGATGGCAATGGGTAGGGTAGAGCATCCGTGCCCAAACCAATGTTTAAGTGAAAATAGCTGCACCTAGACTCATGTTCACAAGAGTAGTAACTTAAGTGCTCAACTGTTCTCTCTCTCACGCACACATAGAGGTATGGGTATGATGGAGAGGGTGAGTAGTACTATAAGAATGTAATCAACCGGATAAGTTAGTGAAAAAAAATTCTATCCGTTATAGGTGAATTTTGTAGGTATCCATTGGGTATAAGTACCAATAGTCATCCTAGAAGAAAGCAAAGCAGTTAAAGCTTGACGGCTATCAGGTACTGACTCATCTGACACAAATACTCTTAACATATATATTCTATCTAGAGAGAAAGAAACTCAAATAAAATGAAATGTGTAGCATAAATCTTACTTAATCAACATTTATATATTCCTTCATATTCACACTTTTCCATAATTAATCTTACAAAAAATTTGAGAAATCATTTTTTAATATTTACTAAATCACAACAATAGGATAGAACTGTTAGATTTTAATGTTAAGCGGACGAGTACAGTTACACATTCATTAAACCTCAGATTAATTGAATGTCAAGTGTTGTGAATCATCTATAGTACTCAGTGCAAGCATGATTATTTTTGTCATGGGTTCTCATAGGTACTTAATCCCATGAGAATTATGTTTGGTTTGTAAGACTCCTTTTCCATGAGAAGCAGGCTTTTAAGGTATATTGTTTCCCACTTATATACTTTATTTGGGTCACATTACTAGTTGATGTAAAACTAGACATCTTGAGCGTAAAGTTTTACAAGATTGGTCATCTATAGGTCTATAGATAATCCAATAGGCCAACAATTGCTAAGATATATTATAATTTAGATTCGACTGTAACTCAACCCTGCAAAACCAGGGTAGTAAAGTGAGAATTTCCCCACTTAAATACACTATTTTGACCACATCAAGGTTGGATGTGGGATCTCCAATACAGGGAACGAAGCTAATTCATGTCCTCTGCAAAAAGAAATTATTCCAGTCCACACAGTCTTCTTCTAACATGCTTGGAGAGTGAGATCGTAATTCTACATCCTAAATCCAAATAGTAATTTATTTGCCCAGATACATACACTAAAAAGAGGAAGTAACGGGTGAGAACGTAAAGAAAGCATAACAAGAGGGTGAAAAGATAGAAAAGAAACCTGAGACGAGCCTTGGAGAGCTCCCAATAACACCTTCCATAGTGGCGGGTCAACGACACAAAGTCAGTGGTAGCTTTAGAAGAGATATCGAGTGCAGTTGCAGCGGAAGCGATGAGATGGGGATTCGAAGCGGAAGAGGAAGATGAAGAGGAACGCACATAATTAAGGTTGTGAGAATAAGAAGAATTGAGAAATTTGGAACAGAAGGAGGTCACAGAACTCCTCCTCAACATCATGAATTGCACCAAATTGAAACCACAACACTTCGTACCAGAAACAGTCGCACGTTGTACAGAGCACGCTTCTTTTCTAACTTCAATAATTGGGCTCGCACGGAAGCACAAAAACTCACCGGTTTGGGCTTCATCATTATAATGGGTCTGTGGGCTGAGTTAAGGGTTTTATTTTTATTCCCACACCCCTTCTTCTTAAGTTCAACCCTAATCTTTTCAAGAAAAAAAACTTTTTTTTCAATTTTAAGATACGGAACAATTTTATTTTTCTAATATGCAAGTGTTTTTATTTCGTAACATTCCTTTAGCAACTTTAATATGGACAACATGTGTTGTCACTCCATAAAATTTCTGGCTAATTCAGGTTGTCTTTCTTTAAGCTTAATTGAGTATGAATGTGTGATCAAGAACAGCAAAATAAAAATAAAAATAAAAATTAATAATAATAATAATAATAAGTCTTCATCTGGTGCTCAAAAACAGTTAAAGTGATTATTATTTTTCCGTTATCTTTGAAAAGAAATATATTTGCCACTCATATAGGTGGTGAAGATTTGTGGTTCTGCTCCAATCTCAGCAAATTTTAACCCCCTTATCTAAATATCTACATAAAGAGGATAAACACAAAGTGTTGGCTTGTTTCTTCTTTTAGATAAAAGCACCAATTTTTCTAGTTCCTTCAACGTAGCTATCATTCTTTTAACTTGTAAAATAGAATAATTTAAAGGTTAAATTGATTACTTCAAAACACCAGTGTGTAAGAACTTTCAGTTTAACTGTTAGACCAATTAATTTCATATATTATATAAAAATATTAAGTGGGGAAGTAGAAAGTTTTGACATTTTTGTGTGAATTGAATATCTTTTGAAAAATAAATTAATTTTGAAGATATTCTGAGAAAGAAAGAGAAAGATATGTAAGCTTCTTAGATCATGATAATCACGTAATCCGAGTATTTATATCAAGTAATTTCAACAGGTTCGCAAAACAAAAATATTTTACAGTGTTTGTGAAATCATTGTAATAATAATGTCTTTATTTTGGAGAACATTTTTAGATACGTATACGTACGAAATGATGAAATTATTATGGAAATGGTGAAATTATTTAGAAGAAGAAGAATAAGATGGGAATATACTATTAGAAAATTAAAAATAGATGGAATAAAGTATATTATCAGATTATAATTTGTTATCCTTGAAATTATGAAGAGAAGATGAGAGGCAGAGAAGTGGGAAGAAGATAGCCAGAAACATAGGCTAAGATTGGGCGTAACATGTGGACCGCAAGAACAAGGAGTGTATAGATCATCAACTACCCTTTTCCTCTCTAACTCTCAACAACACACCACAACACACTTCTTCTTCTTTACTTCTACTACCACTACACAACCACTCACCTAAGTGGTTGCTTTTGGTTGTTTTGGTTTTGGTTTTGGTTTTGGTTTGGTTCCACTTTTGAACCTCTTAAGCTTAAGTTAAGCCATGGCATCCTCATCCTATCTACACCTGTCTCAGGCCCTTTTGGCCCGTGCTGTGTACCTTCATGGCTCTTCTTCTGATCGTGTCTCACTCTCCTTCCCATCATTCTCTGGCCTCAAGCCACATTCTCCATGCAAAGCAGCCACGTTTTCTGCAGGTTCACGTAGAAGGGGTCCTTCCACCAGTGTTGTTCGAGCCACTGCTGTTGAGACGCTGGACCAGACCACTGAGGTTTCCCTGGTGGAGAAATCCATCAACACCATTCGGTTTCTGGCCATTGATGCAGTTGAGAAGGCCAACTCTGGCCACCCTGGTCTCCCCATGGGGTGTGCTCCAATGGGTCACATTCTCTACGATGAGATCATGAGGTATAATCCTAAGAACCCCACATGGTTCAACCGTGACCGTTTCGTTTTGTCTGCTGGACATGGCTGCATGCTCCAATATGCTCTCCTTCACCTTGCAGGCTATGACAGTGTTCAGGTTGGTTCCTTAATTTTCATTTCTTCTTGATTTTTTAGTCCGTTTACTCGTCACACTGATTTGGATCTGTCACCGAGAATTGTGATCCTCGTGCAATCTGCATTTGTATATTGTACTTCTGCACTCTACTGTTACAATTTAATTTATATGAGTTGATCACATTTTATCATGTATAGCAATTTTGTAAACTTTTATGTTAACTATTTAACAGTCATATGTGATATGACTCTTTTATAGATAGATAATGTAAAAATCGTTACACTCACAGTGCATGAAAATTGAAGTCATGTTATATGTGCTCTAAACCTAATTACTATTGATTGGTGAAACAGTTTTGAGTCCTTTGGAATTCGTATAAAGTTTGTTTTTATCTCTTTTGGTAAGTTATGAAGTGGTGTCTGTATCTTAATATTCCCAAGAATAAATGAATTTTGATGGAAATATAATTGTGAAGCTTTTGAAGTTATGTGATCTTCAATTGGGTTACATGATAGGAAGAAGACTTGAAGCAATTCCGACAATGGGAAAGCAGGACTCCCGGACATCCTGAGAACTTTGAGACACTTGGAGTTGAAGTGACCACAGGTTAGATGTTTCTTTTGTTTATATTATCATAGTGAGCCTTTTTGCTGTGTTGTGTTGTGTTGCTTATCCTCGAAATCTGTTTAGGTC
The DNA here is from genome assembly GCA_016859785.1 of Macrotyloma uniflorum. NCBI lineage: Eukaryota > Viridiplantae > Streptophyta > Magnoliopsida > Fabales > Fabaceae > Macrotyloma > Macrotyloma uniflorum. The sequence continues at coordinate 3,623,176 of BDMB01000018.1, forward strand.
CTCTGGGTCAGGGAATTGCCAATGCAGTTGGATTAGCACTAGCTGAGAAACACTTGGCAGCACGATTTAACAAGCCTGACAATGAGATTGTTGACCATTACACGTGAGAAAATTATATCTTGTTCAGTGCACATCCTTCTCTCTGCATTGTGCTCTATGTACTTGCAATGCTCGGTGTGTTACCAATGAGATTTATTTTCTCTTTATTTTACTCTTGCAGATATGTTATATTGGGTGATGGTTGTCAAATGGAGGGAATTTCGAATGAAGCATGCTCACTTGCCGGTCACTGGGGTCTGGGGAAGCTTATTGCGTTATATGATGACAACCACATTTCCATTGATGGTGACACTGAAATTGCATTCACTGAGAATGTTGATCAACGTTTTGAGGCACTTGGATGGCATGTGATTTGGGTGAAGAATGGAAATACCGGGTATGATGAAATTCGTGCAGCCATTAAGGAAGCAAAGGCTGTCAAAGACAAACCTACTTTGATCAAGGTTGGTTACATGACATGATTAAAACAGTAGATTAATCCAAAACATCATTTATTTCACTAGGTTATACTAGTGGTAGTAAAGAGCTAAAGTAAACCATTTTTATACTTTTGGGGTATTTTATCAGTTTTATTCACAACCGAGATTACTATTTCACAGGTAACCACTACCATTGGATTTGGTTCTCCAAACAAGGCTAACTCCTACAGTGTTCATGGAAGTGCATTAGGTGCTAAAGAAGTGGATGCTACAAGGAAGAATCTTGGATGGCCATACGAGCCTTTCCATGTGCCAGAAGATGTTAAAAAGTGTGGATGGGGAGTTAGAGATGTCTTGTTTCCTATTAGTTGCTGATATTTCAGATCTAGAATGTAACTTTGTTTATTTTTCCTTAGGCATTGGAGTCGCCATGTCCCTAATGGTTCTAAACTTGAAGCTGAGTGGAATGCCAAGTTTGCTGAATATGAGAAGAAATACAGTGAGGAAGCTACAGAGCTGAAGGGTATTTTTACTGGTGAATTACCAGCTGGTTGGGAGAAAGCACTTCCGGTGAGTAAACAAACAAACTTCTAGGTTTTTCCTGATATTTATTATGAGGTAAATATCCTGATTAGTTTCATAATATCTAAAGTCTAAAGTAATTTTATTGGTGCCGTTATAACTATGAAAATTCTGATTGCATCTTTATTCTCAGAATTACTAACCATAATTTTTCATGATTTGTTATAATCAAAGTTTTTATGATTACGGTTAAAATTCATACTAAGTAGCTTGTTCATTGCATATTCATTTCTCATCCCACCTTTTGCTTCATGAATGCATAGCCTTCAAAGTTTTAACATAAATAAAACTTGACTTCTATCATTTGTTTGTGGATTATTGACTACCCTTCTGATCTTATTTCAATTTGCAGACATACACTCCAGAAAGCCCAGGTGATGCTACAAGAAATCTGTCTCAGCAAAATCTAAATGCTCTTGTTAAGGTTCTTCCTGGTCTGCTTGGTGGCAGTGCCGATCTTGCCTCTTCCAACATGACCTTGTTGAAATCGTATGGAGACTTCCAAAAGAATACTCCTGAAGAGCGCAATGTTAGATTCGGTGTCAGAGAACACGGAATGGGAGCAATCTGTAATGGCATTGCTCTTCACAGCCCTGGATTCATTCCATACTGTGCAACTTTCTTTGTCTTCACTGACTACATGAGAGCAGCCATAAGGATTTCTGCACTGAGTGAAGCTGGAGTCATTTATGTGATGACTCATGATTCAATTGGACTTGGAGAGGATGGACCAACTCATCAGCCAATAGAGCACTTGGCAAGCTTCAGGGCAATGCCAAACGTTTTGATGCTTCGTCCAGCTGATGGTAATGAAACTGCTGGATCATACAAAGTTGCCGTGCTTAGCAGGAAGAGACCCTCAATTCTTGCACTTTCTAGGCAAAAGTTGCCCCAACTTCCTGGAACTTCTATCGAGGGAGTTCAAAAGGGTGGCTACATCATTTCAGACAATTCATCAGGTAACAAGCCTGATGTTATCTTGATTGGAACTGGTTCTGAGTTGGAAATTGCTGCTGCTGCTGCTGAGGATCTAAGGAAGGAAGGAAAAGCTGTTAGAGTTGTTTCTTTTGTTAGCTGGGAACTTTTTGATGAGCAGTCAGATGAATACAAGGAGAGTGTTCTCCCTGCTTCTGTATCAGCTAGAGTTAGCATTGAGGCAGGATCAACATTTGGTTGGGGAAAGATTGTTGGAAGCAAAGGAAAGGCCATAGGCATTGATCGATTTGGAGCAAGTGCTCCAGCAGGAAAAATATACAAGGAGTTTGGTATCACCAAGGAAGCTGTTATTGCTGCTGCCAAAGAACTTTCGTAGATCTATTTGTTGAGTTTCTTTTATCTCATTCTAAAACTTGTGGTTTTCACTAGTGGCTTTGGATTACTTTTACATGATTTGTTTTTTGAGATGCCACTTTAGCCACAATAAGGAAGATTAGATTGTTCTTGCATGTGATTGTCAGAGGAGCCACTTACATTAAAGGATGAGTTGAACTAATGAACTTGCATGAATTCGTAACAACTACTTTGGCTTGTGAATTTTGTCTGTCCAGTAGTTCCATTACTGATCCTCACTCTACCACTTAATTTTAAGTCTTCTTGGCTTCCTGGAACACTTATTTCTATATTTTCTTTAAATAAGGAGAATCAGGTTTAAGACACTTGTTATGATAAAGTATCTCATAATTAAAAAATCAATTAAACATTTAATTAATTTATATGTCATGACTTTTAGTTTTCCAAAAGTATCTTTGTTCTATTCTCTTGCTTTATACGAGAAGCAAATCCAATTTATTTTAAAAAAAAAAAGTAAAATAATAATTTTTTTCTTCTTCTGTTTTTTAAATAAGATTATTCAAATATATTAAAAATCATAAGAAGTGAACATTTTATTAAAAAACATTTTTATTCTAAAAAAGGTTTAAAATGCAGTTACTTCCTCTTAAATTTTTTTTTCTAAAGTAGATTCAAAGATATTTTAAATATTGAAAAACTATTTACAAATATAAAAAGTTATATTTATTAAATGTGATAGAAAATAATATAATCTAATAAATAGAATTCAAAAATTCTTTTTTATTTTAAGAAACTTCAACTCCTCCATTTATACGTGATTTCAGTGTGCATGATAAGTATCAGCCACCACCAGGTGTTTACATAAATTCAATTGTACATCAGAAATAGATATAAGAAAACAGATATAATCTTTCCTTAAATTATTTATTTCATTCATACAGATAAAGCATGCAAACAAACAAGAAGAAAACATCAAGGAGGAGTGTTAATGTGACATTAACATTCATGAACATCAAAAAGGGATATGTAAATGACATAAAGCTTTAGACAAGTGGTAGGGCGAGTCACTTGAGGTTTATGAGAGACCAATGACTTTCCCAGTTGTCGTGTCAATATCAATGTCATAGAAGCATGGCCTTGTTGGAAGCCCTGGCATGGTACTCATTGTTCCAACTAAAGGATAAATAAATCCAGCACCTATACTAGCTCTTACATCCCTTATGGGTAAGACAAACCCACTTGGAGCTCCCTTTGCTGCAGCATTATCTGAGAAAGAATACTGAGTCTTAGCCATGCAGATTGGAAGACCTGAAAATCCTTGCTTGCTATACATCTCAATCTGCTTCTCAGCCTGGTGAGATAACAAGAATGCCAAACAGGTTGTCAAAGGGTGCGTCCATTAAACGGTAAAACAGAGAAATATTGTTCGTTAACAAATAAACAATTATAGGAACATGTAATAAGGATTAGATAAGAACAAAAACACTTAAAACATTCTGGAGTTGTAGTTTGTGTAGTCCTTTGATGTGTGAGATTTGTTGCTCGTATCTTTAAGGTTGTTTCTTTCCGCCCAAACAAACTTACCGGGATAGAATTATAGTCATGGTTTATGTTTAGTATTTTATTTGCTCATGCCTACTTCATATGAGTTGCTATCTCTGAAATGTAGACAGAGATTGTGCAAATTTTTGTAGACGGGTTTTGCTGTTTTGGAGGATTTATTATATTTTTAATTGTTTCCATTTCCTATCTAATACAAAATTATATTTCCCTCCCCACCCTAAAAAGTGGCTAGCAAAATAAGGGGGGTTAACATGTTTCTAACCATACAAGAGATGAGATGAGATCACCTGCTCAGAGTACTCAACGCCACTGGCTCCATATGACTTTGCTATTGCCTCTATTTTCTCTTTTATACTCAGATCCAGAGGATACAGGAACTTCAATGGCTGTGCCACATTCTCACAAGCTTTTTGAACGGCAACGCCCAGGTCAACCTGAATCATGACAAGGCACACCTTAGCAAATAGTGAATACCATTCCTAACTGAATGATACTATGACTTGTATTATATACTGTGACGTGCATGTAGAGAAATTAAATTGTGCTTCTAATTGTAGCCCTGAAATGGTTCCATTTACTTAAAATCTGAAGTCTAAAGCATGGGATGGTTAGATATATGTGCTGCCATAGGTACTGCTCAGATATTTGGTCCAACACAATTAAAATTATGAGGGTAACAATGCTTAATGGTTTCTAAAGGCCAAGGAAGCAACTCAACGAACTGTTCATCTAGCAGGTAAAAAATTAAAGCAGCTCAAAGCTAAATTTTACATTCAAATATGCTAGGCTAAAAAAACTTAATAAAAAGTGATCTATTGATTGTTACGTTCCTCTCTTTTCTCCTTCGGTTTTACTGATATTTATAATTCAATATCCTACACTTTTGTGTGAGGGTAAAAGACTGGTGTGGCCTATGGCTTCTTTGTTGCTCAAATGTAAGACAGATGAGGTATGAACTTACGGCTCCTTTGCCACCATGCGCGTGATGGGTACAAATTACAGCATCATAAGCTCCAGCAGCTAAAGCAGCACTCCGAACAGCATTTAGCTCAGCTTCAGTGTCAGTTGAAAACTTGTTGATAGCAACTACAACATTTACACCGTAAGATTTTGTATTTGATATATGCCGTGACATATTCACACAACCAGCCTCAACTAGGGCAACATTTTCAGTCAAATATGCATGATCAAGAGGTTTTCCAGCAACAACAGCTGGCCCTCCACCGTGCATTTTTAGTGCCCTTATTGTTGCCACAATAATTGCACATTGAGGTGTCAAACCACTATAACGACACTTAATGTTCATAAACTTTTCGGCTCCAATATCAGCACCAAAACCAGCTTCAGTAACTACAAATCCACCCGGTCCAACCAACTTCAGCGCAATCTTATCAGCCACAATAGAAGAATTCCCATGAGCAATATTTGCAAACGGACCAGCATGAACAAGAACAGGAGTTCCTTCCAGGGTCTGCATGAGGGTAGGGTGAATGGCATCCTTCATTAAAACTGTTAAGGCACCTCCAACGCCTAGATCATCTGCAGTGACAGGGTCACCACTCTTGCTATTTCCAATAACCATTTTCCCAAGCCGCTCTCTCATATCAGCTAAGGATGTTGTCAGCGCCAAAACAGCCATTATCTCACTAGCAACTGAAATATCAAATGCTGTTTCTCTTACCATTCCTTTCTCATCGGGTCCCTGGCCAATAGTAATTTTTCTCAAGAACCGATCATTGATGTCCATTACTCTCCTCCATGTAATAGAATTTGGGTCAATATCAAGCCTCGCAAATTTATTTACTTCTTCAGGTGTAAGATCATCCGGGTTTGTCTTTGAAATGCCAAACTTCTTAAGACGCCTGAACATGACATCACTAAAGCTCCTTTTCCCTTCTTTATTTGGAGGGCACAACCGGTTAAAAAGGGCCTTATCCGACTGCGTTGACTCATGGAAAATTCGGGTATCAATTGCAGCAGCTAGAAGATTGTTTGCTGCAGTTATTGCATGAATATCTCCTGTTAGATGAAGATTGAATTCATCCATAGGAATAACTTGGCTATAGCCACCACCAGCTGCACCTCCTTTAATGCCAAAAGTAGGTCCTTGCGATGGTTGACGAAGGCAGGTGACTACCTAACGAAAAGAGATAAGATGTGATTATATATCCAGCATAAATTTGACATGCGATTAAAAATTATATCTTTCCATCATTATCTTAGACCCACATAACCAGTGAAGTTCTAAACGGTGGATGAACAATAAAGTGGTATATAAACAACGTTCCCAAAGGTTTCAGACCAGATGACCAAAGTAAAAAAATAATGAACCATCTATATGATCCAAAGATTGCAGTTGCAGGCATATCTTTTGGGAACAAAAGCAATATCATCAGAAGATATCCTAATGATAGAGTTAACAGACTATAAAACATCCAGATTCAATTTGGTATCAAATCAATAGGTGGCATGGCACACTACTGTAAATGTAGAAAAAGTAAAAAATTACCTTTTTATCAAGAAAAGCACCTAAAGCTTGACAAAGCCCCACTGTGGTAGTAGATTTGCCTTCCCCAAGAGGAGTTGGAGTAATGCCTCCAACTACAACATAATACCCATCTTGTGATCCTTGAAGCTCATCAAGAACTGACAACAAAACCTGTACATCCAAATCATTCTTCAGCTAAACCATAAGACTGAGATCATCACATCAATGCATTCAGCCAAAAGTTGCTGACAAAAAAAACTAAGGCATGCTCTTTAAACCTTTTCTAAGGTACTGATTAGTTGTATGTAACTGAAATCTAACAAAAAACATGATTTTACACGTACCATCATAAAGAAACTAATAAAATCGTATTCCTGTAACTCAAATCTGATTAGTGAATTACCTTGGCCTTATATTTACCGTAAAGATCATAGTGATTGGGACTGAGGTTGAGGTCTTTGGCAATCTGGGATATGTGAACAGGTTCAACGGAGTTAGCAATGTCTATGTCCGCAGGAACAGGGGACACGACCTCTAGCTTCCTCACTGTAGTTGAGGAACTCATGGGATTGAATTGGGATTCAGTTTTGGGTAAAAACAAGGATTCAGAATCTGAAAACTAATGATGTTTGACGAGGAAGAGGAGCGCAAGTTGATTTATGTATGTTGTTTATTATTCCTTAAAAGTTAAATCTTATCCCTCTCCTCTGTCCCTATTTTATTCATTTGTTGTTTGGTTTTTATTCACTCTCTCAATCATCCTCTGACGCAGACAAATAAGCGTTTTATACGAGAAATTCCTCCCTCTATAATCAATCATTCACACTATATATTGTGTGGTTGAAAAATAAACAGTGAAAAAATGAAATTTAAATAAAAGAAAATAAAAAGTTTAATTTTTTTTCTTTTCGGGAATCAGATAATAATAAGGAAAACGCTACCACATTTATTTTTTTAAGACAATAATAAAATATATAATATTTTTTTCTTATTATAAAATAGTTATAAATTTTCTTATTGTACTTTTTTTCATTTTAATTATATTAAATGCATTAAAATATTTTCATTTCAACTTTTATTTTTTGCACTAGTGAGGATCAAATTTAAACGTAGGTATTTTAAAAAGTATTCTAACTCTCTGCATAGTGTTTCTACTTTTATGATTAAGATGTAAACTTAATTAAAAATAGGTAAGAAGTAAACACAGAATTAAAAAAATACTATTTTTATTTTAAAATAATAAATAAATATAAACAGTTTTTTTTCTAAAAACAAATACCTAAAAAGAAATGAAGGAGTACTTAAAATATGTTAAAAAATAAGTATTTAATATTATAAAAAATATATTATATCATTATTTTTAGTAAGGAAAATTATTTATTAATTTATTGATTAATACTCTTAATTCATTCGTTAATATTTAAAAACGTTCTAATTATATGATAGAAAAAACCAAAGAAATATTTATTGTTACTCGATAAATTACATGTGATTAATTAAACAAAATAAATAAGAAAGTTTCAATTTAATTGTTTAAAATATTACATTTACGAGGTTGAATCTAATGGAAAAATGCGTACCGAAACCAAAGAAATATTTAATAGATAGCTATTGATGATACTCACAGTATAAAACCTCTTTATCATGTCTTCAAACCTTCATGTGAGTAGAATGTGAACTATGTAGAGGTATCAGTGAGAACTCATGGCGTATATTTTGTATAAGACAAGTCAATTTGGAGCTCACTTAATTCCATTTTTTTAAGCGTAAATAATCTGTTATATTAGTTATTACACATCTTTAAGGATTTATTACCTTAAGTGTACACTATTTGCATGAACATTTACAATAAGAGCCTAAATAGCTACTATTGCTGAAAGTATTTGCTCAATGTTTACATAATATACGGGTTTTGCAAGTCAATATGGTCTGCACGAATATGACTATCGTAGCATTGAATAATGAATAATGGACCTTTTTCATACAGAACCATGAAAATGATTAGGTTGATAACCAAGCCGATGGTTAGAGTTCTGTAATGCATCCAGACCAAAACTAGAAGCAAAAAACCCTCCGCATGTTCTGTGCTAGAAGTTGATTACCCAGTCACTGGCTTTGTTAATTGGTCAAGAACATCCCAATCATTGCGCCAAAAAGCAGAAGTAGCAGCCCTCAGTTTTGCTATATTTACCGCTGAAAATGATATAGTACAGTGAACAACGATAACACGATAACAGAAGATTAGTATTGTAGACACCAGCGACTTTATGAAGAAGTATGACTCAGAAAGTTTACCTTCTAAGAGTTTGGAAGTAACCGTCCATTATACATCTTATCAAGCAGTTTCTTTGCATCGGGCCTCCTTAGGAGACCTTTATTGTTTGGCAAACCGGTTCCTAAACAAACAGGGCAGACAAGCTTTCCACGACCTGTAGTGTTATGTTCGGACAAGGTAAAGAAAGGGTGGAAAGAGATGAGAAAAGTGACCCAACCAATGCTTATGTTTGGACAATGCATATCATTTCATTTTTACCTAAAACATTTAACGTCAGTCACTAGAATCTCTCCTACTCCTAGCTTGTTTGTAAACTCCAAAACAAACAATGATTTATAAATCTTTAAAACAAGTAAAAAACCAAACAATGTGGGATCTTATCATTTAGGAATGGATTAAACAAAAAGCTCTACAACATAAGTAAAGAGCTCACAAATATAATTTGAGTATTAGATGAGCATCTCTAGATATTTTACTAACTTGTTTAAAGGCTCAAATCAAAAGATAATTTAAAAAGACTTTGAAAATATCATTTATATTTTTATTTTAAATGAGCATGTTCACATCTCTTGATGTTTTACTAGTTAGTTCAATATCTCAAATCAAAAGATGATTCATAAAAGACTTGAAAATATCTAAAACCAAGCAATGTGGGACTCACTTATATAAACAACATAAATAACAAAAGGAATTGAGAGAGGGGAATCTATCATTTTCCAACTGACAAAATTAGTAAAGGTGAGATATTACATTATATGCATGAAAAACAAATGATGTTTGTAAACATCCAAGTGAACATCTGCATACATTCTACTAGCTTGATTAGTAGGAAAAAAATAAAAGATGATGTATAAAGACTTGAAATCGTGTAAAACCAAGTAATGTCGGGTTTGTGAAAAGAGGGATCTAATCATTCTGGAATGGTTTGACATCAAGCTTACAAAACAAGTCAGAAAAACTGAGATTATATGTATTAGAAACAAATGATTTTTGAAAATTTCCAATTACAAGCTATTGAATATCATTTGTATTACATGAGGAAGTTGGAAACCAAGTTTCTCTTCATGTATTTTCTTCTCGCAAGTCTGGGAGGAGTATGTTTAATCCTTGGAGACTTGCGCACTACACAAATAAGCCCTTCAGAACAATGTGGTCGCATATCTCATGCCTTTGGCTGTTGATCATGGTTGCAAGTCCGTTAATGGTTCATTATTTGGTTTTCACTGGCAATAATTTATAGACAACACCCTTATTTCTTTAATTATCGCATCCCCAGCTAACTAACTCTCTAATATAACTAAAAAATGGCTAAGTAGCTACTAATAGGGTTTCCTAACAGCAAAGCATGTCAACAAAGGCCATTCAGACTGCAACTTCAAAATGATTTGAATTAAACCATGCCATTATTATCACCTCTAGTAGCTAATACAAATGGAGTCAAGTAGAAAATGGAGTTCATACCATAACAATTAGGACACTCAGTAAATTCATAAACATCTTTAGCTCGCTTCCTGTTTAGAGCTTTCCATTTTCCTGTACCACCACACATGTCACCTAAATGGAAAAGGTAAACATCGTATGTATCAAAGTATGTAAGAAACATCCATTGGTCTCACATTGATAAAATTACAACATATGTATCAGGCATAACATGGAACCAATCTTCACTAACTCCACAATCAATCATATTATATTTACCAACTTGTTTTAATTAGGTACTATTTAATTCATATAACCTCCGAATATCAAACTTTTGAAATTTGAAGCAGGAGGATACACAAGCAAAATCCTAGAAAGATTAAATTGTCTCAGTATCTTGATTTGCTTACGGTCATGTCCTCAGGATCTTAAAGAAGGTTCAACTCAGCCAAGATTTAAAATTGTGGAAATTTTTATTTCGCTTCTCAGAAGAGTAATGTGTGAACAACTGAATGAGATTATAAAATGGAGACATGCTATTATGGAGATTATGTCCTATTTGTAAATCCAGATAATGCAATTAAGAAGAATCAAGCACAGAAAAAGCAATTTTTATCACAACTTACAAAGCACAGCACCACTTCCCAAACAATTTCTGCACACAGGTTTTTCCATCATTCCATCCTCAGCGGTTGCCTTAGGGACAAAAATAGGTGCGGCATAATCACTAATCAATACTAGAGTTGAACACAAACACGAAAGACAATGACGCCTGGAAACTGTTTCTCGGAGTTCCTGCAAGAGAGGATGAACTTTCGGTTGGCAGGACTTATGCGATTCATTAAAAGCTTCGGGGGCAACTAAACTACCAAACTACAATCACAGCAAAGTCTTCGCACAACTTTGAGATTTATGGCATATGTTCATTTCTATAGAAATAAGTTTGCAAGTTATGGCAAATGCTCCTAATAAATTGTAACATAGTCCGAGACTACCAAGTGTTCATGATCTCAGTCAATCTCCATGTGAAGCAAATTTCTTAATCACAATTAAGAATTAATGAAATTCAATTATGTACTGTGTGGAGATTGGTTACCACCATGGTGATGCCAGACATAGTATAATTTCTCCAGGCTGCTCACTAATCAAATAATCATAGCTATGTTTCACTATGGCTTAGTCTCAAGTTTCATAAACAGAAAGCCATTAATCAAGTTTGAACACAATGCAATGCAAATCCACTGAATCCATGAGTAATTAGCAAGCAAACTTTGTTTTCTTCTTACCATTCATTAATTAACAACGAATAATAAAAGTAAGTCAGTTTGTTTCACCTTTGAGGAGTGGTCTGTGTGAGCGGAAGCAGAGCTGTCATTTTGGTGGCTAAGGCTTGATTTAACCACATGCGCTTTTCCTGAAAACAACACAACTTCAATTCAGAAATCAAGAAAAGAAAGAAACTTTCATTGAAAACTAACTGAATTGATTTTACAATCACAAATTTAAAGCAACGCAGATAGAGAGGCAAAAACTGACGTGGGTTTTGAGTTCGAGTTGAGATAGGAATTGAGGGAAGGCATCGAGGAATAACAGACACCATGAGGCACACACCTGGAACTGCAACAGTGACTGTAACTTCACTTGCTAGTATTTGATTGATTGCAATAAAGGAAGATGAAGAGATAGAGATTTGGTTTGGCGCGAGAAGGTTAGAGAGGACCCAATTGATAGGTCAAAATCTCCTCCACGTACTCCTCCATCTCAAATCCCTAATCTAAAACATTTTCTAATCTCTAATAAAGTCTACATATTTTTGTTATATTCTTTATCTTTTTTTTTTTAATTATATAATTTTTTCTAAATTATTGAATACAAATCAAACATATTTATAAAAATATCAATTATTTGAAAATAATGATGGGTGACGAGGTATATTAATATATCATGAATAAAAATATGTTATATTAATTTTAAAAATTATGTAAGAAAATATCTTAATTTTAAATATTATTTTTTATTAGTTTTAAAATACATTATAAAAATTAAATAAGAAATATATTACTTAATTAAATTTATGTATCTACAAATTCAAATTATCTTAATTTGATTTTTTTTTATTTTAATTATATCACTTAATAATTTTCATTTTTAGTTTTAAAATATCTATAATTAGTGATAAGAACTAGAAAATAATTGAGGGATAAAAAATATTAGGATTTTAGAATAAAGACTAACAAATATTTACGATGAATAAAAACGTATTTTGAATTTTTTTTATTTTACCTTAATGATATTAATTATTATTATTATTATTATTATTTAAATTCATTAAAACTCCCTATTAACCTATTATGATGGTCAAACTCTAATAATATCTTATATTCCAATGAAGTGGAAAAAGTTCAGAATTATATCTGGAAATTAGGATGTCTAAAATAAAATTAATGTTTAAACTTAATGTAATACTTTATTTATCAATTACAAAATTATGTATTAAAATTTTATAATTAAATATCTATAATATTTTATTTTTAATATATAAAATAATGAATTCATTCAAGTTATTCCTTAGTATTGATAACTTTAAACATATTAGTCAAAAAAAATTAGAATAGAAAATAGTTTTAGAATAATAGTATTAAATAAATGATCACAAATAACCATCACTTATTTATATATAAAATTATATAAATAATTGTATGAAAGGAAATTTGTATAAATTAAAATAATAATAATAATAATAATATTATTATTATTATTATTATTATTGATGTTGTAGAAAGTAAATATAATTTAAGCATTTTTTTTTATGTTATAAAATTTAAGGATAATAAAGTCTGTGAAGACTGATTATATCAGTAGATGGTGATTATTTTTCAAAAAAGTTAAAAATAATATTAAATTATAATATATAAATTAGATATATATTTTACTCTTAATTTTATATAATAAATTAGATATAATATTATTTTTTATAATAATTATTAATTAATCAATCATAATTAAATAAAATTAAGTCAATCTATTGAAATAAATTAAAAAAATATATAAATAATAACTTTTTTTACTATTAATAAAAACTTAAGAAAATGTTTAAAAAATTCTTTTTAGTTAATTAATTAGGTTGACAAAATTTACTCTTACCTTTTAATATAATATAATCATCTAGACATTTTGAAATCTATAAAGTATAATAAATTAAATTAATATTTTTTATAATTTAAAGTACATTTATTGAATCGTATTTAATTCTTAGTTTTTAAGATCATATATCAAACTAAATCATATAAAATATTATATTCTTCCAACACTTGTTGAAAATATCCAAAAATTAATTAAATAAATGAAAAATTAATCGTAATAATTAGTAAAAATTATATATATATATATAATTAGTTTAAGATAATTAAATATCATTTTTAAATCAGAATAAAAAAATTAAAATTATAAATAGAACATAATAAAATAATACCATCGTTATTTACAGAAGCATTTGAATGTAAATAAATAAATAAAATCCACTAATAATTTATGTAAAGATTAAAACTTTACATTTATAAAAAGTAAAAGTGGATTTTAATTTGTAAAAAAAATTACTTCCCCCTTCTAATTTGAATTATATTTAAATACAATACCATAAAATATTTCAAGTATTATTCTCAAATTAAAAAATGAAACACTGATTTTAATAAAAAAAATTAATAATTAGTAAATATTCACATCTTTTTATTCCCACACAAGTTTTCCAACAGGTTTTCCATGCTAGAACCAGTGATCAAATTAAAGAATAAGCACTAAAAACATAAAGAAGCAACATTTTATTCTATGATCATACACCACCTAATAAAATAGGACTTCTAAGCATCATGAACATCTGAATTTAAAGAATAAGCACTAGAAACATAAAGAAGCAACATTTTTTTCTATGATCATATATGAACATCTGAATTTAAAGCATTAAAATGACAAAACACTATCTCAAATTGCTATAACAAAATCTTTGGATCTTCTCTTATGAACCCAAATAACATGTTTCAATGTCCATTCCCATATCAGGCACTGCATTCATATCAAACCCTCTATCTGCAGCTGTATCATAATTTTCAAAATCTTTTCCACTTGAACGACCTTCCTTTGCTTCAACTTCATCCAAATTCATGTCAGCATCGAACATGTTTGTGTCTTTAGGAGGCCATTGTTGAAGTGGAACAGCATCAGTGATAACTTGGCCCATTCTCAATTTCTCCAAATAATCATCCATTTCAAGCAAGTACCTTTCCTTGTCCTTCATAGCCATTTCTTGATAAATCTTTAACACAGTCAAACTATTGCATCAACACAGAGTTTAAACATGTTTTTACTCATAAAACTGAAAAAAAAAGTCTTCATATTTCTCATTAAAAGATTGCTCTTCTTTATTTAAAAGATAAGTATTTTTATGTCCTAATCATCTCATATCAGTTCTTACATGTTTAACTAAATGTCCAAAGATTATCTCAATGATAAGATGAATACAAGAAGATGCATATACCATCTTTTGGGATTCTTTTAACTTTGACCAGAGTTCAGCAATCCTCGTAGAAAACTCTCCCTCCTTTCCTTGATGAAGTGCCTGCAGTTTTGCATGTTGTTCAGCATAGAAGAAATTGTACCTACTTCTGCTATATTTTGGTTGAGCAGGAACTCTCTTTTTCATTCCTGATTTCTTGCTCTGTCTTGGATTATGAACAGCCAATGAAGTAGAGACACTGTGATGGAATGTTGGTAACACAGGGTGCCGTGGCACTTCATAGAGTATGCCTTTCAGTGTCTCCGAACCCATTGTCACTGTAACAATGTACCCACTTTCAAATTTCGCATCAATGACTCCAATGACAGAAGATTCTGCAGAAGATGCTGCCATTGCTGAGACCAAAAGATAATAGATTAAACACTGTTACTTACCAATAATCATAACAATGGAAGACATTGACTTTATCATATGTTGTTAAGAAAATTCACACAAAAAGACAAATCCAGTTTTTAAAGGAAAAGTAGATACTAAGAAGAATTTAGAAGAGATTGCAATGATACAAACTTCATCAACCAAAATGCAAATTGATGATGACACAAAACATATATATATATATATATAATTGTTTAAAGTATTATATTGTTAGTTAGTTGAAAATTAATTTAAATATAATTTTAAAAATAATTATTACATTAGTCAAATATTTATAATATATGACAAATGACATGTGTGTGGTTGACTGAAAAATCACATATTATAAGTGATTTTAATTAAATTTATTATAAAATACATCATTATTTTAAAAATTAAAATATTTTAATAATTATAATTAAATTTAACCAGAAGACTAATATTTTTAATTGTTTATTTTCAAAGTAACAGATCATATTTTCAAACAAGTCGGTTGAAGTTTATAATTATAATTAATAATTCATTTTTTTAATTAAAGATCATGGTAATTTTTTTAAAAGGAAATAAATAAATAAGAAAATTTAAAACACTTTTATATAGTTTTTTTTATTATAGAAACATTAATGCAAAATATTAAAAATAAGAAAATTTAAAACATTCTTGCATACTAATTTTTTAGTATAGTAAAATAATCTAGTCCCTTAAACTATAATCAAAAGTCTAAGTAATTTTTAGAAGGAATTTCAATTTTAATGTTCAAATATTTGAGGTGGAAAATATTAAATTAAGCTGTGACAATATAAACTTAACTTGTATAATTATTATTAAGTGTTAATCTGATTTATTTTTTTTATTAAAAACCTTCTCTTTAAATCTAAATTTTGTCTAGCTATTTAAAAGTTGTCTGAATTAAAAGTATGCATGGTGTATTTTAGATAAATATATATATATATATATATATATATATATATATATATATATAAACAAGTCAATAAAACTATCTGACAAAGTTAAAAAATTAATAAATATTATTTTCACAAAAAATATTTTTTTGTTTTGTTATTTTTATGATAAATAGATACTATAAAAAATTAAAAAATAAATTTTATTTTTATATATTTATAATTATATTTTATTTATATATAAAAAAATATTAATAAAATAACTATTTTTATAATTTTATTTATAAATATAATGTAATTACCTATAATTTCAAAAAATTAGAGAAATAATTTTTTTCTTATTAATTTTATTTGCATTTTTTTATATTCGTATATTTTAAAAGAAATATTTTTAAGATAGATATAAATGCCTAATAATTATTCTTTAAAATGTGTATTGAAATTATATTATTCTTGATAACTTTATCTTCATTATTCATCTATTAAATATAATATATATATATATATATATATAAAAAAGAATTATGTTTAATAGAATATTAATAATATGATTATTATGCAATCATATATTATTAAAAATAAAATATTTATTTATCTATTATTATTATTATAATAAGTTAATAAGTTATTATTACAAGTACGTAGTATATTGTTGAATCTTGTTAATCAATTTCTAAAAATATGAACTACAAAATCAATTTTATACATTTGAAAAATTATAAATAGTAATAATTTGTTAAATTTTATTTCAAAGTATAGACTATTTTTATTAACCCAATATTTTTATTTTCATATTTATAATCCTTAAAAACCCTTTGTTACTTTTTAAAAACTAAAGATAAGATTTAAGGTAAATAAAATAGACAATACTAATATGTGGTGATAGTTTCATACACCATTTATGCAAGTTGTTATAGATGTGGTTGATATTTCATTCCTTCTAACAATTCTATAAAAAAAAACTAAATATTAGGATTGTTTTTATTTTTGTAATGAAAGAAAATTCAAAAAAAGAAACACTATTGATATTATTTTTATAAAAAATGAATCATGAATTTCACATTAAATTAAATATATTAACAGATGCAAAATTGAGTGGACAAAGACAGAATGATCCTTTCGTAGTGTTTATTAATGAACAAGTGATGGAGAGTAAAGTGTCATTTTCTGTATAAAATTTGTGGGGTTATTATAACAGTGCATTATTTTTTCTTCTTCACCATCGATTTGATTCATTCATTTGCATTTATAATAACAGTGCCATTATTATTCTCTTTAAAAACTTCTTCCTTGCTGTCATTTCATTTGCATGATGAGAAGATGATGATATTCCAACTTCTGTCACCTATGGTAAATTAACTCTCACATTTATAATACCATCTTATATTATTACTATTTTTATTTTGTCTAGGTTTTTTTATATAAACAAAATCTGTAGTTTCACATATCTTTTCAGCTTCTGGATTTCCATCTTGTCATATTCTTTTTAGTGTAAGCTACCTTTATATATTCTCTTTATTTTATTTTTTATTTCTTTAATGAAATATAACGCCAAGCAAGTTGCATACACACAAAAGGTGCATCTTTTATTGCGATGGATAATGGATAAATGATAATCCTTTCTTTAAGAATTTATATTTTCTTCATTGACCTCCATTAGAGGATGGGGCAATGCATCACGGACAAGAAATCCGATTTGAATTTTCTTGGGGGAAAAAAAGGTGAAGTTTGTTATATTCTTCTTAGAATTGGAAGGATGGATTTGCTGGCATATGACATCAACCCTACACATCTTTTTTTACCCTGAAACAGTCTCAGATTATAGAGAAAGATCAATTAAAGTAATGATTTGCTTTATGCATTGCGTATTTTATGTATGTAAAAAATGATTTGGTAGGGTTATATATATTTTTATTACATTAGAATAGAATACCATCCTATTCTATCAATGCTAGGGTTCAGTAATAGGCTACATAGGTCTGTGAACAGTGCCTGGGGTTAGGGAGAGACTAGAAAGAGACTTTGTGGAGCGTCTTTATTACCATAGTCTAAAAAGGTTTCTCTTGGTTAGCCACTGTTGTTTCAAAGGCCAGAGTCCTGAGCTTTGTTTGATGGGTTCTTGCTGTTACATCCTCGGTAATCTGAGGGAATTCATGGCTGTGTCACAGCTTTTCTGTACCATAATACCCTTTTCTTGGGTTTTGTATCTTCCTTCTTACTGCAAGATATTTCACCACCACCCTTCAGCCTGTTGTGTGTCCTCTTATCAGGGTTTGTGGCTTGTTTCAGTCCTGAACCTCCTGCTGCACGGTGATTTATTGGCTTCTCTGTCTTTTGTTTCCCTTTTTTTATTTTTTATTTCATGGGACAATTTCTTTCTGCTTCTTCTTATCCTGTGAACTTGTCTGTTTCTTTTTGCTTTTTTGTCTCCATTCTTTACTTTTGTTGTCTGCATGCAAGCATCTCATTTCTCATTAACGTTTTTCCTTTTCATATCTGTAATGCTGCTGGGTGATTTTCAACTTACTAATGTTTTTGTTCTCCCTTTGGTTCCTTCCTTTTCTTATTCCCCTCCCCTTCTGCTGAGCTACCAAATGTTAAACTTGCTGTGTTGTTGATGGTGGGGCAGGAAATTACTGAAGATTGAAATTCCCAACTAGTTAATGGCATCAGCTTCTGGCGCTGGTAACAGCTCAATACCCCTCAAAGATGTACCTTCGAACACTCGTCCATATCCTCTTCCTCTAGCAACATACGAGGAGGTTGTAGACAATTCCGAGCTCTTCCTGTTCACCTTGGAGAAGCTTCACGCATCTATGGGTACCAAGTACATGTAAGTTCTTTGGATATCATTTGGTTGTAAGCTATGTAAGTGTTTTCTTTAATTGATTTATAAGTGTTCTTAGGGGTCAGAACTTTCAGGCCTCTATAAACTGTAAGAGAGGGTAATGTTTGGGTGGAAAATCTGTACAGGTGAATTAGTAGAGCTTATTCTTGGTTCTTTCTGAAGATATTGAATGCAAACTTGCCATGCCGCATCATGGTCTATAGTTATCTGTATTGATTTTGAGATTGATATATCTGATGATATTTTACGGTTCTACCTAATAATCTTAGCAGCATTCTTTGCCTTTGTCAATTAGTTTAAAACAATTCTGATGTTACAGTGTCTGCAGTGGGGCTTAAGCATATAATTTGTAGTTTTGGGAAGTATTGTGCCCTTCTAATTAATGTCTTTTAATTGCATAACTTGGTAAATGCAAAATTTGTTGAATTTTTAGTAAACCCCCTCCACCAAATACCATTTTTAGTTACTTTTGTTGAATTTGAAATTTGTTGCAGGATTCCCATTGTTGGGGGAAAAGACCTAGATTTGCATCGCCTCTTCGTTGAAGTGACTTCCCGAGGGGGGATTGCAAAAGTAAGTGTGATTATAGCTCCCTTTATGCTGATTTGCTTTTCCATGTCTTAAAATTGCTGTGCATGTCTGATGCCCGTTATTGGTGAATTGGAACAAGACTAATATTCTGGTAATAATCTGTATTTGTTTTGGCAAGAGGACAAAGAGGTATTGCATAAGAAAAATTAAATTTGTATGAAATGATTCTATCAGAATGGATCACAAGCAGCTGTATTTGTATTAAATCAATTAATACTTCCGTATTAAATCAATTAATATTTCCTGGTGTTCATTGTCTTTCTGCTGAAAATTGGGGGTTCTGATAACAGAAGGTGTTTTTACTGCAAATTTATTTGTAGTTATCTAATATGCAGGAAAGCTGGCGAAATGTTTCTGTTCTCAATATGTCAGTGAATCCTTCCGTTACCTTGATGTTTATCAAGGGAGGCATAACTTTTTTCGATGTTAATGATCATTGTATTGTATATTTGAATAACGCTCTCTAAGCTTTTATAAATTTTGATTATAATCTAATTCAATTTATCTTGTACTCAATATTTTTTTTTTCTTTTGGGTTCTCATTTCAAGATTATGATAGAAACATGTCAGTAGAAGTTTTTGGGTATCTTTTGTCCTCCATATTTCTCTAGCAAATAATATGGCTTGAATGGAATAAAAGCTTGCAGAAAACTCTGAAGTATTTTCACTATTCTGTTTGTTGTGCTTAAACTTATATCTGATTCATCTGTCGTGCAGATAATTAGAGAGAGGAAATGGAAAGACGTAACTTCAGTCTTCAATTTTCCATCAACAGCTACAAATGCTTCTTTTGTGTTGAGAAAGTACTATGCTTCATTGCTTTACCATTATGAACAAATCTACTATTTTAAAATCCGGGAATGGGACCCCACTGCTCCTGGTATTTTCATTCAAACAACATTGTCCGTTTAAACTAATGTTAAGGATGTGTCCGTTCTAATCTTTAAAATTTTCATTTTTTTTGACAGATGTTTTGCAGAATCAATCAACCCAGGCAATTCCTCCTCCAAAAATACAGTTTCCACAGCCTATGTCAACAATTCAACCTCCTGTCTTTCAACAGTCAAATCTTAATTCTGCTAAATTGTCTGAAGGTCTTTACTCTTTCTTTTCGTTTACTCAAAACAATGTTAATTGCTGATCACAATTTACTAAACAAAAGATAAAAAAGGTTATTATGGTCATGATAATTTTTAGTCTTAGCCTTTAGCACTTCTTAAAACTATATTTGGAATGATGGAAAATGGTGGAATAGAGAATATAATGAAATGACACCGGTAGCCATTTTTTATAGCTTATAGTAAAGTAGAATGAAACTTAACTTGATGGAATCTATTCTATCCCATTTTCCCTCAATTTGGGATATGGGATAGACACTTCTACTTACCATTTTGTCCAATTTTTAAACAATGGAATAATTCTATTCTATTACCATCCCTTTCCACTCAACCTATTACTGTTATCCAACAGGACCATGCCAATCTTAGTCATACTTGAGAGCAGATATAGAGTTGGTCTAAGCATAATTAAGTACCTAATGTTAATTTGTGTCAAAGGTCTTTTTGTATGGTTTTTTTTTTTACGACCATCAGTGATTCAATGTCTTCAATGTCTTTATGTCTTCAGGAATGGCAACATCTTCGGCTGGGTCTCCAGTCATTGGGGTCATTGATGGGAAATTTGATAGTGGGTATCTAGTTACTGTCACCATCGGTTCAGAGAAACTCAGAGGAGTACTGTATCAAGCTCCACAGAATCCTGTATTGCCCGCATCCCATCATAGTACCCCAACTAATAATAACAACGCTTCTGCTTCAGCTGGTGTCCATCGACGGCGACGGAGGAAGAAATCTGAAATAAAAAGAAGAGATCCGGCTCATCCAAAACCTAACAGAAGTGGGTACAATTTCTTCTTTGCTGAACAGCATGCAAGACTAAAGGCACTACACCATGGAAAAGATAGAGAGATTAGTAGGATGATTGGTGAACTTTGGAACAAGTTAAACGAATCAGAAAAGACGGTAAGGAATTTGGTTAATGTGATCTTTTTGTTTTTTTCTTGTATCTTGTGTAATGTTATATTAATGCATTCAGTTTAAATGTCCTAAAGGTTTATCAAGAGAAGGCCGTGAAAGATAAAGAGAGATACAGAGTAGAAATGGAGGATTATAGAGAGAAACTGAAGATAGGTCAAGTTATCAGTGATGCTGTGCCCCTTCAACAACGACTTCCTGGACCAGATACAGACATATTGGATGTTGACTTAAAAACGGATGAAGCTGATGCAGATTCCCTTCAAACTCCAGAGGAGAGTAGTTCTGGAAGTGACTATGAAGATTATAATAAAACTGTAGACAGAGGTTTTGATATGGATGCATTACCTGTAATAGGAATGGGTGCAGAAACAAGCTATTTGGGTTCGGAAGAGAAGTCATCCAAAGGGGGTTTATGAGCTTCTTTATGGGAGAGAGAGGTTAGCTGGTACTGACTTTTAGCAGAAAGATTTTCTTTATGATGAATTAGAAATTAGAAGGTGAGATGAGATGCAGTGGAGATTTCAGTTAGGATTAAGATGCAGTGTTTACATGCTTACTCACACAGTGCTTAACTGTGAGTTTTGTCATTTCAATGTTTAAATTTCAAGTGATTCATGTTGGCATCATATGCTATATGCTGCTAATATTGCTATTGTACATTTGGCCTGTTGACATGGATCATGGTTACTAATGATGGAATCTCAGGAATCCACTTGTTGTTTCTGTGTCATTAAGTTGAGCGTGAGCATAGAATAAAATGTTGTCTACTTATTATGTACTTGTTCTTTTTGGTCACTGGTTCTTTGGATGGAAAACTATTCAGAAAAGACACTATTAGTTGTCAGATTTATCAAATTTAATTACTGCTCAAGATTTTAAAAACAAATGTTAGGAAAGTTGTATAATATGGTACATATTGTTCTTCAAAACATGTAATTGACTATCTCCTTCTCAAAAATTAATTTCACATAGAGGAAACAGTGTTGCCCTCTTTTTTATTTTTCCCAATTTTAGCAGTAATTAGATATTAAACAATCATCACTTATTAAATACTTATTTCCATCTCAACCATTTTTCATCAACTGGTCTTATTATAATCTCGAATTTTGTATGTTATTTTTAATTCAAAAGTATATGTTAACAGGTTCTATTATATCTAAAAGACCCTTCAAGATCTCATGTTTATATCTTAAAGACTACTTTTTCTTATATTAACTGAATCTACTCATAATATCAACAACTTATTTAACTCAATCTATTATGTTTTTATCTTGAATGAATAATCAAATAAT
Organism: Macrotyloma uniflorum; assembly: GCA_016859785.1. NCBI lineage: Eukaryota > Viridiplantae > Streptophyta > Magnoliopsida > Fabales > Fabaceae > Macrotyloma > Macrotyloma uniflorum. The sequence goes on from BDMB01000018.1 coordinate 3,645,865, forward strand.
AAAATCTATTTTAAACAGACCATATTTTGAATCTTGAAAAATGACTGATTCAATCACTTTTAATACTTCATATGATGATTTAAACATTAAGCATATTAAAATATTTTTTTTAACTGTTTATCTATTTTATCATATTATATTTTGTTTTTATTTCTAAAATATGCTTTTTATTTCTTAATACTTAAAGAAAAATTAAAAGTCTTTAATAAGTATTAAATAAGTTTATAGAAGTATCAATTTGAAATTTGGTTTTAAAATATATTAATTACATTATAAAATTCATATGAGAAAAAAATTCTAACTACATATATCATGTATAGATTTTTCATATATTATTAATATAATTTTTACAACAAACTATGGATTATTAAATAATTAGAGATTGATAAGTGTAGTAAATTATATATATATATATATATATATATCATTTTTTTATATTGTAGATTCATTTTATTTAATCTATTACGTTATTCTATAATATAATTAAATAAATTAAACAATTTTTTCTAAAATAATTAACATGTTAAAAATGAACCTATAATATAAATTTTTTATTTTTTAACTTATTATATATATTGATTGAAGTTTTAATAATAGTGTAAAACATTAATTTTGATATTCTCGGTTTATTTTATTTAATTATTAAAAATTCAAGGAACACAAATATATAATATAGTTATTATGTATTAATGTTTGCATGATAGATATGTTTTATATGCAATCTCTTTTTTTGATTTTTCAAAATTTTGTTTTCTAATTTAGCAATTATGTTCCGTTCTTAATATCTTTGATCCTTTGAATCCTGTTAGTTTATATGTCATGTAATGGATTTGATATGACAATTTTTTTATTTAAAAAATATATATTATTGTTATTATTTATATACTCTCGTTTTCATCTTAGACCGTGTATGGCTCTTCTTGCCTCCCGCTACTTTCCCTTTGCCGGTTAATCTTGCTCATCACTTTGCTCAGACATCAAACCCTAACCCTAATTCTCATCCCATCTTTCGATATAAATCCCTCATTTCCATTCTTCTGCTCCTCAATTTCGACAAATTTCTTTCTTCTTCGATTTTTCTTTTACATTGCAAGGTTTATATCGCAATTTGAGGCATGAATCGTTTTGTTGGTGTTCCGGTAGAGCATAATACGTAGTGGGTTTACAGAGCTGCGAACGATTGCATGGGTTTAGAGAATGCCGGAGCTTCGTAGCGGAGTGCGCCGTGGACGTGGTCGTGGGCAGAAGGGGTCGGAGCCGACTAGGAAGGAGGTGAAGGCTCGGGCGGCGCCCAGGGGGAGACCAAGGACTAGATTGGCGGCGAAGGAATTGGAGCGCCAGGAGCCGCCGATCCCGATTTCGGAGCCGGCGAAGGAAGATAAAAAGGAAGAGGGCGTGGGCGTGAAAATGGGTGACGAAAGTGGTGGCTTGAGTGGTAATAAGGCTGAGGAAGATGCTGTCACTCCACCTTTTCCAGACAGGGTATGTGATTGCGACTCTTGTTTTTATCTTGTATGCCAAAGTTTAAAATGTTTTGCTCTTGAAAACTGAAAAACCTGAGTATACAATATTTAGTCTTCGATTTTGTCAACCTTGGAGCAAATTAGTCTTACATCTGTCAGGATCAAGTTTGGGGAATCGTTTTTTGTTACAAAAGTCAATAGATTCAAAGAATAATATTACGAAGTTGACATAATCTGGGGCTATGTTGATGGAAAAGAATTAGTTTGCCATGAATTTACTAAATTTAGGGGTTCGGTTGCATAAAAACAATTTCACCAAACAAATTGGTGCATGATGTCGCTTTTTGTCATTTAGGATGAAACTGTATGTTTATTTTTTTTCTTTTATGGTGTTTTTTTTTATGTCGTGATATTAGTGGTAGTTTCGGATGTCTTTGCAGTTGTTTGTATATTGTTGTTGCTTATTCAAAGAATTATTTATTTTTAATACATTTAGAAACTTGAATTTGTTTTCAATGCCGAAGGTTCAAGTGGGAGGATCGCCTATGTACAAGGTAGAGAGGAAACTGGGTAAAGGAGGATTCGGTCAGGTATTTGTTGGCCGTCGTGAGCGTGCAACAGGTGCTGGGGCTATGGAGGTAAGTTTCTCTAAATTTCATTGGGGCTTTGTGTGTTAATTGGTTTGATTTGGCTTTAAGTCGATTTCTATCCGTTATTTCTCAGGTGGCTCTGAAATTTGAACATACAAACAGTAAGGGCTGTAACTATGGACCTCCTTATGAGTGGCAAGTGTACAAGTAGGTACTTTCTTACGTATATATATTTTATTTTATGTTATATTAGGTTGTGATCAAGTATGTATAGTTAAAGATGACTTTTATGTTTTTGTCAAAAGCACCCTTGGGGGTAGTTATGGAATTCCCAAAGTACACTATAAAGGAAGACAAGGAGAATATTATATAATGGTATGATCTATTCTACTCAACAACTACTGTGCTATATCATTGCCAACTTAACAATTCTACTATTTCCTTTATGTGCAGGTTATGGACATTCTTGGTCCAAGTTTGTGGGATGTCTGGAATTCCTCTAACCAGATGATGTGAGTTTAAGTGTGCCTGTTTCTTGGCTTTATGATTATTTTATGCCATGTGTATTAAATCAACGGTTGTAATATACTGATTTTATTTGTTTTGGGATTTTCTTTTATGATATTCACATTGAAAAAGGTGACTGAATTCAAAGTCATTATCTTCTGAGTACATAATTAGTGATTAGAGTATAAAAAAAAACCTTAACAATGTTTGAGTGGCAAATAGTTGTATATGTTCTGTTGTACTAAAATATTTTTTGGCATCAGGTTAGTTATCCTAATTTCCCTTTCTAATATAAATAACTAATGTGAATAACTTTTATGGTTTGACTCATTGTATGCACGATTTTTTTCAAAGGTGTATCCTTTTTTCTTCGGTCAGTATTTGTGCCATCCACTTCCATGACTGTTACCTTAACCTTTGTTCTTTTCCTTGTCAGTATTTTTGCTTCATTGAACTTTTTTTCTCCTTAGCCTTGAGAACCCCCTTTCTTTGAATATAGGCAACAGATCATGTCAATTTTTTTACAATAACGAATATTTCCATTTTCATTTCCCTGACTGGCTGTTTTTATTATTTTATTAATAAATGTTTAGGATGTCTTCTGAAATGGTCTCATGTATAGCGGTTGAATCCTTATCAATACTCGAGAAGATGCACTCAAAAGGGTATGTTATTAGTCAAACATTTGTTTGAAACATTTCTTCATCTTTCTAATTAGGGAGTTTTAGGTCGTCCATAAATTGATTCAGTTACAGTTCCCTTGAATTCCAAACAAAATAATTGATCTCTTCATTCTTTTTTTTCATTTTAGTTATGTACATGGAGATGTAAAACCAGAGAACTTTTTACTTGGTCAGCCGGCTACAGCGCAAGAGAAGAAACTGTTTCTCATTGACCTTGGATTAGGTTGGTTGATGTAATTCAAGTTTAAATGTGCATTTGAGTTTATTTTTTCTTGTGAATCCCTTCTTAATATATGATCACGTTTCTCAGCAACAAAATGGAGAGACACCTCCAGTGGACTGCATGTTGACTATGATCAACGCCCTGATATGTTTAGGTTTTCTTTCGTCAACTCTTTCCCCTTGCAGTCCTGTTTATTTAATTGGGTTTCTTGCATATGGTTATCAATGATTTTGAGCCTTATCTTTTTATGTAGAGGGACTGTTCGGTATGCTAGTGTTCATGCTCATTTGGGGAGAACTGCTAGTAGAAGGGATGATCTTGAATCTCTTGCGTACACTCTTGTCTTCCTTCTTAAGGGTCGATTACCATGGCAAGGTTATCAGGTACATGAATTTATTATATATGATTACTGAGTATTTTGCTGTGCAAAATTCATTACGTTATGACTTTTTATATCAATCTTGTTACCTTTTCTGTTAGGGTGATAGCAAATCCTTCCTTGTTTGCAAAAAGAAGATGGGGACATCTCCTGAGATGCTGTGCTGCATATGCCCTCCCCCTTTTAGACAGTTTCTTGAGATTGTAGTGAATATGAAATTTGATGAAGAACCTAATTATTCCAAGCTCATATCTTTGTTTGATGGTATGATTGGACCCAATCCAGCATTGAGGCCAATTAATACTGAAGGTGCCCTGAAGGTAATACTTTTGTGCCTTTTATATTTCTGGCTTACCATTTTTTTTCTTCCTCTGGTTGGTCTTTGTATTCATTGCAAGTGTACGGAAACTCAAAACCATAGTTTGGCAGGTTGGGCAAAAGCGGGGTAGATTGAATATTGAAGAAGATGATTCACAGCCAAAAAAGAAGGTTCGTTTAGGGGTTCCTGCTACACAATGGGTTTCAATCTACAATGCAAGACAACCCATGAAACAAAGGTAGAACACAGTTTTCACTTTTTAGCAGTTTTCTTCAATCCAGCAGTCAAATATTCAAGGGTGAACTTGAGTACGTTATGCGCATGAGTTGCTTGTGACTTGTAAATCGGTTGCATTTCAGGTATCATTACAATGTGTCTGATTCAAGGTTAGAACAGCATGTTGAGAAAGGGATTGCAGATGGCCTTCTTATTAGTTGTGTATCTTCTTGTGGCAATCTTTGGGCCCTTATTATGGATGCTGGAACTGGTTTTACTGCTCAAGTTTACAAGTTGTCAACTTTTTTCTTGCACAAGGTGAGATTTGCTGTATCTATCTTTAATATAATTCCATGTGATTAAACTTATCCACACAAATGTTTCTTTGCAGGAATGGATCATGGAGCAGTGGGATAACAGCTATTACATTACTTCTATTGCAGGGACCATTAATGGCAGCTCTCTTGTGGTGATGTCAACAGGTTTGATTGCTAAATGATTCACTTTTTTCTTTGGTGAAATGGTCAATTGTTTTATTATTTTGCATAGTTGATGAATCATGTTAACAACTATACTTGGAAAATTTTTTCAGGAGTTGAAATCTGTCTCGTAGTATTATATTTTAATTTGTGGAGATAAATGGGTTTCGGTGTTTACTGACTCTGGATATATTATGTATACTAAAGTTATTCACTCATCTTTTGAGTCCCGTTATGTACCTGAAATGAAATTATTGCCTCGATTCTTTAAATGCTTTGCTGATAGTACTGCTGTTTGATGTGGCTCAGTTAGCTTGCCCAAGTTATTTTCTATTTGTTGTCAATTGGGCCATTGTGATTATTTTTTCCGTCTTTTTTAATCTGATTTTTAGTGTTATTGTTTGAACACGGATGGATTTCTGAAGAGATGCAACATACAAGCTTCTGCAACTGTTACTTCTGATTTTGTTCTTATGTCCGATCTAATTTCTGCAGGTACGCAGTATACTCAACAATCCTACAAAGTAAGCGAATCTTTCCCCTTCAAATGGATAAACAAGAAGTGGAGAGAAGGTTTTCATGTCACGTCAATGGCTACTGCTGGAAGTCGCTGGGGTGTTGTTATGTCTCGGAATTCTGGATACCTTAAACAGGTTTGCTGTTACAACTGTATTCAATTAAAGCATATTGGTCTAACAGTTATGCGTTTCTTAGTGTGCGATTTTCTGCCTCTGTTCAGTTTGTTTTGCAATGGTGGTCGAATTTGGTTCCCTACCCCTGCATATTTGACATACTCTATTATGTGATATGTTGGCTTATGCTTGCTACTAGACTTCCTTCGTGATTGCTCATCATTAACCTTTTAATTGTAGTCGGTTGAACTTGATTTTCTCTATCCAAGTGAGGGCATCCATAAACGTTGGGATAAAGGTTATAGGATTACAGCAACTGCAGCTACATTGGATCAATGTGCTCTTATATTAAGCATTCCGAAGCGGAGGCCCAATGATGAAACTCAGGAAACTCTACGTACAGCTCAATTTCCCAGCACGCATGTCAAGGTAAGGGAAGATGAACGATGAATTCATTTCATTAAATTAAGTATCAAGGTTGTTTTTTCTTATTTTTGGTTCGTGTTCAGGACAAATGGTCTAAAAACCTCTACCTTTCCTGCTTGTGCTACGGGCGGACAGTATGCTGATTTCTGTGACATGTTAAATCATTTTATTGACAAGCAGATTATGAGTTGTCAATTGCCCAACCACACTAAGAAGAAACTAATTGTGCCAACAGAGAATCATATTTTGTTGTGTTATAAGAAAATATGATTCTGTTCACACAAAGAAGAAACTAATTGTGCCAGCAGAGAATCATATTTGGTTGTGTTATAAGAAAATATGATTCTATTCACTTCCCTTTGGCCGGGGAATGTTGCAAGAGTAATGAATTGTGTTTAGGTATGTAATGTCTCTCCACTATGTATATGCAGATTTTATATTTTTTTGTTTCCGCACGCCGCGTGCTTAATGTAACTAATGGTCAATTAAGTATGTGACGAGATTTTTCAGATTTATCTCCATGACATACTTGTAAAAGGAAACACAATTGCGCTGTATGCCATCTTCTCTTTAAATTTATGAATAAAGAAATTCTTCTCCTTAATTTTACGTGATCCATTGTTGTACCGGAGAAAGCTTCTTAGTAAACGTGAGTATTAGCCATACAGTGCGGTTAAACATTTTGAACCATTGTTAAATTTTTAATATTTTGTTTGAATGGGATGATGGAAAGTGCGATAATGAAAAAAGATAATAAAAAAGAGAATTAGAGGAGTTAGGTTGTTTAGATTGCATGAAAAATGTGTAAATTGTACGTAATTGATTTGGTTAAAGTAAAAGATGTTGGTAGATAAAGTCCACGCTCCCTTTCTGTCATATTTTGCAAATCTAGAAATAAAAAGTACCAAAACAATCTATGTAGGCGGCAAACTTCCTTGCTTCTTTCATGGCAGACCTGATAGATTTGTATCATAGAAGTGTTAACTACATCCAAGGTTTATAAAAAGTTGTCTCTATTATAAAATAGTAGTATCCCATGCCAAAAGCAGCATAAGAACACCAAACACAGACGTTCTATATAGCTTTTTTTGGCTTAAGAGGCTTATCTGACAAGTGCTGATGAGCAGCAGTGGTTTTAGGGAAGAAAGAGATGCTCCGGGGAAGGTCTGTTAAGTTCATGTCGGTTGTATAGTACATGGTTCTCTCATTTCATCAATTCACATGTCTTCAAGAAGGAAAATAAACAAAGTTGAATCGACCAAACTACTATTTCTCATGAATTACTACTCTTCCATTCTTTAAAATAATAAATAGGTAAATCCCAACCCAAGCTAAAAAAACTGTAAGATAATTTTGACAGAAAATTTTAATAATCATTCAATTATTTATTGTTATATATTTCGTTTTATTTTTAAGTTATATATATTATGAACTTTTAATTAATTAATAGTGTAAAACCTTTTTTGTTTTAACTTTGTATAACTTATTTTCTTGTATTAAAATCCATTACAAACATTTTTCTTTTTAAAAAATATATCCAAGAATTTTATTTGTGATCATGAATTTAAAAAAAAATTAATTTCAAGATACATAACTCAGATATATTTCTTTCATAAAAAAAAAAAAATTCAGCATATATAAATTTAAGTGCTTAACTTACAAGGAAAAATAATAAATTATTGAGAATATAAAATATTAAAACATCTAAATTCATCTTTTAACTCTTCTTTCACCTAAGGTTATAAAAGATGGTGAACCTGCATTTCTGCATAAAGAAAATGAACAAGTCAAGAGAACAAGACAACGAAGACACAGACAAATTAATTAAACAATCATTAGTCAATTAAGAGTTATATATATATATATACTACATACAGACATTAACACAGAAAAAATTGAAGAAGATTCAAATTTAGCAAAAAGGGAAAAAGAGAAGAAGAAAAGTTATTCTTTATTTATGTTCCTAAATCAAGTTCTCCATAGGTGCAAAAGTAGGTTTTAAAACTTGTAGAATAATAAGAGTTTAAAAATAGCAAACATGAGTTGTAAAAATTAGGATTTATATTATTTGTTTTTAGAAAGTATTAAAAAAAACGATAGAAAAGATAATTTTATCTTTTTTTTGGTGTGTTTTTTTATATCGTGAATCTCCTACCTTTTCAATGATTGAAAAATAAAAGATATATAAAATCTCACAGGAGAAATCAATCACTGGTTCTTATCCACTCTTTTTCCTCTCCTTAGAACCCTACAAACCAATGACTGAAATGCTCCAACAAGAAGAATTATGAAAGAACTTCTAATTGCAGCAGCTGTTCAGGTGTCAGAAGAAAATTAAACCATAGTTATTGTATAAGAGTACCCTAAAGACAACTTGCAAATGTCCAAATACATGAAAAATTCTAAGAATTATTCCTTCTACAGATGCTTGGCAAATATGGCCTCAACAACCCCTTGAGCAATTGGATGGTAACACTCACGAGCCTCTGAAAATAGTGTTTTGGCAAATACTTTACCATCTTCATTCGCACTGTCTTTCACAAGAGCAGTATAAAGTGGACGAAGATACTTCATCCTCCCAACTCCTTTTAAGGTTTTCTCCACTTCATTGTAGTAAGTTTTGCATCCACATGAAATAGCCCTTCGGAGAAATGACACCTTTACCTCGTAATCTTTTGACTCAGATAACTTGTAGCGTGAATCCAAGTCTATGATCTGCATGACATGTATTATACAAAAGAATTAGGATGGAACAAAAACAGGTAATATATGTGAAATGAGGAGTATGACACTTATTATTCAACTAATATAATGAATGACTAATTTTGCCATTTAGAAAAGAGATCGTATACTGCATCATAAGAGCTTAGTATATGAATAAGCACAGTGGTAAAATGGGCTTGAATTTTAGTAGGGCTGTGAATGAAGTACTTTTCTTCATTTTAGCAGATGTATTGAAGAGTAGATAGTGAAGTTATGAGAATTAAATTAAAAAAGTAAAAGAATTTTCATGTTTTCCCGACCATAAACATGTTATTTAATATTTAACTCATAAAGCAGTATAAAGGTACCATAAGCATTCACACATCAAGTAGGTCAATGCAAATCAAAATACCAGAAAACAATTCTCAACACCTGAAAACAGATGGCAAATATGAACACCAAGTGTAAGCATGAGCAGATAAAGTGGAGGAACAACTTTTAAAGTTGTATAGGAATCAATTACCTTAAAGAGTATGGTTATTTTGAACAAACCACTATATTCCATATGAGAATAAGAAGTGTATCTAAATGAAGTTACCAAAGAAGGGAGAAAAAAAAAACAGTAGGGATCTGAGAAAACAGTATTAACCTGAGAAGTTTCAATCGATTTCGGCAAGTTGTCCAAGTAGAGCTCCCACTCCTGACCTTGCCAATCAGCAACTTCATCCTCCCTTGGCATCCTCCCATTTATGAACTCATTTGCCAGTGAAACAATCAGTTTATAAACAGCCGAATCAGGTTCATAAGCATCAGGAGGAATGCCAGTACCTTCCGTCCACAACACTAAGTCAATCTGGTTCTCTATGCCAGGTATGTTAGCTTTAAGGAAGTCAATGAATGTTTCAGTATCAATTGATTTGAACTTGAAGGTCGCAATATATTTCTTCAGAAACTCATCAAATGCAGGTCTCCCAACCTGTCCCAACGGTAAGAAAAATAACAAAAAATAAAAAACTCAATTCCAACAAATTAGGTTCAAGTTTAGCTCTCAAATGACAAAAAAACCATGCACACGTTTTCCAACCCAAAATGAACAGAGAAAAGTGTAGGTTTTATGAAAAAGAGGAAAAAACAGAAAGGCTAAACACAGAAGTAACATTACCAAGATTTTAAGTGTCTTGGATAACCTATAAAAACAGAAACAGAAGGTCATGTAATACACGTCAAAAAGCAAATAATTAACACTTTTCCTTACTTTAGATCTGCAAACTCCAACCTTTTGTTTTAACAACTCAAACTTACTCATAGGAAGTGATGGGAAGTGACTATAAAAACAAATCTGCCAATATTTTCTGACTTGCAATAAACAAGAACAACTTCTCCAATTTACTGTATTTCTCTTAAAAAAAAATAGAACTTAATGTTAAAATGTTTAATTTTTCTATGAACATACTGGGTCCTTTGATATTGCAATTGTTGACTGATTCTCAACAAAGATTTCAGTTTTATGATTCTGTTACATATCTAAATCACATAAAACCATTTTCTAACCATAAAAAGTGATTTACTACTTCTGTAGCTAATATGAACTCAACTTCAGCAGTGAATTGTGCTTATGTATGTAACTTCTTTCTACCTCATGAGAAAATTCTTGATCCAAAACCAAAACAATATCTTGAAATACTCTTCATGTGAAACATGTACAAAACAAATACAACCAAACACTTCAAGAAAAGCTAGTGAAGGATTATACTCATACCAAGCCTCAAATGAAGTTTATCTTTCAAGACATAAGTTGGAAGACGATTTTGATGTTCAATGTTTACTTCTTCACAAAATAAATTAAATTGTGTTGAGATATACTCCTTTTCGTTATCAAATCTTAGAAATTGAATCTTGCAACCATTTTAAGTTTCCGCCATGTTTTTGAACCTTTTAAATACTTTAACTACCTCATACTTAAATTTTAAAAAAGAAAATCGAATTAAATGTTTTTGGTCCTTGTACTTATGTCAAAAATTAACTTTACTGCTTATATTTTAAAAGAATTAATTCAGTCCTCCAACTTAAAAAAAAAAAAAAAGTGATTTTAATCCTTTTTTATATCTAAATTTAACATGTAATTATGATTTTTTTACTTTAACAAAGTTATAAAAAGATTAAATATGATTTTAATTATTATTTATACCTAAATATAGTATTTAATAATATTTATTTAATTTTATAAAGTTGATAAAAGGATTAAAATCATATATTTTTAAAAATTGAAGGCTTGAATTAATCCTTCTAAAAAATATAAGAATCTAAAATAATTTTCGAGACAAAAATATTTAACTCAAAAATATCCAACACATTTTTGAAAAATTATTTATGAAAAGAATAAAGTAAAGACTACCTTGTATTGATGGTGTTCTTTGAGGTCGTGCCACTTCAGTATTAATTAGTTGTAAGTCTTTTAGGCTCTCCAAGCTGATTTGGGAAACAACATTATGTTTTGCGTACCAAATTGACAAACAATACAATTTGGCAAATTGTTAAGATGTATAGGTAGACCTCTAGTGATGTCATTCTTCTTCATCCTCAACATTCTTTGAACATGGCAATGATCGAGCCTTTTGTGCCAAAGTTTTGTAGGACTAACTTGAGTGAGATAGATGACTTGCTCCTTCTCAAGTGGGTCAAATGATAAGTTTTTACCTAACCCTTAGAAACTCCTGACCAGCGGTGTCAAATAAGACAATGTTGATTTTCAACAAATACATTTTCCAATCAATTGACAACTTTTGAGACTAGGCTTTAAATCCTTGAAAAGGGTTTTTCCGCAAGTCATGTGATTTGTATAACTATTGTCATCACCAATGTTCAAAGTTACTCATAACTAAAGAACACATTGCGACAAAACAATTGATCTTCTTCATCTTCCTCAACAACCTAAGCATTGACTTCCTATTGTTGAAATTCTCCTTTGCTAATCATAACTTCATGTTCAAGCTAATTACATTTGCAACACTTTTCATATGGTCTTCTCCAACATTTGAATTGTGGGTGACCCATTTTTCCACAATATTGACAAGGTGGGTAATTTCTCCTTTTACCCTTTTTTTGACTGATTATGGCACTTCCAACTTCATTATGCTTGGTTGGTAAAACTCCTTCAACCACATAATCTTACCTCATAAGTTGAGTTACTCTTGAGTTTGAAAAGCATGTAGTACTTCTACCAAAGCGATTTTTGGACAGATCCTTTATATTCTCCAAGGCAATTATTGATGCTTCATGCCTCTCACGAATGATAACTAGAATTTTTTCATAATTCTGGAATCAACGAATGTAGTGCCCAACAATCTAACCTTTTTAACAATGCTTAGTAATTGGCCAAAGTAACCTTTAATCATCTTAGATTTGTTCACTTTTTGAGAGCTCAAATTCCCACATCAAATTCAAAACTTGCATTCCTTGAATCCATTCATCCTTAGCATACTCTTTTTTCAAATAGTCCTATATTGTCTTTAGTGTTTTAAGAGTCATAATTCGAGTAAAGGTGATTTGTGAAACACCAACAAATAAACATGATTTCGCTTTTGTTTCCTTTGTGATATTTAATTTGGGTAAGAGTGGAATTATGAGGCAATGTAAGCACTTGATAATCCTCTTCTACAACTTCCCATAGATCTAAAGTCTCTTAGTAGGACTCCATTCACTACTCAAAGTTCATAGCTCTCTCCATCAAAGATGGGAGGAGCAACATGTGAAAAATCTATTTCAACTTGCATTTGTCTTGTACAAATCCCATAAAAAAATAGCTCTTTATACCAATTTATAAGTTTTATAAAAAAGAAGAAAACATAAAGGCTATAATATGCAAAAGAAACTTTTATAATAATTAACGTTACCACCATTTTAGCTATCTTAGATAACTGATTAGTTACTACTTAAGTGTAGGAACCAATATTGATTAAGTCAAAAATTATAAACTGAAACATTAAAAAAATAAAAACAGAAAAGGCCATGCAATGCAAGCCAAAAGCAAATAATTACAAAAAAAAACACACACAAAGTATGAACATAGTTTAACAATTATTACTTTTAATTAATGCAAAATCTCTCCAAAACCCAAAAAAATATCAACAATATAATGCAAAGTGGGCGTGTTACATATCAGAACTAGCAAAAAAAATTCAAATACCTGGCGTTCAATGCGCCATAAGAATTGGAAACCTTTCTCATACGGAACCTGAGAATACACATCATCTGGGTCAATTCCTTCTTGATTATTTTTTAGCTTTGTAAACTCCAAGTTGTCTTTGAACCTCTCAACATCCTCATTCAAACCCCTCCAACCAATTCCAATATTCAAGGCAGCTCTTTGTTCTCCTTGTACAACCTCCACAATCCTCCTCTCCGCATAAGTAGTGAAGCCCTGAAATCACAATCAAGAATAATTTCAAAATCATAGATTCAACTTAGCTCAATGAAACCACAAAAAATTTTGTTTATTAAGAAGTTGCTTTAGAAGTCTATATTTATTTTTTCTTTTATTATTATTTAATTTGTCAAGTGCTCTCTCAATTTAATTTTTAGAAAGAAGTTAAAGATTGTGAATTGTTATAAGAAGTTAAGAGAAGTTAAAGATTGTGAGTTATGGGTTAGTGGATAGCTATTGAATGAAGTTATTGTTCTTCTCTTCTAATATTTATCATATTCTCTTTTCTCTTTTGTCGCATACTTATTAATTTTACACAAAAATTACTAACAAGTGGTATCAAGAACTTGAGGGACCTTTGAAAGTAAAATCTGAAAGCATGGAAAGAGATTTAAGTCTCTCAGCAATAACAAAACCAATCTTCAATGGTGAAAATTATCATATTTGGAAAGTTCGAATAAATTCTATCTAAAGGTTCTAAATTGTTGGAAATCCCATATCGCTTAGAGATAAAGTCAATTTAGAGTATACTAGGTGGGTATAAACCTCACTTCTTTGAGTCGGTTTTAGGCTTAAAGTCTATTTCTAATACAAATCTATGGGAAGCCATAGAAGAAAACTATGAAGTTCCTACACCACTCATTCTGAAAGGCTTCTTAGCATAGCAAACAGAGTAAGATTGCTTAATTGTACCAAGTGCTATCAACTTGGACATGAAGTCGTCATTTGCAAGAATCAAACCCAACAACAATAACAAGATGCTAAAATTGCAAATGAAGAAGAGGAAGATCAACTTTTTGTTGTGACTTGTTTTTCAAGCAATGTCTTTAAAGAATCTTGGTTGATTGATAATGGATGCACCTATCACATCACTCATGACAATTAACTCTTCAAGGAACTTAAGCCTTCTAAACTTTCAAACATCAAGATAGGTCATTGCACTTATATTCTTGGAAAAGGAATAGGAACCACTTGGAGAGCCAAAGAGAAGTTGTAGTTAATTCACATTGATGTAGGAGGGCTTCAATGGACCCTTTCCCTTAAAGGTAGTCTTTGATTACATTATTTTATGGAAGGTCTAACCTGAATGTGTTGGATTTATTTTTTGAAATTCAAATAAGAATTTGGAAGCATTTTTTGGAAGTTCAACGTAAGGGTAGAAAATGAAAGTAGCTGCAAAATTCAGACTTTAAGGTCTCATAATGGTAAGGAGTATTCCTCACACCAATTTAATTCATTTTATGAGGAGGCAGGAATCAAACATCAACTTATGGTTCCTTATACTTCACAACAAAATGAGTCAGTGAGAAAAGAAAGAAATTTTTCATGGAAATGGCCTATGTATGTTGCATGAAAAGAATTTGTCAAAGAAGTTTTAGGCAAAGATAAAGAAGAAAATTTTGTTGAGGAACTCAGAAGTTTTGTGATGGAAGGTAAAGAAGAAAAAGTCTATTAACTACAAAAAATTCTTTATGGCTTAAATCAGACTCCATGAGCTTGGTATAGTCTAATAGATGATTATTTGCTTAGTCTATACTTAAAGAAGCATTTTAGAATTCACACTTTATATTAAACACAATAGTAAGGAGATTCTTGTTGTTTCTCTTTATGTGGATGACCTTTTAATTACTAGTAGTAGTGTAAAGCTTATTGATGAGTTTAAATCAAACATAATGCAAGGTTTTGAAATGAACAATCTTAGTTTGATGACATATTTTCTTGAAATGAGAAAAGAATCAAGTTTTCATTTTCCAAAAGAAATACGCAAAGGAGATTCTTAAAAACTTCAAAATAGAAGATTGGAAAAAAGTCAAAATTCAAAGAAGAAGTTGTGTGAGGAAGATTGTCTTGATAAAGTCAATAAAGGATATTTCAAAAATTTAATTGGTTGTTTAATTTATCTGATAGCAACTCGACTTGACATTATGAATACTATAAGTATTTTGTCTCGCTTTATGCACTCTCTTAGTGAAATACATCTAAAGGAAGCAAAAAGAGTTGTTAGGTATGTCAAAAAAACCATCAATTATGAAGTCAAGTTCTAACGAAATCAAAATATAAAGTTGTTTGGGCACTCTAACAATGATTGAGGAAACTATTTGAATGATATGAAAAGTACTTTAGAATATTGTTTTACATTTGGTTCAAGTGTTTCTTCATGGTGCTTAATCAACTGAGAATCTGAATTTATGGCTGTAACAATAACAATAATCATGCTTTGTGGTTGAGAAGTTTTTTTTGATTGATTTGCATATAGAGCATATTGGAGGTATGAAGTATTTGTGAATAATCAAGCTGCAATTGTCATCTCATCTCTCACATCCATCCCTGATTTTCATAACATGACCAAACATTTCAATATCAATTTTTTCTTCTTGACAGAGGTGTGAAAGGATGGAAAACTAACTCTTGCCTATTGTAGAACAGGAAAACAACTAAATGACATATTTGTAAAGTCCAGGTCAGTCAGCAAGATTAAGTTTATCAAAGAAAAACTTAGTGTCTGTCGACTCTAAGGAGGAATGTTAAGAAATTGCTTTAATAGTTCACATATGTTTTTTCTTTTATTGTTATTTAATTTGTCAAATGTAGTCTCAATTTAATTTAAAAAAAAAAAAGAGTTAAAGATTGTGGGTAATTATAGGAAGAGGTTAAGAGAAGTTAAAAATTATGAGTAATTAACTGTAATGATGTTGAATGAAGTTGTGGTACTTCTCTTCCAATATTTGTCACTTTCTCTTTGATTTTACAGAAAAATTAATATCACTGTTTATGAATTAAAAATCCAACACCAAGCAATAGAACATTGTTTGTTTTTCTCCATGGCAACCTATCAAATACTGAAACTAGAGACAAAAAAAAAACAAAGCTTTATGCTTTTCAACAGTCAATGTCCTTTTAAATCAGAACTGCACATAGAAGGCTGTGTTTCCACGATTTTTATTATTTTAGAAGGATGAACTCAACGAATTACTAGAAGTACACTCTCACTTCTCAAACAAAAAAAGTGCCAAAACTTGAAAGCATAAGCACAACAAAAGTATTGATGTATAATTTTTTACCCATCTAAATTTGCTTTTATTAAAAATCAATCCTGAACCCAGAACAGCTATTCAATGTGTGAATATCGAATTATGTTAGCTTTTGGTGAAGAAAAGTTATTTGGAAGTACTAAACAAGCTGATATGTTTGACATTTCAACACGATTTTTTAAATGACACGACAAGAGACAAAACACGCAGCAGGATACCTCGTTCAACCAGAAATGTTCATTGGTCGTGTTGGTGATCAAATTCCCAGTCCAACTATGAGCAAGCTCATGAGCCACAACCTGCGCCCCGGTCGCATCCCCCTTAACAACAGTGGGAGTCAAGAACACCATTCTTGGGTTCTCCATCCCCCCATAAGGAAAACTTGGAGGCAAAACCAGCAAATCAAACCTCTCCCATTCATACGGCCCGAACAGCCTCTCCCCTTCCCTTATCATCTCCTCCGTCCCGGCGAACTCCGCCGCCGCAGAGTCCAAAATGGTGGCCACATCCTCAGCGTACACCCTCGTCCTGGGCCCTACCTCCCTATTTCCAAGCGCCCCAACTGCGAACGCGAAGAGGTAAGGCGGCACGGACTGCTCCATCGTGAACTCCTCCACCACCCTCCCTTCAGCGCACCACGACGAGGGCAGAACCACGTCCAAAGCGTCGTCGTTTCTGGGCGAACGGCGCTCGACATGGCGCGCCGCCATGACAGCGGAGAGCTGAGAAGGGATGTTGAGGCGCGCCGAGTAGCGTATCCGGACGGCGGGGGTGTCCTGGCAGGGGAAAACGGCGCGCGCATGGATGGCCTGGCATTGGGTGTAGACGAAAGGGTGAGACTTGGTGAAGGTTTGGGGTGGGAGAAGCCATTGGAGTGCTGAGGAGGAGGGGGAGGTGGAGTAGGTAATGAGGAAGGAGGATTGGTTGGAGAGAGTGAGGGAGAGGTGGGTGCCTCTGATGCGATCGGGCGAGGAGAGAGTGAAGGGGATTGGGGCTCTGCTGCTCGGGTCGATCACGCCGTGGATGGTGAGTCCGCGCGTGTCCAGGGAGAACCCGCCGGAGTGTGGCCTTGAGAGAGTGAAGAGTCCCGAGGCGTGGACGGTGGCGGTGGAGAAGTCCAGGTAGAGATTCAGAGATATGTGTGTCGTCGGTGGGTGTGATGAGTCCGTGAACGAGTGAGGGTCAACCGCCGCCATTCCTAGCTTCTTCCGACTCTGTTTCTCTTTCTCTGTCTCTGCCTCTTTCGGTTCTGCTTTTTTTAAAGCCTAAAAAAGAAGCAACAAGAACAATTTCATTCTGCTTTATTACACCTATATCATCCTCTGTTTTTTTCAATTCAATGTTTTGGTTTGATTCTTCTCGCTCATTATTTTACTATAGTTTCTTCTTCACACTCCTTTCTTTTCTTTCTACAAAGTAAACGAATATTGAGTTTTTATTTGAATAATATTCTCGTACTTTACTTTAATGTGGAACACAGATATGAATTTAATTTCTCACTCTTTGGTCTAAAAGCTACACCCCTCTACTAGTATTTATTATATAATTCATTAAGAATAGTATAGCATGTTACGATAATAAATTAAAATATATTTTTTTTAAACAAATACACTTCTAATTTTTGTTATATTTTCATTAATGTTGTTGGTTATCATCATATTATTTCAATAAATCTCAATTAATACTTCATGTTTTTCCCTAATGAAAATATAACAAGGGGAGAAGTTTTCATAAAGTACAAACTAAAGTATTATTATAAAATTGATTAAGATGATTTAATTTAAAAAGTTAAAATTTTATAAAGATACAAATAGCGAAACAATAAGTTAAAAAAAATATTTAACTATAGAGTTTTTTTGTGAAAAAAGAAGGGGCTGGTGAAGTCCAATGAAGAGTGGGCTTGGGCCGTGGAAATAAGAAGCGAGACGGCCCATAGTTAATTGAAGGTAAGTTAACCGACCAAATCGTGAATATTTGCAGTACGCAGAAGACAGAAAGAGGGAAAATAAGAAGAAGAAGAAGGAAGAAAGAAGGAAAGAGTGTTTGGTGTGGTAATTGGTTGAGGAGGGAGAAAGAGAAATGGACGACTACACGAGGGAAATGATGGA
This sequence comes from Macrotyloma uniflorum, assembly GCA_016859785.1. Taxonomy (NCBI): domain Eukaryota; kingdom Viridiplantae; phylum Streptophyta; class Magnoliopsida; order Fabales; family Fabaceae; genus Macrotyloma; species Macrotyloma uniflorum. Next base: position 3,664,048 of record BDMB01000018.1, read on the forward strand.
CCTGAAGACATTGGTCACTCGCACTCTTGAGAAGAAAGGCGTTCTCGCCAGGATCCGTGTACGTAAATACACACGCACATTCGTGTTCCTCCACTTAGGGTTTCCCCTTTCTAATTTCCCACCGTCTAGATCCATTCAATTCGCATGCTCAACGGAATTTAGAGTTTCTCTTGCATTTTTTGTCTCAGGCCGAACTCAGAGCGAGTGTGTTCGAAGCCATCGAAGAGGAAGATCGTGTGATTGAGAAGGACCAAGGTCTACCTCCTGCATTGCTAGGTAGCTGCAACGATCGAGCTAAACAACTTCACGCTTCTCCTCCAGGTTCCTCTCTTCCCGCCTTTTTCTCGATCCCTAACCCTACTTTTTTGCTCCTTTTCCGTTTTGCAATCTTCTGAGATTCCTTCGTCGTGTGTACTTTACATGACCTGAATATGTAACCAGCTTCAATTACGGTTGTTACTAGTTGTTCCTCTGCTCTTAATGTTTCCGATCTGATTTGCCATTTGTGTATGAAAATGGCTACCTATGCTTAGTTATTTGTGGCCGTAAATCTTATACTGCCAGTACAATGGTTTTTTAGGTTATCGTGCAATGGAAATGAATGCACCGCCTTCTTAGATATATTTCGTTTAAGTTTTCTTGGTATTTGCTGTGCAGGTAGACTCCTTACGGCGATGATATGTGAGTACCTTGACTGGGCGCAGCTCAATCACACACTAAAAGTTTACCTTCCGGAATGTAATTTGGTAATTAACTTTTTTTTTCCATCTAATTTGTGTGTTAATTTCCGTTGTGAGACTTCTTGCTGATTTTTTTTTTTTTTTCAGGAGAAAGATTTTTGGAAGACGGAGCTTAAGGAGTTTAGTGCCAAAAATGGTTATGATCTCAACAGAAACAGAGATAGTCCTCTACTCTTGGATGTGCTTGAAGGATTCTTGAAGCTTGAGGTTTTTCAATTAGTTGCTTTCGCGATATTTTCTTTTTCCATCTGAGCTTTCATTTTGTGCTGATCTTTCTAGATAATGGTTTTTGTACTAGATTGTGCTTATGAGGGGTTTTGGATCCTGAAGTAGTATAGGAATCAATGCCCTGTTAGATTGAACATCTGCGAGGCGCCTTTATTGGAGATATTTAGTTTTTTTTCAAGCTAGCTAGCAGTTTCCGTGTTTTATGCCACTGCTTGTAGTACTTCAGCGGAGCTAGCTCCAAGCCTTGTTGCAATAGGAGCTTTGTAGAAATGTTGTAAGATCTTCTGGTTAGATTGATTTTAATTTTAAGAATTGTAGAAATGATATATTCAAATTTTTGTGAATTCATCTTTGGATTTGGAAAGGGGACTGTTGATTGCAAGTAAAGTTGAGGAGATAATGATATATAGGCTTAAGTCATGATGCTCCTCACAATTATTAAACATTACCTTGAAATTTCTGAGTATAGGTTGCATATAAAATAAAGACAGCCTGGAATTACCTATATGCGATAGCCTAATTTTTTGGGTGACTCTTCTTTTATTGAGTTATGCTGTGCATGGGCACATATGTGACTACGAGGACAAGCTAATGTGTAGAAAGAAAAAGCAAGGCAGATGTTTGCTTCAAATGGTGTAGATAGTCGTTGGCTACTTTATGTTGATGATACATGATAGTATAGTAGGGAAATCGTCATTTCTAATGTGCAGTGTAAAAAGTTAATGATACCAAACCCTTTGTGGACCATTTCTTGTGTAAAGCATAGTTAATACTTCATAGAATGCTGCAAATGTGTATTGATTTTTGATTAACCATGTTCTGCATATGCTTCTGTAGAATTTATCCCAAGCAAGGGCTAGTGGTAGGAGATTTACTACTTCAGAAACTGAGCCTTTACCAAACTCTGATTCACGGAATGCCCGAAGGCATTCTTCCTCATCTGTTGCTGGTGGCTTACCTCCACTAGGAAGGTGCATAACTAACCTTATTTCTCTACAAGTTGGTCTAGTATTACTTTATTATTTTACTAATGTATGTTTTGTAGATCTTCTCAATTTAGACATTTTTTTATGTGACTCACTTATTTGTTGCAGGGCTGTTCCTTCATCCCAGGCATCATCTGGTGGGTATTTCCTGTAATTGACTTTTTACCTTAAATTATTTGCGCGCTTGAAATTTCCCTTAATTTACACTCTAGCATTCAGATAGAAGAGGAGGATCCTCCATGTCTGCTTATAGGAAGGATGAGTACAATTGGCGATATGACAGTGATGAACTTCCCGAGGACATAATTCAAACTTCAAATGTATTGGAAAATCTTCAATTAGACAGAAAAGCTCGGAATCTAACATCTTCTTGGCGGTTCGTCTTGATGCAACTCTGATTTTATTCTTTTGTTACTAAGCAAAGCATTTAATATTTTAGATTTTATCACCATCTCTGTGGTTGGTTAGATATTAAAAATTATTAATGTTTTCTGATTGTGTATGTTTGCAGACACGCTGGTGATGGAATCAACGAGGATGATGGCAGGGTTGATCACGCGTAGGGACAGACATTGCTTGCATAACTGCATCTGCTCCTGTATTTTACTGTGTATTCTTAATTTTCTGCCTCTAATGATGATTATGAGCCTAATTTGATGTAAGATCGTTTAATTGTGATGTGCTTTAGTGTTTTTTATGAGCTATTTTTTCTCTTAAATTTCCCTTTTTTGCTTATATTTGAGAATTTTATTAAGCTTCCATGATTTTTGGCCATATAGTAAAATATTTGCGAGTGAGAGAGCTTGAATTCAAGGCCTTCCGTTCTCTGTTCTATTGATTCCTTTGACTATACGAAAGTATCTCCTCATTTTCTCATCATTGGATTCGAGGAGTTAGAATTTTTTTGGGGTAAATATGTTTTTATTAAATTATTTGATACAAGTAAAATGATATTTTTTACTAGAATTTTAATTTTAACTTACGAAAGTAACTTGGAAAAGGACATATTTTACATAACGAAACCGGAAAAATATTTAGTTAAATATGCAAGGTTAAGTTCAACATGTAAATGATAATGATTTTCTCAAATACTAGATGAAGATTCAAGAGAAAAGAAAGAAAAATGAAAACTAAGAAAATTGTTCTATACATTTGTAAAATGAGTTGACGGTTACATTATGAGTTAAACTGTTATTTTTGTCTATTTTTTGTTAAATATATTCATATTTTGTCTTCTAACTTATAAATTAGTGCAAAGAAATAACAATATAATTTGGGACATATTCATCTATGAAATAATGTACACTAAAAAGAATATTTTCTTTATTAAAAGCTATGCATATTTTTTATTAGAAGTGTGGGAGAGTAGTTGTAATTGACATATTTATGCGAGAAAGAAAACTTATATTTTTATGATATATGGAAGAGTTAAAGAGGATAAATTAGAAAAAAATATCTCCTATATATAATATTAATAATAGGAATATAGATGTTGTTTGTATTATTATAATAGAAAAAAAATGTAAAAAAATAATATTATATATATATATTAGAAATGTTTATTGTTTGATTTAATTTTTTTATTTAATATTTATTTAAATTAAAATAAAATTAAATATGATTTAATTTTGATTTAATTTTAATTTAATATAAAATTTGAATTAATTTAAATTAATATTGTATGATTTAATTTGGATAAATTATGTAATTTTTTTATTATAAAATATTTAAATATTATTTAAAATATTTTTTTAATTATTAAAGTATAAATATCTTATAAATTTTATTTTTATATTTTATGAGTATAAATATATTGTAAATATAATAAAAATATATATTATAAATTTTTATGATATATATATATATATATATTTGTCATATATTATTTAATTTAAATATATAATTTTATAATTGAATGTAATAAACGTTTTTTTTTGTTAGATTTCTTT
>BDMB01000018.1:3668067-3843664 GCA_016859785.1 Macrotyloma uniflorum
AATATATATATATATATATATATATATATTATTTGTGAAAACACAAATATGATTATTTCTATATTTTTATTAAGTTATATTAATTTTATCTCTTCAAATATTTCCTTGTAATAAGAATCACTTTAAGCCACTAAATTGTTGTTTGTGCAAAATAAAAGACAGAAAAATATACATAATTTAATTGTATAAGTATGACACATTTTAGAATGAATTAGGTTCAGGTGAAAAATAGTTTGCATTTACGTTTGTAATTAACTTTCATCGTGGGTTTTGTGTGTTAATGGGTATTAAGGATAGGGTTTTTATGACTATTAACAAAAAAAAAAAGTTATATTTGGGTTACACAAAGGATTTTCTCTCCCGCAAATTTTCAACAAATAATTGGGATAATGAAAAGTGATTCTAAAATATATTAAAGATATTAAATTAAATGAAATATTCTTACTATATATATTGATATAGCCAAAATAGGTATTAGATAAATAATTAAATCATAAACATTTGTCAATACATCATAACTTTTTTTATGGAATGCATAACTTACATATATTTACAAAACAATTATAAAATATTTTTTATAAGCAGTACTGACTATATTCTATAAATAGTGTGGTACACTTTTAATAGAAGAAGTCATGACCCAGAGGTCTTGTGTTGAAGTCAAAGATATTTTCAAAAATAGAAAATGTATAAGAGAGTGAGGCTCTGATAAAAGCAGAGTTCGTTAGATTGTTTGAAGAAATGGTTGTAACATACTAAATTAAGAATCTGGGAATGACGAGGAAAAATGGCCTAAAATAGTGGTTTGTTGGAGGTCAAAGTCTAAACCCACCAAGGCAATAAAATTTAGGAAACAAAAACTGCCGACCAACCCCAAAAGCCAAGGCCCTTTGGAAATTCCTTCCACCACCAAACCAAACTGACTCATTTTGTTCTTCTTTTCTAATTCCCTTTTTATGGCTACAAACTACATGGAATAAGGAAAGGAGAAGCATAAAACAAATCATTCCAATTCCCACCCAAAGCCCTGTCTCCCATCCAAAACTACCATCAAAACTTCATCTTTCTGCACCTTTTCATCAGAACTAAATCCAATCCTTAAATTTGTCAGTTGGTTTTTAATGCATAAGGAATTATCGAAATACTAAATTTCCCAACATGTCTATCTAAGGTACGATGAAAAAGAAGTTGTCTGTTTATCGTTGTACATGTATTTTTATTTGTTCTTGTGTTCTACAATTGATCACATAGAATTGTGTCTGTGCAATTTTAAGAGCTGCCAATGTTTCACTTTGATTGTTTCTTTTTAGCAATAAATGTTGCTGCCACTTGGTTATAGTTCAATTTCATAGTATGATTGATGAAAGCCCCATTCTGGGTTTGTTTGATAGATAGTTAATGAATGGGGTCTCTGAATTGATTATGATCTCAAATCCTGGTGCAGGTTGTGGACACTGCAATTTACGTCTTTGATGGTTTCCAGTTTTATGTATTATGGTGTCAGTATTTCTTAATAGGCATTTGATTTGTGGAGCTTGTGACTTGGGCTCAGTTACGTAGATGGTGTAGATAGGAAAGTAGGCGTTTTGATATTGTCATTGACTTTGATTTGATGAATTATTTGTTGGTCAGTTGTGTGTGTGAGACTATGTAAGGGATGGTATCAGCTACAATTAGGCGAATTGTCTCACCCTGTTGGCGAGCATCTGATGCGGATGAAATTTCTGGTAGGCATGGAGATTCAAGTGGACGTGTTGATGGTTTGTTGTGGTATAAAGATTCCGGAAGACATGCGCATGGTGAATTCTCAATGGCAGTTATTCAAGCAAACAAATTGTTGGAGGATCAAAGCCAACTTGAATCTGGCCCCTTGAGCTTCAGTGAGGAAAATCCTCCAGGAACTTTTGTTGGTATATACGATGGCCATGGAGGTCCAGAAGCTTCCCGGTTTGTCAATGACAGCCTATATAAAAATATCAGGAGTGAGTTTTTCTTCTTTCTTCACTCTGCACCATAAATTGCTATATCAGGAAGTAACTTTTGAAATTAAGTAAATCATCAGTTTAGTCTTTAAAAATGGAATGATTATCCTTTTGATCCTCAAAATGGTAAAATGGTCATGTTAAGCATCTGTGTGATATCTAATTAGGCTCGCACGTTCGCACCACATTAGAGACCATTTTGATGAAATTTACCACTCCTCTCTTTGTGTTCACCATGTTAAAACCAATTTTTCACCTTCACCTCAAAGCTCCTACCATTCTTGGCTTCCTATGTAGTGACAGTTTTGAAGAAATATTTGTTGAGCTCTCGTTGTAGAGAAAGATGAGAATGCTGTGAATGGGTTAGATCTTGCGTAGGCACTTCAAAATGTTTCATCCAATTTTTGGTCAATTTAGTCCCTCTAATGTGGTGGAATGTGTGCCTAGTTAGATCTTGCGTAGGCACTTAATGTGTCAATTCAGTCCTTCTAACAACATTACATGACACCAACTATAAGAAAAAGTAAATTAACAGACGCTTTATAATTTCAAAGACCATTTCATTCATGTCAGAGAACAAATTGACCAACCATACAATTTCAAGACCAAATTCGTGACTCACTTTGAAATTTTATGGTATGTGCAACATGTATAGTTTCCTACTGTTGGGTTTACGCTGTGTGTGCATTTCTTGGTATGATTTTTCTTTTTCTTTATGTTCAAGATCTTTATGATGTAACGTTTTATTCTTTGTGGAATGTCCAGTACGTGGCATCAAAAGGATGATGCAACTTATTTCAATAAGGATGAGCCTAGTATATGTCCATCTGATCATCGCTGATAAAATTTGTTTTCGAACTATGTCTTTAGGTAGTACATGCTTTTTAAAGCCAATATGCACAGACTTAATGGAATTTTTTTCTGCTAACCTCGCTCAAATATGGAAGTCTGAGTATTTTCTGAGAGATAGCGTATTTTTTTCTGAGATCATTGTTAACTTCACTCAAATGGAAATCCTGGTTCGTTCCTGACACTGCATAAGCATATGAGCCAACTTATAAACTTCAAGCACTGATGGATCCTTTTTATTCCTTTACATTGCCTATTAGTTTTGACTTAAAAATTGACTATAAGCAGAAAAGGGGGTGAGTTGTTGTGTTCATGCACTGAGTTTTAGCTGGTCGATCTGTTTTACTGACTGAATGGGTTGTTCTTAAAGCAGAATTTATTTCGGAAAATGGTGAAATGTCAGCTGATGTTGTCCATAAAGCATTCTTGGCAACTGAAGAAGAATTTCTTTCTCTGGTAGAGAAGCAGTGGCTGCACAAGCCGCCTCTAGCATCAGTTGGATCATGCTGTTTGATAGGCATAATATACTGTGGGGAGCTCTATATTGCAAATGCAGGAGATTCTCGAGCAGTATTAGGTAGACTGGATGATGCTACAAAAGAGATTAAAGCTGTTCAACTCTCCGAGGAGCACAATGCTAGCATGGTATCTGTCAGAGAAGAGTTGCGCTCATTGCATCCTGATGATCCGCAGATAGTGGTTATGAAGCACCAGGTCTGGCGCGTGAAGGGTCTGATTCAGGTGACTACTTTAAAATTTTTATCTCAAGTTTCATTTTGTTTATTCATGCAAGACACACATGCAGACATTCAATATATGTGTTAATGTCTTCTGCAGATTATTATTCAGTTTCCAATTCGTGCAGTCTTCCATCTATGTTTTGCTTGGTTTTGTTTTGGATAACAATTGATCTTTTTCTAATTTTACTTATCCCGTATTGCTTATTTCTAGTTTATCATATTTCTAATTGCATAATGTAACTGAATCCAAATCCGCATTCCCTAAACTCAGCTATATGTGAATACTGCTAGGAAACTTCTATAGGAATTAACTAGTGTGATTTACTTGTAATTCTAGTTACTTCATAAGTGCATAAAGGGAATTTAATGGCATATCCAGCATGATGGAGTGAAGAATTGTGTTAATCTGTTGTTTATTTATATTGTAGATTTCAAGATCCATTGGTGATGCCTATCTAAAGAAGGCAGAGTTTAATAGATCACCATTATTGTCAAAATTTCGACTCCCAGAACCCTTTGAGCAGCCAATCCTTAAAGCTGAACCAGCAATACTAGTACAGAAATTGTGTCCTCAAGATCAGTTTCTCATATTTGCATCAGATGGGTTATGGGAGCACGTGAGCAGTCAAGAAGCAGTTGACATTGTCCAAAGCTGTCCACGTAATGTAGGGTTCTAATTTAGTTGAGTTTCCTTTGTATATAACTGTCATGTCATGTCATATTGTTTGTTACCTGGTTTAAACATTTGATGTTCATTAATTGGACTTGAACTCAAACAATGTATTATAAGGTCTTTGTAATTATTTAACATGGCCATGGCTCTGGCTATGGTTGATTTATTTTGGTGACCATTTTTCTATAAAAATATATTGAACAGATGATTGTGATACAGGGAGTGGCAAAGAAGCTTGTGAAAACAGCACTTTGTGAAGCTGCAAAGAAAAGGGAAACGAGATACTCAGACTTGAAAAAGATTGACCGAGGGGTGAGGAGACATTTCCATGATGACATCACGGTTATAGTTTTGTATCTTGATTCAAATTTTTTGACCCATGCCAATTCACGTGTACCCTTGGTTTCTATCAAAGGAGGTGGAGATAGGGGTTATGCTATTGGTATTATAGATGCCTAGTTCAGGAGTTTTGGCACCATCCCTCTCTTAAATATTATGCTTCCCCCTGCCCCTGGGATTATACTGATACAATCTCTTGCTTCTCTACTCTACTCTCATTAATAATTACGTACAATTTATTTTAACACTTGAGACTGATTGGGTCCAACATAACAGATACGTGATGTTTTTCTAATTTATTTGACAAAAATTGTATGCAGACATCACCATTTTCATTGTTATAACTATTGGCACATTGAAACAACTTTGATTTGTCACGAGAATTCAGAAACTGAATTCCCACCATGAGTTGTGAAGTTTCCTGATGGAAGATTGGAAATTAAGTAAAATAAAATAATCCCAAATTTGAAAAAGAAAGAAAGCCATTTCTCAAGTATTCCTTTAATAAGAGAAACAGTCATGCGCAACACTAGGATTGCTTCACTGTTTTAATGTTTCTGCAAGTAAAAGGCACAACTAATTGTAATGCAAGTGTCCTCCCCCAGTCCAGATAATATAAATATATATGTTCTCAATAGAATAGAAAGAACGCCATAAATATTTGTTTTTCTTATTGAACATTAACTTCCAATTTAATCATCACTGATATATCATAATATAAGAGATGGTAGTGTGAGAATTCACCTAAACAACTCATCACAAACACCCTACACTCCATTTTATTCTAATTAAACTCCAAACTTTAACGGTGAAACTCAACTCAAAATTAAGGTTAAGCAAAACAGAAAAGAGAGTCCACAATTTGGATTTTAACATTTTGGTGAAACCAAACTCTCATGGTAAATTTGAATGTTGAACCAAAGTTTGTCCTAATCTTACGATAATCCATCCTATCATCACTTGAATTATAGAGAACTAATGCCGAACATGTAGTCTTGAACAGAACAAAACCAATTTCTGAAATACAGGCGAGAGCTAAAACCAGAGGTCAATAGTATTGGAATTTTAAAAAAGGGCAGGGATAATCATCAATTTAGTCCACGAATCTTGAACTCCAATATATGTTTAAATAAAATTTTCTATTAACTGAAAGTAACTTATAATTTATGTATAAGTTAATTTTAAAAAATATTAGATATTAATTCTTGATCTTAGTGAGTAAACAAAACTCAATCCATCTAAACATCATCTCTAAAAAAACAAAGGTAAAAACATTTCTGAACCCCTAGATTGTCTGAATTTACGATGCAGCTCAATTGGTAGTTTATCTTGATCCCATCTATCTGTGAATCCAATATTTGGTGAGAGAACGGGTCAAGACAGTCGAAATAGATTAGAAAATTTCTCAGCCACATGCTTCAATGAACCAATGATGCGGATATGTAAGGGTGACAGTGGTAGCTTGCATGTTCAATCTTTTCTATGCTTGGTCATTATTCATTACCTTGAACATTAATCTATATTCCTGAGGCTGAACCAAGTAAATTGTCAATAGCGTCTGTGATAGTGAAATCCACCAAATACACGTTCAGTGTGAATTTTGTTTATTACATTCCACGTTATTTGATCTATTTGCTTAACCACATTCGGTTACATAACAAGGATTTCAATATATTCTAACGAGATCCTAAAGAAATAAGTATTGATTAGCGAGGTGCACGAAACTCGAGTCACATTCGATGAACTCTTCTGATCACATGTAAAACATCAAAGCACATTAACCATGTATTTGTTTATTTTGAAATTTAACTGGGTATTTACGCATCGTTAAAATAATTTATATCGGAACAAAAAGAATTGATAGGTCAACTATCATACAATAATTCCAGCTAAACTTTCTCTGGTCGCAATTCGTAAACTTACATTGACTCTAAATTGTAGTTAGCATCTAAAACAAAACCACTGCTGTAACGTTTAAGCATTAGCTAGTGGCCCTTATTTTTTATCTTCCTAGGGTGATCGAGGACCAAAAAAATATGCAGAAAAATAAACGGGAGTAGGAGAAATGGCACTGTATGATGACAGAAATTGCGTAGAAACCATAAATTACATTTACATGCCACTAAAAATGCAACCCCCTTTCGTGAAAATGGTAAATTTTTGCGGGTATCGAAGCCAAGAGAGCATCAGGCATGCTACCTCAGCAACACCTTCCATATTTTCTTCATATATACAACCAAAGACCATATGGCAAGCCCTGCTGAAGTATAAAGCAAAAAAACACCAGAGCCTACTACAATGGCAGCTCCTCCTCCGTGACTGAAAAGAAAAATGGGAAAAGACAGTCAAACTCAACCAATTAACCATAGCTTGGTTTCAAAATATTGGGGGACAAAACTGAAGGCTTATTACATAAACTGATACAGCTTCTAACAAATTAACACCTGAAGAAACTTTTCCAAACAGGTAACAACATTAAGCATTATTACATATAGAATGTATAGAGATAAATATTAGTAAAAAGCTTGTAGAATATCAAGTCATTTGGAGATGAGTTTTTCACCTATTTTTTCTTTTTCATAAAAAAATCTAATGACAATTGGGCATCCACAATATTTGAAAAAAAAAAAACAATTACCTCAAGTCCCGGGTTGCAAGAAGGATGGTTAATGCTGTCATCTGTGAAGCAGTTTTCCACTTCCCCAAGTTATTTACTGCAACGGCCTATTTTTGAATGTTTCATTATATAAGCTCAAAACTTTGTGCTAATACAAGGCAGTTGATTCAAGTGTACAGGAGGTAAAACAAACCTCTAAAAGCTTACTATCCTGGGAAGCAGCCCATTCCCTGACTGCGGACATGGTTATCTACATAGCAAGTTACAAGGGAAAATTATAAAACATTTTATTTAAAAACAAATACAAGTTCAGTAAAATAGACAATATATGATTCTTTCTATGCAAAAGGAGAGACAGGTGAAAGTATGCCTAGTTATGAATCCGAGTTAAATAAGTGTTCGTGAATTTTTAACTATATATAGTAACAACATGCTAAAGAACATGCAAATATTTTACACTTAACAATAACAGAATGATGAACATAATTAGACCATTATAGCTTCGACCAACTATAAGTAAGAATAGTGGGCCATCAACTCCATGACCAACAACAGCAGATATCAGATACGAATTCTCCTTTCACAAATACATGATCATATTCACAATAGTCATATGTTAAAGATTAGATCTGCACAATTTCCAAGAAAATAAATAATTTAACCAAGCCTTTACTTAGGCTAGTTAGCTTCATTCTATAATGTGAAAAATACGGTCACTAATAGTTCCAATTCCATAAGAAATACATGAAAATTGTGTTTCGTACACATCTTACAAACTAAACATCATAGAACAAATGACAGCTGATATAAGGAAAACGAATATTCATCTACTAGACTACTATGAATTTAGACTTCGGTGATAATGTGAAGGGGACCCTTGTTAGGCTCCCTTCACCAAAACCTTTTAAGCAATGCATGCCTTAGAAATTACGGTACCTTACCTCTCTACCAATTATGGCAATTGCAGGTATAGTCAGCAGCCACGGTGCTTGTCCAAACACACCTACATCCAAAGGTCTAGTACACAATAAGACCAGTGTGGCAGCAACCATAAGCTGCATTCAATTCCATAGACATTATTGTATATTCAGTCAATCAGAAAAGAACTAAAGCTGCACTCACATCAAATCACATTTTACTATCCAAAAATACTTGAATTCGTCAAGTATATGTGTGAGTGAATTAGATTAGAGGAAGGAAAAATACCTTATCAGCTACCGGATCTAAGAATGCCCCGAATGAAGATTTTAACTTCATCTGCATTGCAAAATTATATTAGTTAATTATAATAAGGATTGGCTTAAACTTGGTAAGCTGAAAACAGAATAATGGGGTTGTGTTTGGATTCAATTGAATTGGAGTGGTTAAAGAGTACCTTGCGAGCAAGATAGCCATCAAGCCAATCTGTGATTGATGCAGCGACGAAAATAGTCGTAGTAGCCGCAGTTCCGCGCCAACCATCCATGTAGAAAGCTACACACACACACAAAAATAACATCACGTTCACATGAGATTATAAGACAAGTGTTGTGATATAAAAGGAGGCAATAGAAAACGAAACGCACTAGCAACAAGAAGTGGCACAGCGGCGACACGGCCAAGAGTCAAAATTGTTGGCAGAGTAAGCAATTTGGAAGGTTCTGGCTCTGGCTGAGACTGAGGTTGAGGCTGAGATTGAGGATGAGGTTGAGGCTGTGACGATGGCACTGGCGAACCTAAATCTGTGACAAGACCAGCTCTTCCCAAACATGGCAGTTTGTGTGTACGTGTAAACCCTAGGATTTGGTTTTTGGAAGGGGAAGGGATGTACCTGCGGGGGTGTTGGGTTGGGGTTGTTCTTGTGTTAGGGGTCCATGAGAGGGGTTTGGTTTTCGTGGCTGTGCGAACGTAGATGAAAGCATTGGTGCCCAGTTTCAAGCCCGACATCATCAATCACCAATCACTTTGATCTTTCTAAGACAATTTTTGTTCCAATTTCAGTGATTGTTGGATCAAAGGAGAGTGTGGCGTTCGTAATTTCTAGTTACTGTTCGGTCGCAGAACAGTGAGACACATTCTTGTTTTAGAGAAAAAAAAAATCACTCCTTGTAAATTGTTGTTTGAGAAAATTCATGTAATAATGTTTTAAGATTCACCTAATTAATTTTTATTATTTATTTATTTTGTTAAATTCAGTTTCTTTATTAATCAAAATTATAATTTTGACAGTATAATAATATATTTCTTACAAATTCAATAAATTCCTAACTTTTAAAATACATATGTCACTTTCGTAGACACATTAGTCTCATAAATTATATATTGGTTATAAATTATATTCTATGTAAATTAACATTTTTAATATTTATTTATTAACTATTTTACTAATAATTAGGTAGCTGTCACATTGTTATATTTATTAAAAGATGAGATGTGAATGTGATGCTTTTGAGTGATTAATTAGTCACGTTTAAATAGATATTTTTATTTTTTGTTAATAATAACGAGAACAGAAAATATTGTTCTAAATGTAGCTTTTTTATTTATCTTTATTTCTGATAAAGACAAAAAATATATGTTTAAAAATTAAATAAACTTAAAAACCAAGTCTAAATTTTAGAAAGAAAAAAATTATTTTAAGAATTTTACAGAAATATAAAACGTATTTTACCCTTAAAAAATTATACATTGATATTTTCTATAATTTTAAACTATATTTGAATGATAAAATTGTGCTATAATTTATTTTTATTTATATTTACATTCTAATTCAAAAAATTGTTTATACCTACATAAAAATTATTCTCTCACAAAATTCATTTTTTTATCATAAGTTCACACTTTGAGAAATATTAAGGATTTAGTATTATCGAAAAAAAAAATTATGAATTACACACACATTTACAACATAATATATAAAAGAGGATCACATCAATTTTTATTAAAATTTTAAGATTATAAATTTTTTTATCTCTAGTTTATATAAAATTCATATTTAAATTCTAATAAAAAATAATTAATATATTAATAAAATATTTTACTAAATTTTTTTCTATAAACAAGGTGAAAAAAATGTACATAAAATAATGTGTGGTGGAGATCTGTATTTTGTCAACACGGTGGTGCATTACAGAGATCACGGCATGACTAGTGACGTGCCGACAGGCATGCAAGGGTAAAATGGTAATCTCAAATCTAAATGTTTCAATGCAATTCTTTTTAGATATCAGAAAAAAAAAATATTAGAGATTTTTTTTATTATACAGAAGAAAGAAAGAAGTATCTCAAAACAATAAATTTAAAATTATTTTTCTAAAGTTCATCAGAACTCAAGTAAAGTTTAACTTTATTTATTGCTTTATTTTTTATTTAAAGTAAACGTATAAGAAAAATAATAAAAAAGTTTGTATGCTTTTTAAAAATTAATTATATGGTTTCATATATTAAACAAATCATCAGTTAAAAACATTTTACACGAACACAACATTTTATTATCGAACAAAATTTATGAGTAAAATTGTCAAATTATTGAATACTTAGTTTCAACTTAGTTTAATGTCAAGAATTATTTCAAGAAACAGAACTTATTAAACAACTTGTTAGCTTAAATTCCTTTAAAAAACAAATTCTCAACTTAATATATTATATTTATATTAATATATTTTGTAAAACATATTATATACTTCTTAGTTTAAAAAGAACGAACTAATTTATAAATTATGAAGCATTTTATGAATTAATTTTCTCAAATTTTAAGACAATGAACCAAATAGTTTATAACGGTGTTATTATATTCGTAGGTTACTATTTGTTTGACTACTTTTTATCCTCTATTATTAATTGTTTTGGCATTCAAAAGCCTCAAGAGACAGAGGATTAGGAATCATATTTTTGGCATTCAATAGCCTCAAGAGACAAAGAATTAGGAAATGAATATTCGTAAGATAATTATAGAATGTTCATAATTTTTTAAATCTTAAAAAGGAAAATCGTCTTATTCACTTTCATTTCAGATAATTTACATATAGTAAAATTCTAAATGAAGAATCATTTTGTAGGTCATGTAGCACAATCATCTTTACTTTTATCGTGTTAGAGTGCAATTTTCTTTAAATAATGAGATAGCTACAGACATAATTGAATTTATTTTATTAGAAACATAATGGATTTTTTTTTTGTAAAAAAATTTAAAATTTACTATATTATTGAGTTTAATATTTATATTATGATGTGTGATTTGGTGTCGGTGTTGAAATTATGATATGGCGGTCCACCAGAATTTAGGGTAAAAAGCATAGAGTAAATAAAATAGTGTTATTATTATTAGAGAGGTTATATAAAGGTGAAGTTGATTAGGATTAGAACTTGGTCAAAAAACTGAAACAGCAATTGGTGATGGTTATGGATGAGGAAGAAAAAGTGAAAATATGAGGAACTGAACCGAACCATATCATACCAAACCTTTTAGCTTTTGGAGCGCTGTGTGAGTGTATCACGCAGCACATGTAATAATAACGTGACGCCATTTTCGCTCTCCTCACTCTTAGTGTGCATGTGCTCTATCTTTCACTCTCTCTCTCTCTCTCTCTCTCTCTCTCTCTTTCTCTTGTTTCTCTCTCTTACTCTCTACTCTCCTTGTATTTGTAGCTTATTGCCACTAGCTTGCACAAACTAACTGCACAAATAAGCGTTCACTTGCACGAATTCCAGGCGAAGAAGATCTTGCTTCCGACCTTCGCCGATCCAATCCGCAAATGAAGCCTAACAAAACCGTAAACCCTCTCATCACCTTCGAACACAAGAGGTATTTTCCTTCCACTTCTATTTCGCTCCTTCATTCTCGTTTTATCTTAGATCCGTCAATTGACGCGTCATTTTCCTCGTTCGTTTGCTTTGTGAATTCACTTGGACTACCGCGCGACTTACAGTTGAATTAGAGTTTTTTGTTTTTCTTTTTAAATCGAATTAGTGGATTATGAAGATCGATCTTCGTCCTTTGAATTTGAGTTGACGCCGATTGTGTCTCTTTTTTCGTCTTTTTCGTTTGTTACTTAGTAGTGAGTAGTGAATAGTGATAATCGTTTGAGGAATCAATGCCGACTGCTATGGAAGTGTGTTTGTGTGGAATGTGTGGTCGTTTATAGCTTCGGAGTGGACGACTTGCGATTTGACTTGCGTTTTGCTTAAATTTGTTGTTTAGAGTCGTACTTTTTGTTTGTTTACGGTTAATTCTTTTGGGTCTCTGTTCATTTTTTTTAGTTTATTATTGGATTGATTTATTTTGGAAATTAATGCGTGTTTGGTGTAAACAGGGATGCCTATGGGTTTACTGTGCGGCCTCAGCACCTACAAAGATACCGTGAATATGCTAACATATACAAGGTCTTGTCATGCTTTGGATTTATGATTCCAGTTTAATATTTTCAAGGAAGGATATGGAGAATGGTTTAAAGTAAATTTTACTTCCAGTAAAACTGAAGAATCCTACTAGAAAGGATTTAGATATGTCATATGTGCGCTAAATTTTGTTACCTTGGTGTTGTTCCAAGTGTAACACTTTTATCTTGCAATTTCAGGAGGAAGAAGAGGAAAGGTCAGATCGGTGGAGCTCATTTCTTGAAAGACAGGCAGAGTCTACTGAATTGGCCACAGACAGATTAGTTGTGGAGGATGGGAAGAAAGTTTTGGGTGATGAAGTTGCCAAACCAGAAGCTGATGCTAGTTCGGAGAAGGGTGTTGATGGGCATGAAGCAAGCAACCGGGTGCCAAGTGATTCTGACAGTGCAGCTGAAAATGGTATTCAAAAGGAGGCACCAGCAATTGAGGAGGCAAAAGTTCACAGAGTCCAGTTATGGACTGAGATAAGACCATCTCTTCAAACTATTGAGGATATGATGAGCGTTCGTGTAAAGAAGAAAACTGGGTCAGTAAAAGATGAAAGGACCAAGAAATGTGTGTTAAAAGATGACCAGATTATGGAAACTGAAAAATCAACATTGCATTCTGATGATGTTAAATCACCAAAAGGAGTATGTGAGGAAGACTCTGAGGAGGAGTTCTATGATGTTGAGAGGTCAGATCCTAGTCCAGATATGCCTCTTGTTGATGGCACAAATGCCTCTGCAAATGGTGTTACCGCTGATGCTGCATCACCAGAGGCTTCGTTTCCATGGAAAGAAGAGTTGGAAGTTCTGGTTCGTGGGGGAGTACCAATGGCGTTGAGAGGAGAGGTATGCATTATATGCATTTCTTGTGAAGTTTATTTATTTTTGGTTATTTATACTACCGTTATTATATTTCAGCTTTGGCAAGCTTTTGTTGGTGTAAAAGCAAGGAGGGTGGAGAAATATTATCAGGATCTGCTAGCCTCAGAGAGTGATTCTGAAATTAAAACTGATCAGCATAGCATGCAGTCAATTGACGGTAATGGGAAAACAGGTGGAGATTTTGTACGTATGCCAGAAAAATGGAAAGGACAGATTGAGAAGGTATTTGCTTTTGATATTTCACCTTCATTGTTATTATTACTGTGATATTATTGCTATGACTATAAAACAATTTTTTTGTTAGAAGTTTGTGATTATTTCTTGTTTGTGCAGGATCTGCCTCGAACATTTCCTGGTCATCCTGCTCTGGACGAGGATGGTAGAAACGCTTTGAGACGATTACTTACTGCATATGCTCGACATAACCCCTCAGTTGGTTACTGTCAGGTCCTTGCTTCTTTAAAGACTTACATTTCTATTTATCCTATTTTTTATGAAAGTTGTTTTCCCCTTCTTCAGTCAATCTAACGAGGGGTTTATACGAAACATATAAGACATAAAGAATTGGTTCATACAGAACTTACTGGTTAATGAGAAACTGCAGTGCAATGAATCAACAACTACATGCATTTATGTTGCCTTATTTACCCCATTTTAAAAAAATAAAAATAAAAATTGGCTACTTCAATTTCATCACCTTCAATTGATGAGTCAAGGATCCATGGCAACTGTTTAAGAAAATTTTTAGAAGTCTTGCAAGGCTAAATTTGCCACTGATTTACCCTTTACTAATAACTGATGTAAAACACATAAATTCTATACAATGATACTTTTGGCTAGTCACTAACCTTGTACTATTTCACTTTCACCAAATGTGTTATTGTTCTTTGTATAGTTTTGGACTTTGGACCAATGTGTTTCTCGAGGTTTGTACTTGATAGATGGTCTGTGTGGATGTGGTACAGTATTGAGAGAAAGTATAAAAGCCAGTGAACCTCTGTTAAATTTATAAAGGCAACACTACTTAATTGACTGCTGTTCACTTGTAACTAATAACGGACAGCTTTTCTTTAACTGCCAACAGAAAAAGAACAAACTAGATATTGCAGAGTCAGAGAAAAGTATATCTCTAACATACAGAAATAGTATACTTGATAATGATATTCAAACACACTGTCTTTTGTGAAAGAAAGACCTTTGGTCTTGAAATATGTACCAAGCACAATAGGACTGGTTCATATCGTATATGTGCATTCTGTTACTCAAACATTTTATTGAAATTGTAAATTTATTAGAAGAATTGGGAACCATTTTATGACGAACCCCTCGGGGAAGAGCTCTTTTATGGTGGCATGCCTGACTGAAGGTGCAGATTGTCCTAATGCCTTGCGGTCACCTTTCATATGTATCAATGATGCGTATGATTCATGAATAGTAGTCATATGTCCTATCACATGGATAATTAAATAATTTAAGCCCGTTATTTATTATATGCGCTCTTACAAGTACTATAGCCCACTGATTTAACTTGTTGAAATAATTAATATTGCAGGCCATGAATTTTTTTGCTGGCTTATTGCTACTTTTGATGCCTGAAGAAAATGCCTTTTGGTATGTCACTAGATAACTGCTTGAGTAGATTTCTAGAGCATATGGTGCTGTTTTCAAAGTAAATTATGAATAGAGTATCATTATTATAACTGTTGAAGTGTTTGATGAACACCGTTGCCTTGAAGGAATGCCTGACTGATTGCTTTATGCTTATGCTGCATCTTTAGAAGCTTTACATTGCAAATTGAACAGATTTTATGTTTAACCACTCACTGTGGTTTTCCCCAGGACCTTAATGGGCATTTTAGATGATTATTTTGATGGCTATTATTCAGAGGAAATGATAGAATCTCAGGTGTTGTTTCTTTACTTTATATTCTTGATTAAATTAAATAATGTACTTGAATAGCTGTTATTAAACATTTTAACATATATTCATTCGAATATATTTTCATTTTATCAGGTGGATCAACTTGTTTTTGAGGAGTTGGTGAGGGAGAGGTTTCCCAAATTGGGTCTGTAAACTATGTTAATTCATTTCGTCTTTGAACTAACCAAGTGAGTTTTTTTATTCTAGTGTTCCCTTTCTTAATTGATATTTTCTTGTGTGTACTTCTTTTGCAGCCAATCATCTAGATTATCTGGGAGTGCAGGTGGCTTGGGTTACTGGACCTTGGTTCCTGTCCATTTTTGTGAATATGCTTCCTTGGGAAAGTGGTCAGGTTTAATGTTCTATCTATTGAGTAGTGTAGCTTAGTCTTATTTGACAACGTTGCCAATGTCAAATGAGCATTTCTATGCTGTTGTTTAACCTTCCATCTCATCTATTGTCATTATTTGGACTTCAGTTCTACGAGTGTGGGATGTGCTTCTTTTTGAAGGAAACCGAGTCATGCTCTTCAGAACTGCAGTTGCTTTAATGGAGCTATATGGTACTGGCTGAAAAATGTTTCAAACTATATGCAGTATTATTAGGAAAAATAAACTAACAATGCTTAAGCCATACATATATTCACAGAACTTATTCTTAATGTGTCTTGTAGGTCCTGCATTGGTAACAACAAAAGATGCTGGAGATGCAGTTACTTTACTTCAGTCGTTGGCTGGCTCCACATTTGACAGCAGTCAGCTTGTATTGACAGCTTGCATGGGTTACCAAACTATAAATGAAACTCGGTTGCAGCAGCTGAGGAATAAACATCGGCCTGCTGTAATAGCTTCCATTGAAGAAAGATCAAAAGGGCTTAAAGCTTGGAGGGATTCTCAGGGACTGGCTTCAAAGCTATTTGGTTTTAAGCATGACTCTAAAATAGAGCAATCGGGTGATATGCAAGTGATTGACAGCTTATCTCGTACAGAATCTGGTTCCACTAATGCAGATGAAATTCTGATTAGTCTGACTGGAGAGGGTGAGATAGATTCTGTTCCAGATCTTCAAGAGCAGGTCGTTTTTTGTCTTTCCCTTTTACCCTTCTCAACTTTTTTTAGGTTGTGATATAGTTGATGGTGCATTTATTGCTATCTTTTGACATATATGACATTCTCAAATTACTAAGACTGAAGTTAAAAAAATCAAAGTTCTATAAATATTACTTTTGGCACCCTCTAATGACTGCATTTATCTTGAATGATCCCTTAAATTCAATGCGGTTAATTTGATTCACATGTGGTAATCTGGTTATTGAGGACTATGTACATCTTATCACAGTTGAATAGGGTTTGGTATAACGTTGTTAACGCTATATTTTTTATGTGGTTGTTGGTTTTATTTTACTTTACTTCGTACCATCCACTTATTTAATTATCACATATCCCATTTTTGAAAAATCTAATTCGAGGAGAACAGTAAAGGGAACACATGCTCAAAAACTAGACAGTGTGTTCGGGAGACTTGCCATATGAATTTATCCAGTCCCTCCTCCTCCCTCTTTTTCTGTAAAATAAAAAATAGGTTTGAAACCTTTATTATCTATGAATGCACATCTACCCCCATCAAAAAGGTAGAGCAGCTAATTACAACATGGCATTATTCTTAAGTTGTGAACTCCATGCAGGTTGTCTGGTTGAAGGTTGAACTTTGTAGATTACTAGAGGAGAAAAGATCATCAATTCTTAGGTACTTAAAAATCTGAGTTTTCTTGCAGTATTACAACTGTTTTTCTTTTCCCCCTTATAACCTACCCTAAATCATATGATGCCCAGTTCCATAAAGTATTGGCTATGTTATATAATTGTAGACTCGAGTACTTCACTCTATGTTAATACAACTGTTGATTTGCTGTGCAGTGAGAGAAGTTTAATTTTGTAATTCTAGAGTATCAGAATTTTTTAATTTGTTGGAAATCAATCTCTAAATTTTGGAAATCACAGTATCTCATTAATTGTAAGAGTTCTAGTCAGCTATTCTATTTTTATTTCATATATCTGTAACTTTGGGATTCCTAATTAATTTTGGGAATGTCATATTTTTTCCTTTTCAGTTTTCTTCTACATAATGTATCTGTGCACATGTGAAATAATACAGAGATGAAATAATTCTCTTAATATTCTGCTCATAGTTTGTTGTTTGGGAAAATGCATTAGGGCCTCTATTTTTTGTCAACTTGGTAATGGTATCTATACTTTAAAATCAATGGATTTGGTCTTTTCATTTATGAAATATGGCGGAATTAGTCCTTGATGTCACATGTTACTGTAAGCCACATCACCAAACAGGACTAGTGGCATTATAGGCAAGGGACCCATTCTATGAATTTACATAAATCTGAGGACCAAATTTATTGCCTCTAAAAAACAAGGACTAAGTTTGACCGCAAATAAAGAGACCTAAAACATATTTTCCCTTGTCTTTTATATGTGAAGAGTTGAGGCATGGACAGGGTGATTAGCATAGGATTCTTATTTCTCTTTTGGATTTTAATTGGAACATCTAGTGGATGATTCTACTCGTTAACCACTTGGGTGATCAACCCACTTCTAAATCGGTTAATAATGAATAATTAGTGAAATTATTAATACGGTTAATGGGTTCTCCTTTATATATATGGGGTCACCCATGGTCCTTGACAATTGAGAGATTCACTTTTATGCATGTAGCATTTATTTGTTTCAATTCTTTTTATCAGGGCAGAGGAGTTGGAAACAGCATTAATGGAAATGGTCAAGCAGGATAATAGGCGTCAACTGAGTGCCAAGGTATGTCATGAGTGAGCATGGGATTTGTGCTTCTTTCATTTTGGGCTGCAGGCTTTCTTTATCATGCTGTGATTGCCTAAGTTGTTTTTTACAATGAATCATTTTACTTTGATGTCCTTGGAAACTGTCTCGTGCTTACACTGTTTGAGGCTGATTATTGAATTTTCCAAGTGAGATCTACACGTAGATTTTCATTACAGCATAATAAAACGCAATATCTGTGCCTTGGTTCAGGCAACCTTTCAATTAGGAGTACTAAAAACCAATAAGTAATGATGTGCTAGTAGTATCTTCTTGTTTACTGAAATTGAAGCTGCAGAGGGAGAGAGAGGGAAATTTCCTTTCTATCCTTCCGCTAAGGTTGTTCTCAGTGCTACCTATTGCTGAAGAAACTTCCCTTTTCCGTTTAACAATTAGAAGTTGCTCAAGAAGAGACTTGTCCATCCCAGAATTTGCCCTTGCTGCCTGGACTTTTCCATGCCAAGGACAATACTCATTTTGCTTAGGTATTGTAGATTTGCACAATTGTCATTTTGTACAGGTATTGGTGCTAGATTTATGATTTTTGTCTGTAGGATGACATATTATCAGGACCAAAATTGCAAGATATGATGAGACTTGAGTCTCACATTGAATGTAGGAGATTCTAGTATTGGCTTTATAAGGCCTTGGGCTTTCCAACTACAATAGCTAGTTTTTGTCGTTTGATTCCGCTAAGGACTTTGTCAATTGCTATTAGAATCTTTCACCATGTCTCTCAGCTACCAGTAAGCACAGCATAGGTGGTGACTAGTCAAAGGGATAGTGCATAACCAGCCTACATGGCCATCAAGATTGCGAAGTGTGACGGAGAGTTGGGATTCAATTGCATGGGAAGGGATTTGAGTCCTACATTGGAAGTGTTGAATTATATAGTATGGGATGGGCTTTTAATCTCAGATTTGAGATGCCCATTGCTTTCAAAGTGCTGATACTTGTAAATTCCAGGATACATTCAGGTCCTTGTTACTGACAGGAATTTCTAAAACTAGCTGATGTGTATAGAATTGAATGAGATTAGGTTATCACATTGTGAATGTGAATTTATAACAAAACATAAGTGTCAAGGACCTACCTTGACATATGGGCGATAATGATGTAAACTGATCAATGTATTAGTTTTAAACTAGAAATTGATAAAACCAACTTACTATCAGTCTCTCAAAATAAAATTATAAGTAAAAACCTTAGTGTCCCTTCAGTTCTTTTTTCATTTAATGATTTAATCTTATTTTAATTTCCTGTCTATTTAATGAGAATTGTTGAAAAGAAAAATAAAAAGAGGAAAAACATTGAATCACTTTTGTATGATTCATATCATTGATATAGATTCACACAAATCCGTCCATATATCTTACACAATTCAAAAGACATCTACATACTAATTATTTCATGATATAGAATTGCGTCTATGGGATCATGTTATTCTAATTGCGAATCATAAGCCTCTAACAACTATAGATTAGATGTCATTTAGACTGATTTCTAATTTGTTATTTCAGAAGTAAAAGCATGTAATTCTTATCATCTTCAGGTAGAGCAACTAGAGGATGACGTTGCTCAGCTACGGCAGGCACTTGCTGATAAACAAGAACAAGAAACTGCTATGCTTCAGGTATCATTTTTGTTTGTTTATATTCATTATTATTGAGATAAAATATGCTTTCTCATTTTGTGACGAGAGTTTGCTCCTGATAGGTGTTGATGCGGGTAGAGCAAGAGCAGAAGGTGACTGAGGATGCTCGTAGGTTTGCTGAGCAAGATGCAGCCGCACAAAGATATGCTGCCCAAGTCCTTCAGGTTTGTCTTTTCCCTATTTCATCTTGTATCTGTCTCTACTAATACCTAATACAAGATCCTGATTTGGACATCATTAGTGGCTGACGGTATTTTCCAGAATCTTAGATATTTATTATTCTGGCATATGCTATACTTGACTGCCTCCAGTTGAAAGAAATTGCATCCTATTGTTACATTTTCATCAAATATGCTGCTGGATATAATTGATTGTGTTTGTTTCAATTATTTTTTGGGTGGGAGAGGTGATACTGGTGATTTCACTGTACTTGTTGTGATAAGCTTTCTTTGATTCAGCACCATTCTTAATGCAGTAATATTTGTAAATCTTACGACAAGACCAATACTTTCTTATACTGCTATATTATAGTTCGACTGGCACAATGGTTATCTTTTGTACTACAACATCTTACGATTGTACATGTTATATTGGCAGGAAAAGTATGAAGAAGCAACTGCTGCACTTACTGAAATGGAGAAGAGAGCAGTTATGGCAGAATCTATGCTAGAGGCTACATTACAGTACCAGCACGGCCAAGTTAAAGTGCTACAATCTCCACGGTATATTATAATTTTTAAGTTTTTGAAATATCTCTTTACTCTTTATAGCATGCGCACCTAGAGTATTTTTTTTGTTTCTTTATGGTTCCCCCGCCCCCCAATACCGCCACCCTCCAAAAAAAAAAAAACAGCTTTCCTTCCTATTTGATGAAATGTCGAAAGGTGCGTTGTAAATGTTGGAAAGGAAAGGAAAATAAATGTTTGATATTACTTATGCACAGAGCCCTGTATGATGAACTTGACTTGATGTCATCTTGATTTATAGATCACAGACTGAATCCCCAGCATCGAGAAACAATCAAGAGCCTACAACGGAAATCCCTGCTAGGAGGATAAGTTTGCTTTCTCGTCCATTTGGACTTGGATGGCGTGATCGAAACAAGGTTGGCTTTATGAACTATTTTGGAAGATTTAATGTTTATCAAAATATTACACTTGCACGATTACTATTTTGTAGTTGATAACCTGAATTTGTTGCCTGCAATAGGGGAAACCCTCTAACGTAGAAGAGCAAGCTGAGGGAAAGCCCAGCGTTGAGGAACAAAATATGATCTGTCAACAAGAAGGCAATGGCATTAAAGTACAGGATGAGAATAGGATTGAAGAGAGTACCTAGATTTTCTGTGTCTTTCTCAAAACAGCTTGACGAGCAAGAAGTTAGTTCCTTCTTCCTTGTCTGTAATTTTTGTTTAGGGTGAACATATAATTTCATATTCATTAATTGTTTGTTTGTTCTTTATGATGTCATCATAGAATAATAGTAATTGCAAAGTGAACGGTCGAGGCAACTGTAATACATCCATCCCTTGTTTATCTATAACAGAAACTTCCTTGTCTGCGTGCGTGTGTGGGAACCTTGTGGATTGCATGGTTCCATGGAGTATAATTTATGTTTGGATGGACGAGTGCTAAAAGAATCCAGCGTGAGCGAAAAATATCCAAGTTCTCTCAAATTGAAGAGTGAAAAATCTATTACTGGTCTAAGTTAAAATCCTTAGCCGAGCTAAAAAGAATTAAAGCCGTTTAATGAGTTGAAATGAAACCTAGTTGAACAAGATGTGATTTGTATTTAGTTTAAGATGGCAACGACAGTTTAATACACAATTGACAAATCTTCACTTATAAAACAAATTATACTATTATTCTTCTAAACAATAACACGTTGTTCACCTCAATGCATCCGTACGAACATGTACGAAAAGAATATTATTGTACCCTCGGCTAACTCTGAGCTTCTCGTCACTGTATCTGCAAAGGTAAAAAAACTAAACAAGTAAGGGATAGAAGAGAAAAGCCAAATCTACTGTTTTTTTATTTTTTTAGTTTCTAAAAACTATTTTATAAATCACTTTTTGAAAACTATGATGGAGCTTTTTGGTTTTAGAAATGTACATTAAAAAAGATTTAGAAATAGGAAACAAACATGTTCTTAAGCAGCCAATTCAATGCATATACTGGATGGATTAACAAAGAATAAGTCATCTTACAGAAGCTCCAATATGAACTTGTTTTTCACTTCTAGGGGATATCCGAATGGACCACCAATTATGGCTGCATCATCCATCGTAACGTCATACAGTCTGGAGCCAGTTCTTCTGTCAATTTTAGGGCGAAATATTAAGACAATTCAATGGGGCTCATATTTTCAAACAGGAACACGTATTTAGATAGATAGATAGATAGATGAACTGTGATTTCTAACATGTGCCCATCAATTCCTACAAAATTCCCACCGCAAAACTGAAAAAATAGTTATTCTACATCTTCCCCTTAATGCCCTTGCAGAAATTTTCATGCATATAAATACCCTGTCGTAATGTTTTTGCTAAGGTAAAGAATTCCAAGCATACAGTAAGTATTCTCTAGCATACTTATCCAGGTTCTAATATTATATCTATCCTCTCTCTCAAAATTCGTGAGCGATTCCATCACAATACCCCTAACTTAAATCCTTAATACTTTTTTATCCCATGTACTACTACTCCCTGGGACCTTTAATCCTTGAATTGCCACTACATGCCTTCTTTCCTGTTTCCTTTGTTTTGAGAACCCTCTTATGAACATTAGTAAACATGAAATAGAAACGTACACAAAATTTCCTGTCATGGAGAACTTAAACCCAAGCAATATATCAACCAGGACCTTTATTCTTCCATCCTTCTTGATAATCTGCAACGCCCATCATAATATATACAAATTGAAGATGTGAGACAGCAGCATATGGAGAGATGAGTAAATGTACAAGTTGAGTCTGATACCTGCTTGCCCATCAGCCCATTGACTGCATTCTCTATCCAACTATCCGTTACGGTCTGCAGATAGTAAATTGTTTACATAATAAGAAATGGCAGACTTCGCAACAAAAATATACACGTTTTAATGAGCTTCAATCAGTATTGTCCAAAAAAATTAGCTTCAAATTAGTCAAGGGATTGGGAATTGGCACTACTTTGGATTTCCAAAATCTACCTGTGAATTCCACATCATCTGCCACTCACCCTCTTCTAGTTCTGGTTCTTCTTCACCAGTGTTCTGCTTTAAGGAGATAAGTTCATCTATTGCCTGTTGGAATTAAGACTGCGAAAGTCAGTGACAATTGAAATATTCCAGTTGTGTTTATAAAATTATATAAACAAATAAATCAGCGCTCTGACCTCTTGAATACCCTTCCCTGAGGAAATAGCGGTCAATAATTTTTGCCTTGGTTCAGTTTGCTTCTGTAACACAAACGTTGTTCCCTGCACTACAGATATGTTGCTATAATTCTTAGAAATATAAAACGTAAATGGTAATACTTTCATGTTATTGACGAGCAAGCACTTTACGCAAGTAACGGAATTAAAAGACCACTAGAACGATGTTTCCGCTGAAAATGCCTAATCACCTTATTTCCTCTCGAGATACGAAGGTTTCCTGAATTCGACAAATATGTGGTGTCTAACCAACCTTTTGCTTCATCTCCAAGTAGCTTAAATGGAACTGGATATGGAACTTTAAATGGAAGAAATTTAAAAGAAAAGGCAGCTCTGTCAAACCTAAAAAGGATTCTTTTTCCATCTTCAATTGATGCTGCTGCCTATGTAAATTGAAAGACAAAAACAAGAACTACAACAACTAAGGCCCTGTTTAGCAGAATTTATTTAGTAATATAGACTAGAGGCAAAGCCTCTTGAGCTAAAGGGCCTCAATTAGTGTCATAGAGTTACCGAGTGTCATAAAAAAAGAGTAACGAATTTTATACAGAAATGTGTATTAAATCTATCATAACTTCAATTTAAGTTATTTAGTATTACCTCCACTTTGAGCTCACCGATAGCATCAGAAAATGACACAATATTGCATACGCGTGGATCATTTGTTCGAAGATAAACCTCTTGAAATACACTAAAAAAGTCAACCCCAACAAAGGTTCTCTGAAAGAGCAATATAGAATACCACATTGAGACACGTCATGAAGCAATTTACAGAGTATGTCTTGAACAGGCCATGACACACTAATTCTCGTGGTAGCTATATCAAGTTGAAGTGAATTTCAGTTCAATATGCCTAAATGTACAGATTGGATTCCATGTAGTGAAGGATAATATATGCTGCTTTCCGATTAGGGATTTAACAAAATGTCTATCAGTATCTACGAAGCCTGTTGGATAATTACCGAATGTATTCCAAGGTGAAGAAGCTTTTCATAAGGTTTGTGTTTCAAAAATGATAATATATTTAAACAATGAAAAGGTGAAAAATACTCTAATTGTTGACATCATAATAATAGTAGTTTTAATCGAGACATCAAAAGACTTCTATTTTAGTCGGATCTAAATCACACAATCAAATGTAAATAACTTCAGGAAAAAGCTTGAGCCAACAATTTGCTGACATGGCAGTCAACTATAGCGCCTCGATGATTCCATAATAATTTACACTCAATTTAAATATCCTTTCTAAAGCTTTTTATCCAATCTTTTGTATATTTTTTTCAAAGACCCAAGTTACTATAATTAGGCATTAGGCAATAATGAAAATATAAGTAAAAGTCAATAAACCATTATTGCAACATCCAAGAAACAAAGCATGTCAGAACCTGAATTGGCGATGCTGTTCCGGGTCTTGTGGTGAATATTAGCTGCCAGCGACCCTCGATCAAATTGGAGTTTGTCTGCATATTTTAATTTCATGGATCAACGGAGAAAGTTTGTCTTGTCCAGTAGTATTCTCGGTTCAAACTACTAGTAAAAGAATGGACACGTAAAATAACACGAAAAACAATCGTGTTTAAATAAACTTCTAACTTCTCGATAAGTACTTTTAACATAATAATAAAACGAGTTACAGTTTCCCCTATAAATTAAAATTAGGTTATAAATAAATTAATTTATAAAATTCATTCATTTGAAGTTGATTTTAATTTACATATAAACAAATATTGACCTATTATTATAGTTTATTTTATTTTCTTCTGTTACAGATATTTATAGAAAAAATTATCAGAACAAAAGTGTTGAATCAATGAGAATGGTATGACATAGAAGACGAACCGGATCAGGTACGCCGCCCAAACGTTCGAGGACTTGAACAGCACGCTCAACAGCCTGATAGAGAGATAAGAAAGAGAAAGAAAAATGAATGGTGAGTTTTGGGAAGGGAATTGAAGAAAGGTGGGAGAGAGTAGAGTGATAATACATTGAGCTGCTGAGGAGAAGAAGAACGTCCACGTCCTTGGATGCCAAGAAGTGCTTCGATGAGTGAGTTCTCAGATTCAGTAAACGATATTTGTTCAACCTGAGAACACCGGAGCACGAAGCGATCCTTCAATGGCTTGGGATAAACAAAAGTTGAAGGAGAACGTGGAAGCAATGGGTGAAACCCTAGATTTACAACATTCAGAGCCATTATTATTATTATTATTATAGTTGCTGTAGGAGCAAGCTCAAGGTGACTCTTCTCCCCTTTTCTGTTATGTGGCGAATAACTTGGCGCCAAGATCAACTTGCATACGTGGCTACCCAGCAAGGAAGATATAGATAGAATATCGCTTTTCTGTACCACTTCCAATATCCACACATCCAGATTACTGTGCTTCATATTTCTTACAAAGCCATTCATTTATTACACAATATCTACATGGATATTCTAGTTACAAAATTCTAGGATTAATTTATTTCATCTTAAATAGCTGTTATGTAATAACTCGCTTTTGTTTGATTAATTGTTCTGATTAAATATAAGTCATTATTTTTTCAAATTATTTTAAAAAATATTTATTTCCTTGCATATATGACTATATTTATTATTTTGTAGGTTACAGGTCCCTTTCATTTCACGAACGAAATTGAATAAAATCAGCGTTGCAAAAAAACCAATATTTTGCCAACTCCGAATATGTTATCTGGACATATTGTAAAACATTATTTTTAATTAAGCAACAACCGCAAAACTAGCCAACACTTTAACAACTTCAGAGACAGAATTGAATGCAACAGGGGAAAAGGAATGCTTAAAAGAAACACTACTTCCGAGCAGCGTAAAGAATAGAAAAATAACATCAACGTTAACACAACAGCATGAAAGGCAGGTCAACCATTGAAATTAAGTGGTTGCTCAAAGATTAAAAGTTGGAACGAACTGAGATCACAAAGGTGTAATTGGAAAAACGATGCACTCAACATAATTCACTTTTTTTCAATCCGTCAAACACTTGCTTCTACATTTGGAACCTTTGCAGAGGTCAAACCAAAACACACTAAATCAGCTCCTTCGCGCATCTCCAGGACACAATGACATGCCAAGTTCAACTCGTCAGCATCAAGTAAGCCCAAAGATCTCAGTCAAACAATTCTTTTTGGCTTTGTTGAGACACCGAATGCAAATGTGCAGAGCCTGCTGGCCAGAATAGTATCTGCAGACAATATGAAGCAGTTGAAGTAGCAGCAGCTATTATGTTTATGTATTCCACGTCTAATTCGTAACTCGGAAGATATTCCACGTTTAATACCACGTAAACTCGTAGATCTATTTTACACCTTCTGACTGTATACCCTAGAAGCAAATAGTTTCTGTAAACACAAGAAACAATGGTAAAATTTAGAATATATATGCGCCCGAATTGATCAAAACAGATAAACAGTGAAAAAGGGAAACATGCACGACAAAAATGATCATATCATATACACAACTGTGCATGTGCATTGTATTTAGTTAAGAATTAAGGAATAAGAACTTGGAAGTTCAAGGAGAATAAGAAAAACAGAATTATTAGAGAAATTACCGGCAAAAACACTTACATTTCTCTCTTGAAATAGAACCCCCGCATCCTTTTCTGTTTGAATCCTTACAATACCATCCCATCATCATCAATAATCATCCATCCAATTCCTCGGGAGTATATCCAAACCAGTAGCAATTCGAACACCAAATTGTGAAACCAGATAGATATTTCCTTCGTAGTAAAATCTGGCAGAAAACTGCTTTCTATCAAACTCGAGTGCAAAGCCACCAAACAATTTAAGAGCATTACCAAGTTCCACATCAAACTCGATACAAGAATTCTATTCAGCATCGCCCGATGAAGTTCATCAGGATAAAATAGTGAAAATCTCGAATATTTTTTATTAAGAAAGGAAATTCATCAAGAGATAAGGTGCGATAAATTAATCCTCCTAAGCAAAAGGAGGAAACAGAAAAACCAATAAAATATACAAAACCAATTGCATGAAATTAACTAAAAGTAGCATCAGTACATAGTAATCATTAGTTCTCCTAAAAAATTCACAGGTTCTTAACATGCTAATAAGAACACTTTGGCATACACTTTATCCCTTGTTACATTAAATGAACCTGCAAACTTAAGGATCTCTCTTACTATTTTTTGAAAGACCTACCCTACCCTGGAAGAAAAAAGAAAAGGAAGGAAACTCGGGTCCTAGCCCTTATGGTCCTCAATAATGTCCATGAGATATGACGACGAAGAACAAACCACTAGTCCTCCCAATCTTTCGTTTTACCAAACCATACAAATTAAAAAAAAAAATAGAAACAGAATAAAAGCAAACTACAAAACTACGATCTACAAATACCAACATTTATGCATTAAAAAGTTGTAGAATTCATTTTACTCTAGACTTCCCCTCAAAAGTATTCAGATGAACAACTCATGCTAACATGGGACAGGCAAGTTATCATCTCCGGCAGTCTTTGAACTTGTCCCAACTACTTGACTCTTGCTTTCATCCCTCTCATTTAAGACTAAGTCCTTTCTATTTTCATCTGTTGCTCCTTGACTTTTTGATTCATCATTTCTGTCCAGCATTTCAAAATCACCACTTTCTTTGTTATCCATTACATCATTCTCTTCTGCTAAGATTTTACCATCCAAACACTGTCGTGTTACTAATTCAGCCTTCAGCTCATCCTTTTCCTTCGCTTCATGAAACATACAGTCATTGCCCAATTCATTACCTCTGACCCCATCCTTCTCCTCAATAGCCTCGTTTGGAACAGACCCTTCCATAAAAACATTATCTACACCTTCAGCCTCTGACACTCCATCATTTTCCAACTTAGCATTGGCCTCAATATTTCCATCTCTCCCACTATCCAGCACTGAATCTACCATCCTTACATTATTCTCGATTCCCATAACCGGCACATCAGATCCACCCTCGCTCTCATTATCAGACCCATTCTCCACCACTTCCTCATTGACATCTTCCACAGCTTGGTTCTGTCTCTCGAGATACATCAACCTCCTTCGCAGATCGCCCAACTCTCTCTCCATCAGGAAAAGGCGCTCCTTCAACGTTAAGTTCTCCTCCTCCAACTGAGCTATATGGGAATCCTGATCATCAACCCTATTCTCTAACACATTATTGTAATCCACTCCATAATTAGGGTATATCATCTCAAACCGACTCAAATCATGATCCAGCCTCCTCTCGACCTCCACGTGCTCCTCCACATCACTCTCACTCGAACCACCGTCCTCCTCATCCTCATAATCATGAACATCAGCCTCATTCCCCGGCGATCGAAGCCTAATCAAACCCTTCATTGACCCATATCCATCAACACCCCACTCTTCCTTCGCCATATCCCCCAACACCTCCCTTGACGGCGACAATATAGGCGTGGGAAGCACTGCGGGTGTCACAGGGCAAGGCGACACAAGTGATGCTATGCCACCGGATTTCTTTGCACGAATAATAAACGACGTCGTATTCCTAGGGGCGTAAGGAGCAAACCTATTATTAAACTTCTTCTTAGGATAGAACTTACGCGCTTTTAAGCGATTTTGCGATTGCAACTCGTTCAGCGTTGGGGGCTGGTAACCGACGACACCGGTGTTAGGAATACTAAGAGTTGCGATTCCACTGGGATTGGGTTTTTCCATTCTCCTAGGGTCCTTGCGTTTGTCAGTGACCTTCTTCCCCTTCCAGTTACTCCGGTAATTCGGTTTCATAGGGTTCTGAAATTTCATGTTAGGGTCCAGAGGAGGTTGCTGAGACCAAACCTTGTACCCGCGATTCATCATCGGAGGCTGAGACTGGCTCATCATAATCTGTGATGTCTTCATCTGAGGCTGCGGTTGCGGATTCATTCCTTGATTGTGCGAGAGCATCTGAGGCTGCGACTGCCCTATTATCTGCACCTGATTCATCATCTGAGGCTGACTCATCTGGTTCAAATTCATCATCATCTGCGATTGATCGTTCATCGCAACGAAATTACGAAACCCTAGGCCTAACGATTCGGTCTAAATCGTTGCAATTACAAACGGAACGGTCGGGAATAAAAATATAATCGCCGATCGCGAAAACCGGCAGCGGAAAAAGAGAGACCGAAACCCTAAATTCCTTTTATCTCAAATTCGAAACGGAGAATATTAGGGTTTGATCTTACGGAAATCGACCTAAGGGTGAAATAGTATTCCTCTTTCGAGATTTTCACGAATCTGATAGAAAACCCTGATTCCGAGTTCTTGGTTTTCTTTTTCTCGAAAATTCTGGTATTATCGCTGAAAATTTTGCTTCTGTTTGTGTGAGGTGCTCGTCCCAACCAAAGGGAAATTATAAAGTGGGACAAGAATAAATTAGACGGCTAGATGTCGATTCGATTAATGGACGGTTTAGATTATATATTCGTCATGAACACGTGTCGCTCGTCTCCGAAAAGGTCGATTCTTAATTTCCCGTTGCAAACTAAGACTACTACTTAGGGGAATTTGAACCTTATGCATTGTGTACTTACTGTATTATTTAATATTACGATATTATTATGGAAAATTATTAATTACGTTTTTATTAGATTGCTAACAAATTACAATTTAAAACAAACACCTAAAATTAAAATTTTCTTTTTGCTAATCAATACTTTTAAATTTTAAAAATAATTTATTTTGATATTTAAAAAATATTTAATATCACAAAAAAAGTTTAAATACTATATTAATACTAAATATATTAGATTAAAGGATTGATAATTGATATGAAAAAAATATATATATTTTAGCCACCAATGAATGGTTGAAATAAGATAAGATAAGATTCTTTTTTTTTTCATTATTTGTTTGTGCAATTCTTGAGTATAAAACTCCCTCTGAATTAAAATAAGAAAAATCATTAATATGCATGCTGATTAAGAAATTTATTCAATACTATTGAATTTTATTAATTATATTTGGAAAATAATTATAATATCCTTCATTAAAAATAAATTTTAAAATAAAAATTGAATATCAATTAATTAAAAAAAAAAATCGAATGGTGTCGTCAAATAAGATGAAAAGTAATTTATTTTTTAGTGTACTTTTTTTATTACTTGTAATTGAACAGGTCCAATGCAAATCTATATTGATCCAGTACAAGTGTTATTATAGGATAAATTAGTTGTGTCAAGATTGAGTTTCTTATTACGAAGTTGCATTAAATATTTAAATAAAAAAAATTATCTGTAGCGATTTTATCTAATTCTAGTAAAATTGCTTTCAAATATATGGTACGTGTGAACTATAAAAAAGATGAGAAGAGTTAGGTTATAAAAAATAAATATATGATGATGTAGGACAAAAAATTAGTCTCTTAAATGTCTAAGATATATCTTAAGTTGATCTAAAATGTTAAATCGAAATCTAAAATTCATAATGGAAAACTTTTGTCACTCATTTTAATTTCTTTTTCTAAATAAAAATCTAAAAGATCATAATGAAAATCTCCCAACACATTTTTTTTAATTAAAAACCACGCCAATATTTTTTAGTTAGGAGTTCCACAAATATTTTGACCAAATATTAAAAGATTTTTCATTAATCTTTTAATCAAAGATTTTTTACTACTTTTTTTAACCAAGCCATTGCTTCTCTTTTATGGAGTTGCTGTTACTTGCATTAGCCATAGGAATAACATTAAAAAATAGTTGAACTCTGTTTTCTAAAATTATTTTACTTATAAACTTTTTCCATTTTTATTCTAAATATAAAAAAAATCATATAAACACAACTTTCAAATAAAATATATTTTATTTTTATGTTGAGTTTTTATCATAAAAGCTACATCATATATCTAAAAAATCTTCAAATTTCTTTAATTATTAGAAATTAGATGTATTTTTTAACTTCAAATTTATCCAAATTACTCATGGTCTCTATTCAGATACTTTTTAACTTACTCTAACAATGTTCTAAATACTATTTTTACTGTAATGTCTTTAGGTTTTATATTCATTTTTAATTATTATTTTATAATAATATTTTTAGATTTTATACACATCTTTAAATATTATTTGTAGACTTTGTAACCACTCTAAAAAAGATGTAATTTTTTTAATTAAATTAACCTTTTAAAAATATATATAAAATCCCGTATTTAGTCTAAGTTGATTTTTTTAAAAAATTATTTTTGAGATTTTACAACTTAGCGCATAAAGTTTTTATGTTCATTATTTGTATAATTACAGTTATTTTATATATTATTTTAAATTTTTATTATATCGATTTAATATTTTCTATAATTTGATGAAAATAAATCATCATTGTATATTAAATATATTTTATCTAACATTAACTAATAGGTTAGATTTAATTTTGAAGAATTGAAAAAATTATATATTTTCCTCGTACTTTTACCATGACACATCTTTTAATCTTTTAATTGTAATTTGATTTATTAATAAATTATAATTTTTCATTATATTTTCTATCATTTTCAACTTATAATGTAATTAATTAAAATAAAAAATATGCACGTATTTTTCTTTTCCGCAAACTTTACATTCCAGCATGGTGTTTACTTTGCAAGTCATTTACAATTTGTACAACCTTTACAACTTTATAGTTAATGCCTTAAATTCCTTAGTCCTCTCTAACTTTTGTATATTCAAATACTTACACTTTTATTAGTTTTAATATTTTAGATTTTCATTGAATGTTATTTACTTGTTTTCGATTCATAATTTCAGTCATTTACATTTTCAAAAAGCTTTATTACCTAGTAGAAATCTCATTAGAATTTGACTTCTAGAAGCTTCTTGTACAAGTTAAAATACTTGCACAGGCTAATAGAGTAAAAAAATGTCATCCAAATAATTTTTCTCAAATTTAATACTTCATAAATTTAAATTTTGATTTGAATCAGAATTTAAACCTACGTCACCTAATCAAGTTAAAAAAAACGTTATAGGTAATTTTTAAAATAAGTACTTATTTTAAAAACTTAAGATTTGATGCAATTTTTTTTAAAATTTAAATAGTAATTTTTAAAATAGTTACTTATTAAAAAATAGATAACTTCTGCTTATTAAAATGGATTTTAATCTTCTCCTGTTTTCGATAAAGCGTGAGAATCTTCTTTAATAAATC
This sequence comes from Macrotyloma uniflorum, assembly GCA_016859785.1. Taxonomy (NCBI): domain Eukaryota; kingdom Viridiplantae; phylum Streptophyta; class Magnoliopsida; order Fabales; family Fabaceae; genus Macrotyloma; species Macrotyloma uniflorum. Next base: position 3,700,501 of record BDMB01000018.1, read on the forward strand.
CTGACTATTTATTATTAAATTTAACCATTAAATTAAAAAATAATTTAAAACAATAAAAAATAATAAAAAATATAAATATCTATTTTACTGGAATAATATATTAAATAAAAAACATAATAAAGGATTAAAAATTATTTTATATATATATTTTATTATTTATTATAGATAAGAGAGATAAACACATAATACAAATTTATTTAGTTTTTAATAATTAAAAAACACAAATAAACTCACATTTTATCTATAGTTTACTGGTTAGATAAAAAATAATATTTTTTTCTTCTGTTAAGAACAAAGTAATAATAAAATATGCTGACCCTTCTACGAACTAACGTAAAAAAATTAAGAAAATGAAAGATTTCATCATTTCAACAAAAAAATTAAGTATATATTTGTTTTGACAATTAAAATCAACGTTGTAGATGAAAAATAAAAATGATTTAAAATAGTTTTAAATTGGTGTGAATCATTAATTTACAATTAACTTAGTCCAACGAAAAATTAAACAAGTAAAAAAAATTGCCGTTGGAGTTTAAAATTTGAATGAGGAGTATAATGGCACAACCGTTAATTGGGCCGAAAGATTTGGGTACTTTGGTTGAAGCAGAGTCCAAAAAGTAACAAACGGACCCACTCCATGACTTGGCTTGACGAATGTAGCACCATTCTCACTCTACTCTAGTCTAAGCAAGCATTCTCTGTCCTCAATAGTAACCTCTTCGAACTTCCCACACAGCATTCCTTTCTGTCATTGCTTTTCTTTGCAAACACTCACACTCTCACTTCATCTCCCATTTCCATCTCTCCTAGGGTTCTTCTTCCTTTCACCGCAAACCTCTTCTCTCCAGCTCTCATTTATTCACACTCTCTTCCTCCACGCCAACCACTGCTTTGTGCTTCGCGTTTCGTCTTCATGCATTGATTTGGCGTCCAAGCTTTTCTTTCTCTGCTCTGCACATTGCTGTTTTTGGTTAAACGGGGGGAGTTAGATCCGTGGGAGGATGTCGTCGAGGGCGGGACCATCGTCGGAGCCGCAGGGACCGCCGCAGAGGCGGATTACGCGGACGCAAACCGCCGGGAACCTTGGAGAGGCGATATTTGACAGTGAGGTCGTGCCGTCGTCTCTTGTCGAGATTGCACCGATTCTACGTGTTGCTAATGAGGTCGAGAAGACTCATCCCAGAGTTGCTTACCTCTGTAAGTTCTTTTCATTCTGCATTTTCTCAACCCTTCGTTTTCCTCGTTGCCATGCTGAAACTTCCGTGTGTTCATGTACACCGAAATGCTTCCTGCGGAGTTGTGACTTTTCAGTGTTGTTCTGATTTGTTGTGTTGATTATAATTAGATATGTTGTAATGTGAGCCGCAGTATCCTTAGTGTCCACGTGTGCTCATGCTTAGATGAAACTCTCTGCATGCATAGTGTCTTATTGTATTTGTACATTACTACGTTTCCTTCACAGGCATTTTTAGTGTTTGGTTGTTTGAAGTTATCAAGATAGCTTACAACTTTCATAAGCCCTTTTTAGCGTATTTCAGCAAGCTTCTTGCTGTAGCTCATTAGACTGATCTCTTTTAAGCTTATTTCAACAAGTGCGATGGTCAAATTTGTGAAATAAGTCCACGTCTAATACAGGAATAAGTGCTTAATTAAATTAAATTGTTTAAACAAGCACACCCTTTGTGAAGTTATGTGAACCTTTTATGGCTAACCCAGGTTTCCCAAGCTTCCATTAGTGGTGAAGACTTTTCTACACACCTTAATTATTTTATGATGCTTGAATGTATTTTTATTTTTTTTCCTTGTAGGCCGATTTTATGCATTTGAGAAAGCTCACAGGCTGGATCCTACTTCAAGTGGTCGTGGTGTTCGGCAATTCAAAACTGCCCTTCTTCAACGTTTGGAAAGAGTAAGCATTGACCACGTTATGTTTTATTTATACAAGATACAGTTATAATATTTCTTTTTCAATATTTGCAAAATTGACCTGTAGTTTTCTATTTTCTAATATTTGCACCAGAAATGGTAAAGTAATAACACGAAAATAGTCAATATTAAACTGGAAATTAAGTGTCACTTTTGCAAATATTGCTGAAGAGGAAATGGAAACAAAAAAGGGAAAAACATTTTCTAAAACCAAACAGACCCCCAGTATCGAAAGGAATAGTGTATCAGCTCTTCATTATTATCTGAGTAGTAACTAACTTAGATAAAACGTATACCATAGCAGAAAATTAATAATTGGTTCCTGGCTTAGGATGTGCAGTGTATTTTTACATATCTGGACTCCTAAGCATTGAGCTCCATACATTCTAGGTCTGACACTTATGCTTCTGTGTAGCTCTTGGTTAGTGGTACTATGAAATTGAATTGAGAATGCCAGACTCCTGAACATCTTATTTATGAACATTTTTCCTGTTTAGAATGAACGACAATGATAGCGACTAACTAGATTTAAAGATGGTAATGGCCTTATATAAAGTTAGTTGAATATATCTTTTAAAACTTGGTTCCAATTTTAGGAAAATGATCCAACATTGAAAGGAAGGGTAAAGAAAAGTGATGCTCGTGAGATGCAGAGCTTTTATCAGCATTACTACAAAAAGTATATCCAAGCCTTACAAAATGCTGCTGATAAAGCTGATCGGTATGTTGTCTACATAATGTGCGGCATGATTTGTTCTGTGTCTATTGTGTGACTTACAGTGAGTGTGTCCTCTTACTTTCAGTGCACAGCTTACCAAGGCATATCAGACTGCTAATGTTCTTTTTGAGGTTTTGAAGGCTGTTAACATGACACAATCTATGGAAGTTGATCGAGAGGTTATCTTTTTGTATCTCCTATGATGTTATCGATATTTAAATAAGATGATTATAATTGGAATTTTGTTATAATTTTGATTTCACCTGTCTTTACACTTACAATTGATGATTGATTCATCATTGTAACAGATTTTAGAGACTCAAGATAAAGTTGCTGAGAAAACAGAGATTTTAGTACCTTACAATATTCTTCCTCTTGATCCTGATAGTGCAAATCAGGCAATAATGAGATTTCCTGAGGTATAATCTCTACGTCTATATGTACTCATGTTATTTTCATATTCTGTACTTCTAGTTTTAATGAAAATACTTGTTGATCACTCTTCACAGATCCAAGCGACTGTATATGCTCTTCGTAGCACAAGGGGTCTAGCCTGGCCTAAGGACTACAAGAAAAAAAAAGATGAGGACATTCTGGATTGGCTTGGGGTAATGTTTGGATTTCAGGTAAATTCTAGTTTGGAACTGTTTATTTCTTTATGCATTTAAGTCTTGTATTAGTTTGAATTACTTGAACAGAGCATAATGTATTTGTTACTAATAAAAGCAATTCAATTTGTTTGCCACTTCTTGTACAAAATACAGAAGCACAATGTAGCAAATCAGAGAGAGCATTTGATCTTATTGCTTGCAAATGTGCACATAAGACAATTTCCCAAGCCTGATCAACAGCCAAAGGTAGGGTTTACTTGGATATTTGATACAGCCCCCCTGCCCCCATTTTAGTTTCCATATGTATCATTACGATATTTTGATTTCTATTATTGAATTGACTAAATGAAAATTAATGGCAATTTCAAGATGCTCAGCAGAGACTTTTTTCTTCCTGCTGTTAACGGTTCCAATTTAATTGTTCCAATATTTTTCTTTTCATTAAGACCACCCAGAAAAATATTCATACATTGATTTGTGTTAAAATCCACTTTTGACTTGTACACATTTTTTGCTTAGTTGGACGAGCGTGCACTTACAGAAGTGATGAAGAAACTTTTTAAGAATTACAAAAAGTGGTGCAAGTATTTGGGTCGGAAGAGTAGTCTTTGGTGAGAGTTTCTGTTCTCTTAATGTTGAAAGATATATTGCAACTGTTTTTTTTGTTAACTTGGACGACCTCTTTGCTTACTTACATTTGGGGACTAGAAACATTGTGAGCTTGTTAACATTTATTTGCGACTTTCAATTTTGAATGTAGATTTGTATTTGGAGCTTGTTTTAATTTTAACTCTTGTTATTTTGTTTCCCACGTAATATATGCCTATTTCAGTTTCTAATGTAACATATATTGTGGAATACGGATGTATATGCAGGTTGCCAACCATACAGCAAGAAGTGCAGCAGCGTAAGTTACTATATATGGGTCTGTATCTTCTAATATGGGGTGAAGCTGCCAACCTAAGATTCATGCCAGAATGCCTTTGCTATATCTATCACCACGTGAGCTTTGTAACTTAACCCAATCTATGTTTTTATAAAGATGTGTCAGTGGCAAGTGAAATTATTCAGAGTAATGCTACATGATTTCAAACTAATTTCCTTAACTTTTTCATTCAAGTGATCCCTGTCGTCACCCTTTTTACCTCTTTGATTGAATTTTCTTCTACCCTTTCATTAGTATTATGACAGGATTAATCCCAGGGATTGGACTTGGCCCATTATCAGTTTTACCTCTTATTGGGTAGCTATCATGTCAATTTTCCCCCTTTATAGTTAGAACAGTTTGAATAGAGATGTCTATATCTTTGATTTTATCAAAGCTTAAGAACTTAATAATTTTGGAACCCTTGCTAAATTTCTTTATGAAAACTTTATATCAAGATTCTTCTCTTGTATGGTATTCAACTATTCCTAGTGTTTGGATCTGGGGTGCAGTGAATGATATTTTTTCATATTGCTTTTAACTTAGAAAGTAGAAAGTAGAAAAGAGCTTGTGTTTCTTGGTGTTAGAAACAAGTTAAAAATAAAATTTAAAAATCAACTTGCAGTCTTACAACAAATCTTGCTGTAGTTTTATCATCATTTTATTTCCTAGTGGTTTTACATTTCTAACATGCACCCTCATGTTAGAGGAGCCTTTTACTTGTGAGGCTTGGACAATGTACAAATCCCAAATCATGATGACTGTTTCTATCCCGATAGTTAAATGTTTATCTCTATGGTTGGGCATTTGCTCACATTGTTGGTATTAAGTGAATTTTTTTTAAGGGAACCGACACTTTTCTTGATTTTGAAATGCTTTGGCATCATTTTATGGTGCTTCTTGTAGATGGCTTTTGAATTGTACGGTATGCTTGCTGGTAATGTTAGTCCAATGACTGGAGAGAATGTCAAACCTGCCTATGGGGGTGAAGAAGAGGCTTTCTTACGGAAAGTTGTAACTCCTATATATGATGTGATTGCAAAGGTGCTTTCTGCCCATTTATTATTTTCATTCTTTTATGTTGTCTCTATACCTAACACATCAACTAGTTATTCATATTATTGTGTCCCAAAAAATTTATGATGGCTCTCCTTAATAGGAAGCTGAACGGAGCAAAAAGGGGAGGTCAAAGCATTCACAATGGAGGAACTATGATGATTTGAATGAATATTTTTGGTATAATTAATTGATTCTCACTTTTTATTCATATCTGCCTTGGTATTAATTTTCAATGACAATTGTAGGTCCGTTGATTGTTTTCGGCTTGGTTGGCCAATGCGTGCTGATGCTGATTTTTTTTGCCTGCCAGTTGAGCAGCTAAATTTTGACAAATCTAACGTAAGCATTGATTATGTTCTGAATTTCTTACTCTGTTTACTGATAAAAACATTTATTTTCTCTCAATATGGCTTAGGTTTTTATTATTTTGATTCTGAGGAGTAAAAGTTGTTTCAAAGTTGACAAGAGGTGTATAAATAATTGAAAATTGATCTATAGCTGACATGCATTATATATCTGGTTGATTACTGGTTATGATATGCTTTTTTCTGTAAGAAGCCATTATGATACACAATGACTGCTTGGATTTTCGTCTGAAAATGGGAAGATGTTCTTCATTTGATTATGATACTGATTTGAAATGTTCAATGGATTCTTTTCAAAATTATCATTATCGTAAACAGAGTGTATATGAGTAGCTGTTGCTGAAAGCCAAAAACTTGTACCTGCTACTGGATATTAAGCCTTGCTATATACTGAAATCTACAGGATAACAAGCCAGTTACCAGGGACAAATGGGTTGGAAAAGTCAACTTTGTTGAGATAAGGTCATTTTGGCATATTTTCAGAAGTTTTGATCGCATGTGGAGTTTTTTTATTCTGTGCTTACAGGTAATAATTTTTCTGTTGCCCGTCAATGTGAGGGATTTTTCCCTTCAATATCTTGCAAAATAAAATCCATTTCTGAGAGAGCTAATTTATCTTAGGCTATGATTATTGTTGCTTGGAATGGATCTGGGGATCCAAGTGCAATCTTTAATGGGAATGTTTTCAAGAAGGTGCTTAGTGTGTTTATAACAGCAGCTATATTGAAGCTTGGACAAGGTAGGTAATAGCAAATTTTACCAGCACATATATTGCATGCAGATACTTCTCAATAGCCAGATTTATCATTCTGTATAGTTTTTGGTACTGTATAAAATTGTTACTCTGGTTTCTATTCTGCAGCCCTTTGTTCTTCTATTTTAATGCTTGTCTGTTTAACATGCGACCATGCAACTGACAGACATCAGAGGAAGATTTATTAGTGAAATTTTTTGGTTTTTACTTACTATTTGAAGACCATTTTATTGAGGTGGCACTCTGTAGAAAAAGTGAGCAGAGGGCCACATAAAGAACCCATTTTTTTTCTTGAAACAATCTTGGCATTATGAAAGTGTAAGTTGCTTATGGCTATGGTTTTTACTTTATGTTTACATGGGTGGCAGCTATACTGGACGTGATTCTCAGTTGGAAAGCACAATGGAGCATGTCAATGCATGTGAAGTTGAGATACATTCTAAAAGTTGTTTCAGCTGCAGCATGGGTGATTGTTCTATCAGTTAGTTATGCTTATACTTGGGAAAATCCTCCTGGGTTTGCTCAAACCATACAAAGTTGGTTTGGAAGCAATTCAAGTTCGCCATCATTCTTTATAATGGCTGTTGTTGTATACCTTTCACCTAATATGCTAGCTGCCATATTGTTTCTGTTCCCGCTCGTTCGTCGTTTTCTTGAGAGGTCAAACTATAGGATTGTGATGCTAATGATGTGGTGGTCACAGGTAGGTGATATGGCACCACTGTTAAATGTTTATCTTTTGGTGGTACACCAAAAAACAGTTGTTTTTTGCCTCTGCACCTGAGATATACTGAATTTTAAATTAGTGGTTTTGATTCTGTGATTGGCAGCCTCGACTCTATGTTGGTAGGGGAATGCATGAGAGCACATTTTCCCTTTTCAAGTAAGAATCTAGTTTTAGAAGTTCCTCTCAGTTGTAAATAGTATCATTTTCCTAGGAATCTAATCTTAACGTATCATGCTTTATAATTTCAGGTACACAATGTTCTGGGTTCTCCTTATAATTACTAAGTTAGCTTTCAGTTACTATATAGAGGTGATTTTCTTTTCATTCATGACTTTTCTATAACTCTAATCTTTTCTTTCTTTTCTTAATTTCCCTTGATTGTGGAAATGAGTGTGTGAAACTTACGTTTTTGGTCTTGATCCTCAATGTCTCTTGGTTCTTGTATTTATTATAACCTACCTTTGTCAGTTTGACTGGAGATTCAACTATATCTTCTACAATAAGCAATGAATATCAATTGTTCTAACTGTCTGTCTGTTGCTATAGTTAAACCCCTAGTCTGAGGTTTTATATCTCTCTTATGGTCTTGTTGGGGTTGTTCAAATGGATGTGCCTGATGTGGTCATTGTGGACTGGGATCATGGTCTGATGCAGTTATGACAGCCATCCTACTGTGACATTGTCGATGCATCAAGTGATGTGGTTGGCATTTAATGGGACTACACAAGCTGTTTTTGTTTCTGTAAAATAATTCATTAATTTTACATATTTAAATTGTTTGTGGTTTGCATTATTTATTAGTATAAAATAAAACCTCTGGTGGAACCTATGCAAACTATACTACAGATAGTTATCTGTTTCTTTCAGAATCTATTAATTTTACTGTTTTTTAACTATCTTTATCTTTTATTGTTACTATAGATAAAACCTCTGGTGGAACCTACAAAAGCTATAATGAGCGTAAAAATCTCAAATTTTCAGTGGCATGAATTCTTTCCTCGTGGTATAAGCTCAAACTTCTTGGCTTTTTTGCATTATTACATTTTTTAAAATGAATTTAATAAGTTTTCTGCTTTCCAGCTCGAAAAAATCTTGGTGTTGTAGTTGCACTTTGGTCTCCAATTATTCTGGTATGTGTTACAAGTACCTGATTTGGTTAATGTTTCAAATTTCAATAGATGCCACATAGTGATCCGACTTCTTTTCTTCGTGTTCAGGTATATTTTATGGATACCCAGATTTGGTATGCCATATTCTCTACTTTATTTGGTGGCATTTATGGGGCATTCCGACGCCTTGGAGAGGTCAGTCATTGCCCACTTCTAGATCCTTTTCTTAATGGGTTGTTTTGGAACGTGATGTTTATTTATCGCTTGTTTGCTTACTCTTACCCTCGAATGCCATCTTTTTGCCAAATGTTTGGCAGTTCTCCGAGCAAAAAGTTTATCTGTCCATAAATGTCTGGCTATCATTCAACTTAAAATCAATAGATATGAAGCGAAATTGTCCAATAAATATATAAGTTACACTCTAAGAAAAAAGATAGTCGATGTGAGATTTCCCCAACAAATTAGTATACTATATTTTCACTGCATTTCAAAGTTTAGTGTATAATAAGAGTTTGTTATTTCGGATTTATTTTTTATTTATTTATTTATTCATATACTGGGAATTTAGCTGTTAAAAAGTCTTGGGATATTATTTTCTTGTTGAATATTCTATTTTTATATTTGGTTCCATCTGAAGTTTGCTTGTCTTGTTTGGTAGAATTGGTAAGTATGTTGCACAGACTTTTGTTTAGCTAAATTTAAGAAAGATAGTTTAAAAAATATGTTTGCAATCAAAATGAGGAGATGCATAAGCTGATTGGAAAGTTTTAAATTTTAAAGAAAGAGAGTTGGGAAAGAAAGGTGTCATTTTTAGAAGAAGAGTACAATAAGAAACAAAGCCATTTTCAAGTAAAAGTTTTAGAGATTTTAACTTTATGAATGAATTATATATCTATGAATTTGTATGCTCTTGAGATTGTTCGATCATTCATACTGAACTTATTCCTGGTTTTCTTGTTCTAAACCTTGGTATTGTTTTCATTGTTTACCGATGTTAGATAAGGACACTGGGAATGCTCAGATCTCGTTTTGATTCATTGCCTGGTGCCTTCAATGCCCGTTTGATCCCAGAAGAAAAGAGTGAACCAAGGAAAAAAGGATTAAAAGCCACTTTATCTCACAGATTTGATCAGGTTAAATATTTTCTCTTTTTGAAATGATTGAAGATTTGAACATATTTCTTCAAAATTTACTTTGGCTTATTGATACAGATCCCAAATAACAAAGGTAAAGAAGCTGCAAGATTTGCACAACTATGGAATCAAATAATCACTAGTTTTAGAGAGGAAGATCTTATCAGTAATAGGTAAGCTGGAGGATACATTTGTATTTTTGGTTCTTCATCTTTTGTCTCTAGTAGAGTGCTGTGCTTTTTTAACAGTAGTGAACTGAGGTGGTTATACTTGTACCACTCAGGGAAATGGATCTTTTGCTTGTGCCTTACTGGGCTGATCGAGAGTTGGACATTATACAGTGGCCACCATTTCTACTTGCTAGCAAGGTTTATTTATTGACCATTTTGAAGAAAAAAAATGTAAAACTCTGCTAGCTTCCTGTTCATTTAACAATTCTTTATGTTTTATAGATTCCAATTGCATTGGATATGGCTAAGGACAGCAATGGAAAGGATCGAGAGCTGAGAAAAAGAATTGACTCTGACCACTATATGTATTCTGCTATTAAGGAGTGCTATGCTTCATTTAAGAGCATTGTTAAGTACTTGGTTCAAGGGGACCGTGAAAAACAGTTAGTCTCTAAAAGAAGTATCATGCTGTTGCTTTTGTTCTGAGTGATATTCCTTGTAGTATTCTTATGCTGAACCATATAATAACATATCATGGTTTCAAATAAAAGGCTTGTGGAAATTTCCAGCATTTAACTGACTTCTAAATGATTCTTTGTTTATCTAAACTTATTTTCTATTTTGTTGAATCCTTTCTTTTCAGGGTCATAGAATACATTTTCTCTGAGGTAGACAAACATATTGAAGCTGACGACCTTACAAGTGAATTCAGACTGAGTGCACTTCCTAGCCTCTGTGGGAAATTTGTTGAGCTAATAAATTATTTGGTAATGTTGGACACCCTTATCAAATTTGCATTTTAATTTGTAATCTTGATCTTGTTAAATCTTATCTAGCCTTTTATTGATCACAGTTAAACAATAAGTATGAAGACAGGGATCAAATTGTGATTCTATTCCAGGATATGCTGGAGGTAGTGACTAGAGATATAATGATGGAGGATCATGTATTCAGGTAGTGATCCTGGATCCTAATGTCTCAACATTTAAAGGGCATCTTCCTACTGTGAATACTATTGTATAATTTTTTTTGGGGTAGCTTGGTAGATTCAATCCACGGTGGATCTGGTCATGAGGGCATGCTTCTTCTTGAGCAACAATACCAGCTATTTGCATCTGAAGGGGCTATCAGGTTTCCAATTGAACCAGTCACCGAAGCTTGGACTGAGAAGGTTTGCCACTCAATAAAGTATTCTGCGGAGAATCTGTTAGTGAAGTAAATCTGATGATCTGCTTACATTTTTCTATATTTGTAGATTAAACGGCTTAACTTACTACTGACAACAAAAGAATCAGCAATGGATGTACCATCTAACTTAGAAGCCAAAAGGCGCATTTCGTTTTTCTCTAATTCATTGTATATGGATATGCCTACAGCACCCAAAGTTCGCAATATGCTTTCATTCTCGTAAGCTTTCTTTTACTTCTCTTCCGAAATGTTATTTAAGTTATTTAAATAAATTCCTTTCAATACAACATTTCAATTTTATTCACTGAATGAAGATTCAAAGTTATATTGCTCGCTTTCTCAGTATGAGAACTTAACTCATAAGTTTATACTTCAAGCTTTCGAGAGATTTCAAATCTTTATACTGCCTGTATGACAAGTTTTAGCTGGTCAATTTTATGGACTGTTATAATATATTGTGATAGGCCACAAAAAAACTGATTGTTTGGTTTAGTTTGATTGCCATAGGAAGCTTTCACCAATAAAACTTTCTTGGAAGATGGCCAAAGAAAGAAACAAAGTTTCTGCTACTAAAAATATATTATCTGGTTGAAAAACATTAGTAATTTGTTTCTCTTAGAACCTCAGCTTGAAATTTTGGGCCATGAAATATAAATTTGATGGGTATGAATTGAGACTTTCATCCTGTTGAACTCAAGAATTTAACACAGATAACTACTTTTTATTAAATTATTCTGCTTTATAGACCAGATATGAAGCACAGTACATGAATTATGTAAGGTTTACTTGCTCGAAATAGGATGTGTTTGACACATTGATATGATTATTCTAAACATATATGGGATACGATGTGTAAGATACATATCTAGATATGTATCCTACATGTGTGATTACTCCCCAATAATACAAATATGACTGCTTAATACAAAATATTCGTTTATTGGTTAAGGAAATAGAAATTTGATGGATTTAGGAAACAAAAGAGTGTGCATTGTATTGAAAATACAAAATTCATTTGATGCTTGCCTTTTACGTAATTTAAATAATTTATTAGTGTGTATTTAGTGCTCCTTTACCAGACCTCGGGACACTAATTAGCAGAACCATTTTAACTTTTGCATTATGAACTTTGTAGGGTTTTAACGCCATACTACACCGAAGAGGTTCTCTTTTCCTTATATGATTTGGATTCACCTAATGATGATGGTGTTTCTATACTCTTCTACTTACAGAAGATCTTTCCAGGTTTCACGCTTGCCCATAAATCACTATGTTGCATAAATGAGAAAATTCAAGGGATAAATCTGAATGCATTTCTTGGCACTTTTTTTTGTTATTGACACAGATGAATGGAACAACTTTCTTCAGCGAGTGAATTGTTCCAGTGAGGAGGAACTTAAAGGAAATGAATCTGATGAGTTAGAAGAAGAACTCCGTCGTTGGGCATCATACCGTGGCCAAACTTTGACCAGAACTGGTTCTCTCTTTCTCTCTCTCTCACACTCATAGAAACACAAACATGCACACATACTGACACAGTCCTGTACAATTATGTCCTTTCCTCAAAATGACAATATCATATTACTTATCATTGCATTTAAATGAAACATTCTCATTGATGCAGTTAGAGGTATGATGTACTACAGAAAAGCTTTGGAGCTCCAGTCTTTTCTAGATATGGCCAAAGATGAAGGTGAGCTTTCCTTCTTTGAGGATGATCAAATGATCTTTTATTTGTTGCTTATAATTTGGTTGTGAACTAGTTCATAAAATTGTTTCTTAATTTTTTTTGTATTTTTTCTCTGAATGAATGTTACAAATGTGCAGATTTGATGGAAGGCTACAAGGCCATAGAAAATTCAGACGATAACTCAAAGGGGGAAAGGTCATTGTGGACCCAATGTCAAGCCGTGGCTGATATGAAATTCTCATATGTGGTTTCATGTCAACAATATGGGATTGACAAGCGATCTGGTGTTGCTCGTGCCCAGGACATATTGAGGCTTATGACAAGGTAAATATCCAAGGTTTGTAGTTCTGGCATTGATGTTTATTATACCTATCAATTGGTTCCTATGTTTTTATTTTGCAGATACCCTTCACTTCGAGTTGCCTATATTGATGAGGTAGAGGAACCTAGCAAAGAGAGACCAAAAAAGATCAATAAGGTTTATTACTCTTGCTTGGTGAAGGCAATGCCAAAATCAAGTAGTCCTTCAGAGACAGAGCCTGTGCAATATTTAGACCAGGTATGCTGATCTTGATAAATGAAGGCTGTAAATAATTCTTCCATCATTTTTGCTTCTAATAATTTGTTTTTGATAGAAAATTAAGTTTTTTTACACATAAAAGAGGGCAAATACAACCATAGGAGAATGTTAAATCCTCCAAAACAGGAGGGTTTACATTCAACATGAAATGACAAATATAAATGCATACTACTTTGTACAGATGTTTATACCTTAAATGTTTACATGGTTGAACACAAGTTTGTTTCTTTTTATAACAAAGTATATAATTTATATCCACGTAGCTTACCTCACCTAATGAAATATGGCTATTGTTGACGTTGTTGTTTGACATCTTTTAGCTATTTCCTCGATTCTTGAATAAATTAATCAGTTATAAGAGATCAAATGTCTGGACACCCACCATCTCTCTCTCCCCCTACTCTCAAGCTAATGTAGAGCCTAGTTTTTGTCTAACTGTTAATGCCAAGGTCCAACTTTTGATTATCTAACTTCCCTTTGTGGCGACGTAGTTCAGTTCATATTCAGATTTGAACATTTCTGTTAGCATTTAGTCATGATTGTTTAACCGCAGAACATATGCAAAAATGGTTTAAATCCAACGTATTCAAAGAAACAATGGTTTCTCATTGTATAATTTCAATCTAGTAAGTAAAAAGTTTTATATCATTTCCATAGGACCAAATGCAATTCATGACTTGAACTGTTGCTGAGTCAACATTCTCTCTCCGTAATATTTCATTCATTATTCTTATATCGCATTCTTGGTTCTTATTCTCCATTTGATTGTCCTAATCAGGTCATATATAAAATAAAGCTTCCTGGACCAGCTATCTTAGGAGAGGGCAAACCTGAAAATCAGAATCATGCCATAATTTTCACACGTGGAGAAGGCTTGCAAACAATAGATATGAACCAGGTACGTTACCAGTGTGAGAAGCTCAAAATTGTTATATCTGATATCATTATATGTGATTAAATTGCCTTTTATTTAATAGGATAATTACATGGAAGAAGCTTTAAAAATGAGAAATTTGTTGCAAGAATTCCTTAAGAAGCATGATGGGGTGAGATTCCCAAGTATTCTTGGTCTTAGGGAGCACATATTTACAGGAAGGTAAAAAAATTGTTCTTAAATTTATCATTGTTCTTGTACTGCCAGGAAAAATAATTGTACCCAAAGTTCGCAATGTGTCCCTGACAATTGTTTTGTTCTGAGGTTTCAGTGTCTCTTCTCTTGCATGGTTCATGTCAAATCAGGAGACCAGTTTTGTTACAATTGGTCAGAGATTGTTGGCTAATCCACTGAAGTGAGTTTCATTCTTTCTTTTTATTGTGTGTTGGTTATTACTGTGATTTTGAAAGAGTAGGGAAATAAGGGGTCTATGAGAGGGAAAGAAAAAAAAGTACAAGGCTGGTCCTGGTGGGATTTGAGTGCAAGACCTTGCTAAACCTCATATCTAATGACATGGGTCATCAGTGAAACATAAAGGCCTTGATCAATAGTTCTTGTCTCATTGGACAAATTTAATAAGCTTTGGCAACATAGTACACAAAGTATTTCTCTTCAACACTCCCCCAACAAATTGGACCATAGATGTTAATCTTGACCAGCTTCTTTCAAGTATTGGGAAAAACTCAAGTTTCACATCAACTAGAGATAGTTTCAAAATATAGGATTTAAGTAGGGGCAATCTTCACTGTACTAGTCAGTTTTGTAGGGTTTAGTTAGACATAAACCACTTCGTAAGGTGTCATTGCCTATCCTAAATCCATTAAAAGGGTTACTCACCATGTTATACATGTACCCAACCCAATAGTGTTGGGCATGAGACGGTGCATTGGGAAAGATCTAAGTCCCACGTCTACTAGAGGTATTACCAAAATACAATATATTAGTGAGAGTAGGCTGAGTTATACTCTCAAGCCACTTTGTAAGATCAAGTATGGTAAAGAGGTTTGCTTGCTTCTATTCTCCAATCTTCGTAACATAATTATAGAATAATTTGGCACTCATAATAAACGTGACATATAAAAGTTTGGAAGTTGATATATTTTTCATGTTTTTATTTTGTTGAAATTGTAGGGTTTAAGATATATAAAGAGAGGAAAAGGAGAGAATATAGATTAAATAAAAAGGGATAAAAATTTAATAAATATATACACAACTAATTTGTACCCTTGAGTTATTATACTTGGTTAACCCATGAGACATAGGGAAGTTCATTGATGATGCTTGAGTTGATGAGTTTTTGGTTAAATGCTGTGCAGGATGAACTACACCAAATAAATAAGTGGACCAATAGGAGACACATGAATACGGAAACTAATGCAAAGAGATAACATTGTTAAAATACTCTAAATATATAAACAAAATACTGTTGGATGGATACTTTTCATATATATATATATATATATATATATATATATATATATATATTAGATCTCCATTTCTTGGGCTTCATCAAAGATTTTTTCCTATTTACTCTGCTTGTTTCTTATATATTTGCTTGTGTAGGGTTCGCTTCCACTATGGTCATCCAGATGTCTTTGATAGGCTTTTTCATCTCACAAGAGGGGGTGTTAGTAAAGCCTCCAAGGTTATCAATTTGAGTGAAGATATTTTTGCTGGTGAAGTGACTTCCAATTCTCCCCTTTATTTGCTTTATGTTTGATTCGCATCTTCATTTGATTTTACTATGTTATTTGCAGGCTTCAACTCTACACTCCGTGAAGGAAATGTTACTCATCATGAATACATACAAGTTGGGAAAGGAAGAGATGTGGGTCTTAACCAGATTTCTATGTTTGAAGCAAAGATAGCTAACGGAAATGGAGAGCAAACATTGAGTCGAGATGTATACCGACTTGGTCACCGCTTTGACTTCTTCAGAATGTTGTCCTGTTATTTCACCACAATTGGATTTTACATCAGCACTCTTGTATGTTACGCCTGAATTAACTCTTATTTTGTTCTCATTTCATAGGCTTCTGACATGTTTCCTTTCCTGTTTAAACTTTGTGCAGATAACTGTTCTCACTGTATATGTGTTCCTCTATGGCCGCCTTTATCTTGTTCTTAGTGGACTTGAAGAAGGTTTGAGTACACAAAAAGCCATTCGAGACAATAAGCCTCTTCAAGTGGCTCTCGCCTCTCAGTCCTTTGTGCAAATTGGATTTTTGATGGCCTTGCCCATGTTGATGGAGATTGGCTTGGAAAGGGGCTTCCGAACTGCACTTAGTGAGTTCATATTAATGCAGTTGCAGCTAGCCCCAGTTTTCTTCACATTTTCGCTTGGGACAAAGACTCACTATTATGGAAGGACATTGCTTCATGGAGGTGCAAAATATAGACCTACTGGACGAGGGTTTGTGGTTTTCCATGCTAAATTTGCTGACAACTATAGACTTTACTCCCGTAGCCACTTTGTCAAGGGTATTGAGCTAATGATTTTGCTTATTGTATACCAAGTTTTTAGTCACACTTACAGAAGTGGGGTTGCATATCTCATGATTACGGTACCAATGTGGTTTATGGTTGGCACCTGGCTTTATGCTCCCTTCTTGTTCAATCCTTCTGGGTTTGAGTGGCAAAAGATTGTTGATGATTGGACTGATTGGAATAAATGGATTAGCATCCAAGGTGGTATAGGTGTACCACCTATAAAAAGCTGGGAATCCTGGTGGGAGGAGGAACAAGAGCATCTCCAATATTCAGGAATGCGTGGAATCATTGCAGAGATATTGTTGTCTTTACGTTTTTTTATCTATCAGTATGGTCTTGTTTATCACTTGACCTTTACGAGAAATACAAAAAGTGTTCTGGCAAGTCTTTTTACCCGTGTGTTCCATTTCTTCCAACTATTGATCTCGCATTCATAATTTGGCTTATTGAATGGATATCCTTCTCTTTGCTACAGGTCTATGGCATATCGTGGCTGGTGATCTTTCTAATATTATTAGTGATGAAGGTTAGTAGCAAGCTACTTTGTATCTTGTAGGGCAGGTCAAAGTTGTTCATATGATGTATGACTTCTCAATATGAATATTATGGCCTATTATTAGGCTTTGCTTGGGAGACAGTGTGGTTGGGTTGGGTTATCTAACGTAGTAATTTATCAATAAACCAAAAGGCTTGATTGTTCACTTTCTTGCCCAAATATTTGAATCAAAATGCTTGTTCTTGGAATAAATTTATATTTTCTTTCTGAATTTCTTTTTTCGTTTTGTCTCAGACTGTGTCTGTTGGGAGACGGAAATTCAGTGCAGATTTTCAACTTGTCTTCCGGCTAATCAAGGGGTTGATATTCTTAACTTTTGTCTCAGTTCTAGTCACCCTGATTGCCCTTCCTCACATGACAATCCAGGACATTTTTGTTTGCATTCTTGCCTTCATGCCAACTGGTTGGGGAATGCTACAGGTGAATGCCCTTTATTTTTTCTCCATACTAAATACGTCATTGTTTTGAACTGATATATATGCAATCCTCATCCATGAAACTGTGATTATGAGCCCGATAGAGTACGAGCTCATTAACCTGTAAAAGAATGTTACTCATTGACATGCAAATAATACACATTAATTTAGCGAAGCACATGTATCCAATGATTCTTAGAATGGTATGATTTTGAATTCCCATTTTTCTTGCAGATTGCACAAGCATTAAAGCCTCTAGTTCGACGAGCTGGATTTTGGGAATCTGTGAAAACTCTGGCTCGTGGTTATGAGATTGTCATGGGTTTGCTTTTGTTCACTCCTGTTGCCTTCCTGGCTTGGTTTCCTTTTGTTTCAGAATTTCAGACCCGAATGTTGTTCAACCAAGCATTCAGTCGAGGATTGCAAATTTCTCGTATTCTTGGAGGTCAAAGGAAGGGGCGCTATTCTCGCAACAAGGAATAATTTGTCTACGAGAAGGCTTGATTATATGCTCTACATTTCCTTGATTGCAGCAACAACTTGAGCAATGATTTTGGTAACTAATGTAAGTAGTGTATGTTGTAAGTAGGAACAGGATAAGTTTTTAAATATTTATTTTCAATTTATTTTTAAATTATTTATCAAAACTCCCTTGTATCTTTTATATGATGTAGTAGGTGACTTTTATTAATAAGACATGAGCTAATTATTATTATTATTATATTTTTTATATAAGATGTACTTTTTAAAAATCTTTTTCTTAATAAGATTATTTTATTATTATTATTTGGATATTATTACAATAAAATTTATTTTAACTATTATATTATTTACATTATTAGTTTATTATTTAAGGACTATATTTTGAGACATTGATATTGAAGATAATAGATTTGTTTTATTTTTATAATTTTTAAATATTTATATTGTATATTTTAACCATGCCACAATTGTATTGTTTTTACCGTGGTACTTCAATATATTTTAACTATTTCATAATTAACATAATGATATATATATTTATTTAAAAATGTTATTTTTACTTTTTAAAATTTGAAAAATTAATGTTGTAGGATCTATCTAATATACAATTATTAGAAATGCACTATAAAAAAATATAAAATTTGAAAGCAAAATAAATGTAATTGAGTTAATTTATCTATAAATATAAGATTATGAAGATTATAAATTAAAATTAGAAATTCTTAATATATATATATATATATATATATATATTCTTGACATTATTTATTATTATTATTATTATTATTATTTTAATTTAATAATTCATTTTAATTATTAAATTACAATAAAATAAATTGTGCCAATTAAAAGTATTTTATAATTTTTAATCTTAGAATAAATTAATTTTCTCTCATTTATATATATATATATATACACCTACAATAAATTAAAATTTACATAAAAATATACATTGAATATTTTTAATTTTGTCATTTTATATTTATTAGCTACGTTAACTTATATTATTTTAATGAGCAGTTTTATGTGAAAATTAAAAATTTAAACGTGAAAGAAATATTTAAAGTAAAATTTAAACATTTTATGCATTGATAATTTGAATTTAACTTTTTGTGATATAACTAATCCATGTTTTGAAGTTTTTGTTTTATTTTATTTTAAGTTTTACGGCGTATTTTTTATTTATGAAACAATAGAATTTTCTGCAAAATAATCAATGTTAAATTTTATATGAAGTTATTTCTCAACCACAAATTTTATATAAAATTATTATCTCAAACGAAAAAGTAAATTTGAAAGTGTCAAAATAATAACATTTCAAGCACTAAAAATAAGAGATGTTCAATTTTAATTATCAAAATATTATGAAGGTTCTATATTAAAAAAATAAAAACATGTATTTAACAACTTATTTAAAATTGAAATTTTAAATTTTTACTAAAAAAATAACTTTTGATGTAATATTTTTATTAAGTGAACAGACATTGTTATGTTTCCTTAAAGAGGTTTTATTTATAATGACATTTTCAATGTTAAATTTTTTATAAGTTTGTTATGTATAGAAAATTGTGTTTTGTGAACTCCTATTATCATTCCATAGTTAATAAATTTTATCGAAATTTACTCTAATATTAAGAAATTCTAAAATTTGTTCTCTCTTATTTTTCTGTTTTTATTGTATTGTTTTTCTTCTTCTAACAATTAAAAGAAAATAGTAATAATTATTTTATTCTATTCAACAATTCACTTTCACAATTTGTAAATATTTTTTTATTGTCATATCATCTTCTATATCATCTTCTAATAATAAAGTTTCTTGGAATAGTTCAAAACAAGTTTCTAACTAAGAGTAAGCATCTTTCATATTGTAATTTATTTAAATAATTATAGGAAAAATAAAATTGCATTCACTTTGTGTTTTAACTTTTATAAGAGATTGTGTATATGGTCAAAATTGAATTCGACTAATTAGTCCCAATCAAATATTTTAAATATTTTTTTTATTTGAAGATATTTGTCACACATTAAATTCATAATAAGTAAATTAATTCATTTTTTATAGTCTTCAACAGTTTTATAATTTTTTTCACCTTTATTCTCATACTCATTCTATCCCTTTCAAGTTTTATTTTTATTTTCCCATCCAGCAAAAAAATAAAACTTATTTTATATGTTTTCAAATTGAATCTCAATAGTTTATTTTTAAATATCGATGGGTAAAAGTATTTTTATATCACATTTTAAATTATAATTTATATATCTATTTTTTTATTATAGGTTTCAATATAATATAATTATATATTATAAATACTTATTATTATTATTGATTTTGATTATATATAATATATATTTGCTCTGTTATAGAAAAATTTAAAATACTGCTTATAATATTTTTAAAAGTCAAATAAATTCGATAATTAACGAATATATGTAACATGGGTAATTTTTTTAAAGAATATTTATATTAGATATTTTCTACGCGCTTTTTCTTTTAATCTGGTTTAGCATTTCTACCAATATTATGATTAAAAAATATTAGATATTTTATTTTTACATTTATCTTGTATTTTAACATATTGATTATATTATATGTAAATATCGCGTCCATTACATCAATATTTATATTAATACATTTTTCTTTATAATTTCGTAATTTTCGGCATCACATCAATATTTACATTTATCTTTTCAATTTGAAATTACATTTTTTTTTTTGCTAAAATTTTTAAATTAAAAATTCACAAATAATTATTCCATAAAATTTAAAGCATAAATTAAACGATAATTCAATAAATATAACAGTTTTATGGAGTGAGTGTAAATCTAACTTCCTAATGTTAAAACAAAAAAGATATCACGCGTCTACTTAAATGTTAAGTTACCTTTATCCATCAATTTAGACACTGATTTTCTTTCGTGGTCCATTTCACTACTCCGCGTCTCGGTTTGATTTGAACACCCTAACCCAAACGCTATTGCGTTTGCGTACGACCGGTAGATCCGGTTGCCCACTACTTTTCCTTTTCTTTCACTTTTCTTAATCTTCTTCTGTCTCTCTACCCCTCTTTTCCATTTCAAAACAACGAAGCACAAAGACCACTTTTAACTAATCAGAGTGCGATTCAGCTCCTTTTCAACTCGGAACCCTACTCCTAGGGTTTTTCAGGTTTCCATTGTCATTTCCTTCGCTTATTCTTGCTATTCCCTTCGTTCTTGTTTTTCCGAGAAAAATTTAGTAAGGAAATGGAAGCTCTTCGATCTCGTCTTTCTCTTTTTGTTTCGATTAAATTGAAGTTTTCGAACCGCGTGCAGCTTCTGTCGGTTTGAATCGTTTGATCTTTTGTTTGTATGAGGAATGGCGGTTCTCGTATGCTTGTAGTTTGTTGTATTGTAGCATTTCGTATGTTTTACTGAGCATGGAAGAGAATTTGTCTTGCTGTGGATTGTTTACCGGTGCTACTGATTTGATTGTATAGGTTGAGGTTGAAGTGGATCCACTCGTTTCAATAACTCTTCTCATCATCTTTTCATCGTTTGATGCTGTTGTGAATATTTAAGTTCAAAAGGTATTAAGTACTGTGAAGCTTTTATGACTCTCTAGCGGAACGTTTATTGGTGCTAGCTACTCTGTAGTCTGTATTGCACTTTAAACATCACTATAGTTGATTTTTGAAGATTCCTTTGTGGCATGCATTTCGTAATCGGTTTCTGCATGGATGCTTGCATCCTTCACTCCACGTATTTGAATTGTACTAGTGAACTTTTGAAATTTAACAATGAGAAAATATTGGTGAACTTTTGACTCGTTTAGTTTGTTTATCTGTTGGATTATGTGAACTGTCTTCTCTTTAGCTGTCTCCTTAACAAAGAATGATTTTGGATAGATGTCTTACCCATTGCTAGTTAGGAATTCAATAACCATAACTTACAGCAAATATTTCTCTTGTTTAAATTGCTGTTTGTTTGATTTGCACTTATGTTTTTCCTGCATGCAAGAATGGTTTATGGCTTTTACATTTGTTTTGTAAATTATTAATGTTAACCTGTATGTTTTTCACTTCATATTAATAGAAAATGTCTCGAGCTGAGGAACTTTGGGAGCGGTTAGTCCGTGCTGCATTGAGGAGGGAAAGAACTGGTGAGGATGCATATGGGCGACCTGTTGGTGGCATTGCTGGAAATGTACCATCTGCCCTAGCTAAAAATAGGGATATTGATGAAATTTTGAGAGTTGCTGATGAAATTCAAGATGATGATCCCAGTGTCTCAAGAATATGTATGTTTGTCTCATCTTGCTTCGTTTTTTTAGTAATTTCCATTCAAACATTTTAGTGATGCATAAGATTGGTTGTTTGTCATTGAAGATATTGTCTGCAACTCTGCATTCTAAATTTCATATCAGCAAAACAAGAAAAAAAAAAAAGAATGATAAATAAAAAAATTACATTATTCTTTTATTACTAAATGTAGCAAAATTGTAATTGAGTTTATAATGTATATTTTTCTTTTGGGTAAAACGAAGGCTTTCTTTGACATTATGTTTGGATGTAATAAGTAGGAGAGAAGAGAAAATGTGTAGATTTGTTGGTTGTTTGGATTAGAACAAAAAGAAAAGAAGAAAAGAAATAAATGTTGAACCCACATGTTTGGTTTAATATAATTCATTTCTTTAATAACATGAGTAGAATCAAGGGAAATCCAAACAAGAGGAGAAAAATCTAGGTGGGTATATTTGGAATGAGTGAATTATTATTTCCTTAATTTTTTTTCTCTATCCACTTGAGTTTAGTAGAGAGAACTTTTTCATAGGCCTCATAGTTTTCTCCTTATTTTGCTCTTCATCCAACTTTATTCAATTTTCCTTTGAAACAGAGTGTGACTGTAAGGATTTGGTTTGTTTGTGTTAAGGGACACCCTTAAAGATGCAACCATTCCATTCCAATGTAAACAACAAAGGACTGCATAAAATGTACTGTGCCCCAATATTTATCTTGATTAAAGTTATCAAAAACTGCTAAACCATCAGATAATGGTGCAAAGTATGTGGAATCTTCTACTACTGCTAGAAAGTACCAAAAAGATTGTTCCAAAGAAAAGGAACTACCTTAAATTTAAAATATAGTCTGCCAATTTTGACCTAGATCTATTAATAATACATATGTTGGAAAAAGGTCGGTGAGGGCTAGTCTGGACATGTCATTAGCATTATTCTTGTTAAGCCCAACTGTGTCAAACAAAAGGCTTCCCCTTAGATATGGAAATGTGGGGTTTTTGTGGGGGATAAATTTCGACATATTTCTTTCTGCTAAAATTTAGTTCTGAAGAAACAGATTCCTCATCAGTTGGTCAGGCTTGGATACCATGTTAAGGACCAAAATCTTGTAAAAATTTCTAGAGTAAGTATATATCTTTTAATAGTTACTATTAGGTGAATTATACTATTTCATATCATGTGCTGTATCTGTGTCCATTCGTTATGAAAAGACATCTATTATATGGTCTCTGCTACCTTCTTTGCCATGCCACGTCATAGTTGTCTAGTCACTAGAAGTTGTACAGTTTCATATCTCTCTGCTTTCTTCTTTGGTGGATAGTAGGAAATTGTTGAACTTGAAAGGTGAAAAATGGGAAAATCCCTTTGAAAACATTTTTTTATTGAAAATTCCCATATATACTTTATGCTACAAACATAACAATTCTTATTTGCTTGCAGTATGTGAGCATGCATATTCTTTATCTCAAAATTTGGACCCTAACAGTGAAGGTCGAGGTGTTTTACAATTCAAGACTGGTTTGATGTCTGTTATCAAGGTATGGATTTTTGTCTAGTTTTATGTAAAATAACAAATTTTGTGCTTGGGATACTTGACACGGGCATATTGGCAGTGTTAATCAGCCATGGCGGATGGCGGTGGCAGGTTCGTTGCCGACCACCATGGGAAGGTGGTTGCAATTCTGTTTTTTCATAATGGTGCATTGTGGCTGCTTTGGCCGTTGTGGAATAGCGCTGTGAAGTGTTTGTAGCACAAATGGCTGTCTGCGGAAGCTGCTACGCTAACTTATTAAACAAGACCTTATCTTCATTGCTTGGTTCTTCCATGGAGAATAGGATTTTGGGCTAATGAGTGGTAGCTGGAAGAAGTTTTAGGCTGAAATTCATAGTACCCTTGAGACACCTTTAGATCTTTTTGAGTGTAGTCTAATAAAACTCCAAGGTTTGAGTCATAAGTGGACAATTTTTTATCACAACAAAGCTTATCTTCGGTCTGTTGATTGTTGCATATTGAAGAGTATCAACCATTGATGTGTAAAGAGTGGGATCAATCAAAAGATCAGTGCAAAATTTTGAGAGCTTGAGGTTGGAGGCCATTATAGATGAGATGCCTTGTGAGTTGGCCCAAGCAGCCTGATCCACAAGTCTTTTATGAAAAATGTGGGGGGGCTAAGCATTTCAGCCCACAACCCACTTGGGCCCACCCTGCATAACCCGTAGTCTATGCTGGTCAAACGATGGGCGGGCAGGCTAGCTTGCATACTTGTAAAAAAAATAAATGTTATTTTATCCTTCCAAATTATTACAGGCCAAATTATTTCAGCCTAACAAACTCGCACATGTGTGACCTAATTCCTGTTTTCTTTCCTTCATTCATTCATTTTCTCGCAGTATGCTTTTGTCCTCTTCTCCACATAGCCAATTTGTTTGCTTTGTTGGATTTTCTATTGCTTAAAAATATTATAGGTATTGTCTTTGATTTTGTATTTGGGGATTTTCTAAATATAATAGAATAACTTCTAGTTTTCTTGTAATTTTTTACCAGGGTCCTAATTTAGAAATTTGAACAGATGAGGTGAATACATTATTGAGTATGTTTCTTTGTGAGGTCAATTTTATTTTATTTTTTTAATTATTATGTGAGCTGGCTTGCATAACCCGAGGTTTGTAGTTATGCGGGGTGGGTCGAAAGATTCAGCCCATGAGTTTTATTCCTGTCAGTCTGCATTGCCACCCTTATTTGTAACCCTTTTGAGAAGTGAAGTATCGTAGGAAGATACATTCTTGGGAGTGAAGCTGCGGTTTGTGGGAGATGTATGGTCTTAGAGAAGGGAAACAAGCACAACCAAAAAGTTTAAGGTGTTGATAATAAGGTGGTTGACCAAAAAGAATAATTTAAGTTAGTGAAAAATTTGGGTAATCAGTTGACAAGGTATAATGATCCCAATATACTAGAGGTATAGAAGCATGTCTTAACAAGGCTAGACCATAGTGGTCAGTAGCGGATAGCAGTAGTAGGATAACAACTACTTTGATTCCTAAGTACATGTATATTATTTGAATCATCATTGTAGCTGAACAGAAAACAAAGAACAAAAGTGGGTGTATGTCTTGCCGTAAGTTGCTGGTCTCTTTGGAAACATAGCTGGAAGTGCTGCTGGAAGTTGTTGGAAATGTCACGGGAAGTTGAAAGAGATGAGATGGAGGGAGTGAAGTGTGAAAGAGGGATAGTGGAAGAATAGGGTGAAAACACATGGGTTATGGGTAGATAAATTTATCCTTTTTACCTGATTGAAAAATAACCCCCAAAAGTAAGAATGACAATGTATTGGGGCTTTAGTTGTTGCCCTAAAGTTAAATCCTAATTTCTATGCAGAACATTGCAAAATGATGCCTTCTCTTTGATTTTGGACTCAATATGTGATGCAATCACTGCAACACCAAAGTGCGATGTGATATAACCTTCTGCCACAAGGAGGTGTTGCTCCGCTCACCGGCAGCCTATTGACTTTTATGGGCTAGACCGAACTCTTCTATGTGATGGTATTTTCTTTCTACAACACTATTTGATGATGATTGTGAGTAGAAGTGAGTTAATAAATAAATCCAAGATCAGTAAGGCATTTTGTGAGAGGTCTCATTTCACTCCCCTAGTTAGTTTGTAGTGTTTTGAGATGTACCAAACTTTTGTGTAGCCATGGCTTAAATTGCTTAAGATGGTAAATGTGTTTTACACTGTTTTAATACAGGCTTTAGTGAGTGACCATTAGGATGTCCTAAACGTACATGCCACCTAAATTAGAGCTAGAAGATGTATCATGAGGTACAGAAGAGATTACCTTTTGAGAGCTACTAGAAGAGACAAAATTAGAAACTAAACAGATTTGATAATTGAGATGAAGTTGCAAGTGGAGACTTGGAAACTGGTATGCGCCAACTCAGGACTGACTTCCTTAGTTGATATAGGATTGATTTTAGACAGAGTTCCAAGTGTTTGATTAATGGATTATTTATTAGGAAAAAACCTAAGGAGGATTTCCACTAGACACGAAGATAACTAGGGGTGTTATCTAAGTGTGAATGTTCACTTCCAAAGGCTCAAAGAGGGAGAAGAGAAGATGACAATCAAAATAGTGCTGGAAAACAAGCAAGTATATAGAGTGTATAAAGTAATAAAGAGAAAGATGGAAGATAAATGGATTGAAAGAGGGCACCAAAATGGGGAAGGGGAATGGTGCCAATCACACCACTTGGGGGGAGAATCCAAGAAATGTGGTATGTGCTGCCACTTGAGCCAAAACTCAAGATAAGACACCAAAGGAGAAGAAACACCCAAGCACAAGGCTGGAAAACTCACAATATTCAGATTTCAAAAGTTCTTTACATGTAGCAATTGGGCCCTATTTATAAGAGTTTATGGCCCTCAAATGCAGCTGAAATGCAAGGGAAATTAAATGCAGAGAAGCTCCTTGAATAGGCTCACAATCAGCAGCTCCTTGCTGCCCAAGTGTTGGTCCACATTTGACTTCGAGGGGTGCAAACAGCAGCCCAAAGTTTGCCCAACTGAAGGGTTTGTGCACCTCCAAAGGCCCAAGGTGAGTGGCGACAAGGAGAGGTGAGTGGCGACAAGGAGGGGTGTTGCTAGCAAAAAGGCCTCATGGAAATTCCTACAAAAAGAGAACAATTTTAAAATAAGCTTAAATAACCAAGAGAAATAACAAATAAAGAAGTAGATGTAAAGGAGATGTGGTGTCTTGTCTAGACATGTTTCTTGGAATCCTCTTAAGACACCCTTTATCTTTTTTTCTTGGATTTTAGGGATCTATCATTAGTTGGCTGAGATTTAACAAGACAATGATTAGAATTAGTCTCAAAGAAGACAGTGGTCTCTAGCAAATTTACTCACACTTGTCAGGTTTTTGGCTATAAAAGTACACAGTAATTTATGTAAAGCCTAGTGAGGCATTACAATTGAGAGCGGAGGAAGTGTAAAAAGAGGTACCAAAGGAATTAATATGCAAAACTTGCCTTCCAAATCCCAATGTAAATTTAGTCAGGACATTCAAATTAGCCAAACTACTGAATATTGTGTTGGTTAGCAGTAACATGATATGAAGTACCTGACTGAGGGAATCAGGGAGGCTGGTTGTGAGGATTCAGGCACCAAATGGAAAACAGGGAATATGACCAAATATTAAAGAGAAGAGATGAGGAACAAGGACTAAATCAACCAAAATGAAACTGAATTCTTGCTGTGGAAGATAATCTAAACAGAGATCTGTTACAACTATATGTGTGTTGTAACTCTAACTTACAAATGTAGCAAAATGTAATATAGTTTTTTACATGCAATCTTCTAGAGAGACTATCATTTTATGAACTACATACATGTTTTTTAAACTTTTCACTATCCTTTTTAAGTTTATTCACTTTAGTGAACTTCTTCCATCATTTTATGGGTTGTTATAATTTTTATAATAATCTGTTGTTTGTTTATACTTTCAGCAAAAGCTGGCTAAAAGAGAAGCTGGTACCATAGATAGAAGTCAGGATGTAGCTCGGTTACAGGAGTTCTACAAGAGTTACAGAGAAAAGAATAATGTGGATAAATTACACGAGGATGAAATGAAGTTGAGGGAATCTGGTGCTTTTAGCCGGGATCTTGGCGAGTATGTATTTTGACTAAGAAAATGGCATAAACTCGTTTGGATTATCCTGTGCTCCCCCTTTCCCCTCCTGTTCTGGTACCACATGCCTCAAAATAAAGTTCGATTGTTGTTATTTGCAATAAAATTTTAAATAGTTTTGGTGGAGTTTAACTACTCACATTTGAGTTCAAAATAACTATTCTCTTTCTTCACGTGTAAAAATTTCATTTTTTTACCCAAAAAATCTGTTCACTGTATAAACTTTGTTAATGGACATTTAATTAATGATTTGCAATCTCTGGTAGGTCTTTTAACTTTCATATGCTACATGACTTTTGTTGGTTGTGCATATTGCTTTTGTATTTAGTGTCTTCTTCTAAATACAGGTTGGAGCGCAAGACTGTGAAGAGGAAAAGGGTTTTTGCTACCTTAAAGGTTTTGGGAACAGTACTTGAGCAGCTGACGGAAGAAATTCCTGATGAGGTTGAGTTCATACCTTCTTGGCACTTTATTATTATGAACTACTATATTTTCCTGCTTTATTTATTTTTATGGATTAGCTTTTTCAATATTTATTCTGCTACTGAGTTGGTTTGGGATTTTGAGAGATTTCTCTTCTTTTTTTTTTCAGTATTTTTTTTTATTTCTTAGCAATATTTCACTTTTATAAGTAAAGTTAAAACAATACTAAAATGTTTGAGACTGGTCCTTTAACAGAACTCGTTTGTAGACTTCTTTTTTTTCTTATCTTTGTATCAGAATTTATGATCTTTCCTCCCCCTCTTAAATGTGTTATTTTTTTAATTTGTTTTCTTATCCTTCTTTTATTTTTGCTGTTATATGTTATTGTTTTATTAATTTGTTTGATCCCTTGAATACCAGTTATTTTGCTGTTGTACAGATAATCAGAATTCTTACTATCAAACTGGTTTTCTGTTGGGGGCGGTGGGTTTATATGTGGGCATAGCTGGTGGTGTTGAGCAGTGTCTGATGAAACCATTTTTAATGGAATTTATTTTCCAGTTGAATTTTTTCTTGTACAAATGAATATCTTTTTATTGCATTAGTATAAATATAAGCATGTGTTAGTGTACAACATTGCAGTATAATGTCTTCTATTTTTATTGCACGGATAAAGGATTTTGGAATGGAGTCAAAATTGCTTTATGAAGGAAGCCAATGTTTTTGGCGTTAGTATATTTCTCTGCATATATTTCTTTTTAGTGTATTTTGAGCATGGGGCTAGA
The DNA here is from genome assembly GCA_016859785.1 of Macrotyloma uniflorum. Classification (NCBI taxonomy): domain Eukaryota; kingdom Viridiplantae; phylum Streptophyta; class Magnoliopsida; order Fabales; family Fabaceae; genus Macrotyloma; species Macrotyloma uniflorum. Next base: position 3,729,503 of record BDMB01000018.1, read on the forward strand.
ATTTGTTGGGATTAGTATTCGCTGATTTCATTTGCATTTCTTTTCCTATTCTTTTTATTTCTTTTTCTCTGGTGTAATTAGCTTTATGATAAGGAATGAAGTAAAATGATTTCAATTTAAAATGATTGTGGAGGTGAGTTGGAGCTTGGAAGTATGTTATTACTTTTCTATTTCTCATGCAATTACTTGGGAATAATTTCTGAACCATAGCATCTATACGTCTGTGTTTTTGTTAACAGCTGAAGAGGCTTATGGACTCAGATTCTGCATTGACAGAGGATCTGATTGCGTACAACATCATCCCCTTAGATGCTTCTTCTTCAACAAATGCTATTGTTTCTTTACCTGAGGTGAGTTTCTTTGTTTGAGATCCCAATTTTTTACTTATTCAGGTCTACTTATTACCTTAAATAAATCATTGTTAGGTACAAGCAGCAGTTTCAGCTTTGAAGTATTTCAATGGCTTGCCGGAGTTGCCCAGAGGCCATTTTATTCCTCCATCAAGGAACACCAACATGTTCGATTTTTTGCAGTGTATTTTTGGATTTCAGGTCTGTATACCATGGTTTCCATGTTGTTTGAAGTCAAGATTGGTGTGCTTCATGTACAAAATATTTATTGGGTTCTCAAACTAAGTTGTCTTTTTATCTTTGTTATGTAGTGAAACTAATCTACCATATATATTTGAATACGTTAGTGATGGTGGGCTAATCTTAGTATATTTTCTGCACTTTTGAAGTTCAATTGCAGACATATACATTTAGGGACGCTAAAAAATCAAATTATTGCATTCCATATTCCAGTTCTTCCTCTATTCTGCTCTAAAAACAAGGGATTAGTTTACAAGTTCGTTTCCTATATCAATTTCTTATTACTGACTACAGGGGAGCTGTAACAAGTGATTGGATTTGCTGAAATGTGTGTTAAATGAAAGCAGGTGCCACAGCTATTGTAGTTCTCAGTAATACTCAAGTGTCTTGTAAATTGGAAGTCTCTGTTTAAATATTCACCTTGAGTACAATACTATTTTCAAATAACCGCAAATCATGCAAAGTAAGAGGCAGTAATAAAATAAATAAAATCATTCTAAAAAGAAATGTTTCCCAATTAAACAGCCCCAAAAAATGTTGAATTTATCAACTGAAAGAAACCATTGTTTAATTAAAAATCTCTTGGAAATAAACTCATGCACTAGAAAGAAAGGATTGTAGAGATTGCTGGATTGTCACCCCACCCATTTTTATGCCATGCTTGCTCTAAATTTAAATAATTTGGTGCTACAAATAAATCATGAAACAACATTATGCTTATAGATGCTGTGGAAACTCATAAATTTTCATAATTTGCCTTTCTGATTTTTATTCTGTGTTAATTGTCTGAAGTAAACAATTTTGTTTTGCTATGATTTTTTGGTCATGTTTTGTTTTGTGGTTCAAACTTATTTTATGCGTTGGTATTCTTGTTGAGCCCTTTTTTCCTGTTGCTTATAATAGTAACTTGTTGCTTGCAGAAAGATAATGTAGCTAATCAGCATGAACACATAGTTCACCTGCTTGCAAATGAGCAATCTCGTCTTAGAATTCCAGATGAAGCAGAACCTGTAAGTTTTTATTTGCTTTTTAAATTGGAGGATTTTGTATGTTATACTGTTGCATTTGAAAAATATGGGCCAGGAAATTTTGTAACCTAATATGATTAGTTGCTTGTTGAGGTCTTTGAGAAAATAAGAAATAAATTTTTCCGAATGTGTTTAGTGTTCTTTTCACTCAGCAAATAGAGGTTTCACTGGTCGCTAGGATCAGATTTGGGAGAAAATAGGATTTGTTCAGATTTAAATAAAAAATTCAAAAATCTGAATTAAACAACACAATCAGAAAACTAGGTGGTTTGGATCAATTGTACCCAATTTTATATATGCAAATATATTTTAAGAAAAAAATATAGTTTTTTCAAAAATTTTAAACATAGTTCTCCTAAAAGAGATGAACATCTTTTTTTTTTTTATTGTGTTGACTTACATAACCCAAATAATAGTAAAAATTATATAATTATGTCATAAAATTCCATGTATAATAGTTACTAGAAAATACATCATTGGTTTGATTTTGGTTCATTTGATTTGTAAATCACAAATCCAATGCATAAACCTATCACTATTGGATTTATTGGTTTGGTTTGGATTTTGAGTTGATCCAAACCGATTAACACCCTTACTCAGCAAATGATTTATTGTAATATACAATAGTTATAAAGATAACAAATAACTACTATTTTCAAGAGAACAATTAATACCTCAACTTCCCGAAGTACTTTAAACTAAGTTAAACACTAACTGTTGGATCGAGCACCAAATACTAGGATTCAGTTGTGACTTGACCTGCGTCTCTGTTACTAGACAATTGATGTAACCTGCCACAATCTCTTCCTCAGCATTTGCTTAACTCATTTGTGTAATAATCAATTGATAATTCCATTGGTGTATTAATCAGTTTTATTGTATTGTGCATGTTCTTGAGTATGGTTTAATTTTGTTTTCCAATTCTTAGTTACCTTAAAATGAAGTCCTGTCAGATTACCAATGTGAGGATGAAGTATCCCATTGGTGAGCTCCAACTAATACTAAGTACAACATACTCTATTACTCTGTAAAACTGCATTCAGACCCAAAATTATGCCATCCTCTATTTCAAATGTGGAAGCCTCTAAAGTGAATAGAGAGGGAGTGCTTTGAACTCATTCTATGCTTGAAGTTTAAAAAATGTTTGAATAGATGGGCACTTGTTTTCAAGTAACCATCCTATATACGCTGATTTTTTTTAATATCTATGGCTGAATTCTGCTTACAATGAAAAACTTGAATTTAGATGTGCAAATGGTTTCACGAAGGGGAAAATTTCTGCTTAGATAAATTGATGAGGAAAATTATAAAATGACTCACAAGAATATGTTCCATAAAATTAGCAGTTTTGCTTGATAGTCTATTTTATTTTTTATACATTTGTCACCCAGATGTTGACACAGATTTTTGTACACTTCTCCTTACTCTTGTTATGTATATTTCGTTTTGATTCCAGAAATTGGATGAAGCTGCTGTGCAGGCAGTATTCCTCAAGTCCCTTCAGAATTACATTAACTGGTGTAACTATTTATGCATTCAGCCTGTTTGGAGCAGGTACTTTTATTATCTGTGTTTTGTTTGAAATCTAATTCAAATTTACTTGTCTATGATTGCTAAAATGAGGGTGTATAATGGCTCTCGTGCAGTTTGGAGGCTGTCAGTAAAGAGAAAAAATTATTATATGCTTCTTTGTACTTCCTAATATGGGGTGAAGCTGCAAATATCAGATTTCTAGCAGAATGCTTGTGCTACATATTCCATCATGTAAGTTTATTGAACAAGTCCGAGTCATTTCTTTTTATTGGTTCTTAAAAGATTTTTGAAGTTCACCTTAAGGAAATCATTCAGAAATTTTGAAGTATTCTGTAAAATATTTTGTATATACTTTAACTGATGCATTCACATTTGGCGAATATTTTGCTTACCAATCAATTTCTTGTTATTTAGTATACTGTAATATATTTTGTTCCTTTTAGTGTCTGAATTTTTCATTTATGTCTTGCTTTTGTATATTCCCCTTCAATATTGTTTATGATTTTTGTTATGAATATGATATGCAGATGGCTAGAGAGATGGATGAGATTTTAAGACAGCAGATTGCGCAGCCAGCTAATAGTTGCAGTTCTGAATCTAAGGATGTTGTCTCATTTCTTGATTATGTTATTTTTCCTCTATATGATATTATTTCTGCAGTAAGTTTCACCAATTTTTCTGCAATAATCTCATACATCAAAATTAGCTGATGACCCCAATTTTAAGTTGTGGCTTATATTAATGAGATAAACAAGAAAAACTTTTTCCTCTAAGAAAAATTGTCTAACTACTCCAATAAGTGTGTACATATAATTTGGAAATAAATGCTAAGTCTTTGAGTGTGCTTGAATTGTGTGTTCCCTGTTTTCCTTTTTAATGTACAAGAAAACAGGCTTGAAAATTTGTTTGATTGGGCTGAGTTTAATGAAAACATTACTCAGCAAACAGAAGTTAAAAATACAGGCAGATTTTTAATTATATAATTTTTTTTATGAAAAAAAACTTTAAAAACAAGAGAATCTGCCAAAAGAGAATCTGGGCCATTTTGTTTTTGTTTTAAGATTTTGGTGGCTATCATTCTCTTTCTAATGTTCTTTAAGAAGTAATTAATACTAATAACATGTTATGTATTGAGATCTTTCTGATAACCTGACAAAATAAGTCGGTTGTGCTCATTGGTTTGCCTAAATGATTACTATGGCAGTGTGCGTCATTTGAATATGCACGACCATTTATTATTGTCATTTGAATAGAAAATCTAAAGATATCCTGTTATATTTACCTTTATTTTTTATTAAATACTCTATTTAGTTTTCCACAGATACACAAAGTAACAAATTGCTCCTATAAAAAATTTTGGACATCAATTTGGTTTCCCAATGTTCAAAATTGACACAAATTTAGTTTTGCAATGTATATTTAAACATCATTTTTGCCCTTTATTTGCTGATTTATATATTCTGTGCTGGATTAATTTAGTTTACTCTCTATTTTTGGGTTTCTGTAGTGTAATTTTTCATTAATTTATCTGTGGTTCATGTTGTCTAAATGCTGAAATGCAGTTTTTTGGGGCTTTATTTTATCCTTTTGGTTTAAAAATATGAATTCCTCATTTATTTTCATGGACTTCAGGAAGCCGGAAACAATGATAATGGGAAAGCTCCCCATTCTTCCTGGAGAAATTATGATGATTTTAACGAGTTTTTCTGGTAAAATTTATTTGATAACCATCTTTGACTGTTTAATTTTATTTTTATTTTGTTTGCTGACCCCCCTCCCTTCTTAAGGTCACTGCATTGCTTTCACCTTAGTTGGCCTTGGTGCAAAACTGATCCTTTTTTCCAAAAGCCACAACCCAGATCAAAGGTTTGTTTTGTCTACAATTGTTAGATATATATCCCTTTTCTGCTTGTTGTAAGTTGTAACTGACTGTTCTGTTTTTTCTGTTTTCAGTTGTATCTGACATGATTAATCAATTACAACTACTTGTCTACCTGTTACAAATTTTCTGATGTATTTAAGATAGGATTCTGTAAAAGAATTACTAACTCTTCAGAATGTACATATTCAATTCAGTATGACTATAATTTTTTTAGTAACAGTTTTTTATGTCGGATTCCCTTCTAACCTCATTACGTTATGCAATGCAGCTTCTTTCTATAGCACTCATGTTGGATATTGAATTTTGACATAGTGACATGCCTTGTGGTGGCCTTAATTAAAAGCTAGCAGTTTATTGTGTCTCATTGCTGAATTAAAAATAAAATTGTTACCTACAACAAATAGAGTATAGTTGTATATATAGATTGCTAAATCAGCACTTAGTCACATTTAATTAGCCAACTGTCATTCTGTTATCACAGCTGGAGCTTAGGTCTTGCTTGTAACCTAAGCTATTCCTTTGTATAAATAACTGAGTTCATTGCTCTCTGTGTTTAATCAATTCAGTTTTACAGTTTGATAAAAAAAAAAAAATTCTCTCAGTTTTGCTGAATTATTTACATAGTCTTGTTCTTATTTTTTAATGGATGACTGCCAGTAGTGCACAGTATTCTACTGTTAGCCTGATACGAGAGTGGTTTGGAAGGGCTGTGATACAGGAATTGATGCACAATAGCAATGGATTGCTGATTTCTAGGGATGTTGGGTTAAGTCTAGAAAGAACTAATATTTCATTGTGGTTGGGTAGACATGTATCATGAATAATATCATAGATTGGCTCTGAAGACAGCTTAACTGAAATGTCTGACAGTATAAGTATCCGTATATGATGGATCATAATGTCTTATTGAGTTCTTGATAAACTGAGTATCTTATTTGATATTTTCGTGGTCGATGTCTTTCCTTACTTATCTATTCTTTTATTGTATAATGCAGAAAATGCTTGTTTCTGGCAGCAGTAAGCATCAGGGAAAAACATCTTTTGTGGAACATCGAACTTTTTTTCATCTTTATCATAGCTTCCACCGTTTGTGGATATTTCTTATCATGATGTTTCAGGTTTGTACATGCATTTATTCTCATATAATCATTAACTTTTGGCAATTGCTAGCAGTTCTCATCTGCTGTTTTTAGACTGAACTTTTGTTTTTCCTCTTCAGACTACTAGGTTATGCAATCCTAACCGGCATTTTCCTGGCTCATGTTTTACACATTTTTGTATCACAATGATTTTCATTTTCTTGTCAATTTTCAGGGCCTAGCCATCCTTGCATTCAATAATGGAAAATTTAATGCCAAGACTTTGCGAGAGGTTCTTAGTCTTGGACCTACATTTCTTGTGATGAAATTTTTTGAGAGTATGTATTTCTGTTATATGTCTTCCATCGTATTTTTTTTGTGACCATTTATTTATATTTCCAAATTTTCATTTCTTTTTTAGGTGTTCTGGACATTTTCATGATGTATGGTGCATATTCAACAACACGGCGCTTAGCTCTCTCGCGTATATTTTTACGTTTTCTTTGGTTCAGCCTCGCATCAGTTTTTATAACTTTCCTTTATGTGTATGTAGGCCTTCTATTATAATAATTTTGTTCTTATATGCAACATCTTCCTTTTATCAATTTGTTTTGATTTTTTTAATTTGTTAAGTTATTTTACGTTTCCATCTGTTTGTGCATGACTACAGCAAAGCACTCCAGGAAGAGAGTAAAACAAATGCAAACTCAGTTGTTTTCAGATTGTATGTTATTATCATAGGAATTTATGCTGGTGTCCAAGTTTTTATTAGTTTCCTCATGCGGATACCAGCATGTCACCGTCTAACAATTCAATGTGATCGTTGGCCTTTAATTCGCTTTGTGAAGTGGCTGCGCCAGGTTTATTTTATGTCTTAAGTTGTTGCTAATTGTTTTAGTTCATTTGATTTTGTATGTTATGTATCTTGTGGAATTATGCTGATTGATGTGTTTGCCTTTATTGTCCTTTGTTCTGTTGACTAATGAAGGAACGACATTATGTGGGACGGGGAATGTATGAAAGGAGTTCAGATTTCATAAAGTACACACTATTATTCCTTTAAATTTGTTGATATATTCATTTCCTTTAAATATTGATGAGTCAAGAATTGTGTGTGCTTTGTACTTCATTTTACTTGCTGAAGTCGCATTGTTGCTCTGATTAGTTTGATAGCTTGCTCCTTTTCTCAGGTATATGCTGTTTTGGCTTGTTGTTTTGAGTGCAAAATTTGCGTTTGCTTACTTTCTTCAGGTTAGTGAAACATACATTAGCTATGCCCTTGTATTTTGTAGATACACATGGAACTATACAAAATTTGTTCATGTGTGTGTATGAAGATAAAGACACATATACTGGTGAGCTCTTGTGCATGTATGTTTTGATTGTCATAATTTTGTGATTTGTAGATCAGGCCACTGGTGGGCCCAACAAGGGATATTATAAAGCAGGATAATATAATTTACTCTTGGCACGATTTTGTCTCTAAAAGTAAGCATTAGTGTGATTGCGGTGGTCATTGTCTTTTTTGTTTTCTCTTTGATAATATTGGTTAGAATGGCTTTCTTGTTGCAGATAATCATAATGCTTTGACGGTTGTTAGCGTATGGGCTCCTGTGTTTGCTGTAAGTACATTGGCATTGTTCGTTTACCTCATCCCCTTTAAATATGCTAATTTATGAAACACATGTAATGGTCTCCTATTTCTGGTTATGTATTGATTTCTTAAAAACTCTTCCCCTATATCATAGTTGATATTTGTTACCTTCAATTTAACTGTTATTTAAAATTACTTTTCCCCTCCCCCTGTTTTGGAGTGTTCAGGTTGCTGTTTCCAATTTGTTTATTCTCTTTCTTTCAGATTTATCTTCTAGATATTTATGTGTTTTACACACTTGTATCGGCTGTCTGGGGATTCTTGTTGGGTGCAAGAGATAGACTGGGAGAGGTAAGTAGTCGTTTTTTAGTTGTTATAGTGACCAACTGTAAATCTTTTTGATAGTTAGTTCTATTATATTATTATTCATATCTTTTACTTGCTGCTGGTCCTGTCCAGTACAATTTAGAATTTAAGATTAGTTGCCATAATAGTTTTGTGGCTGTATGTGGTCACTAGATTAGGTCATTGGAAGCACTGCACAAACTTTTTGAGCAGTTTCCTGGAGCTTTTATGGGCACACTTCATGTTCCTCTACCCAACAGGTGCTGCTCATGAAATATTCTTTTTGTTATTTTATGATTTTTATTCTGTATTTGGAAGCTGTATGTGTACCTGTCCTACCTATATTGTAGCTGTCAGAATATATCCTCTCTTCTTTCAATTTTTCTACTTGAATAGTATTGCTGTTTGTATAAGCTTATATAGTTTTTTCTCAATATTATGTTTTCAGGAGTTCCCATCAGTCTTCTGTTCAGGTCAGCTTTTGCTGTAGATAAAGGAATTAGTTTTAATCCATGTGTTTATTTGCTTGATATCTGTGTACTAACTCTCAATTAAGCAACTTCGTCATGTTGATGGGAAGTTTACAGTGCACTGGTGTCATGTTGGCTGACCCTTTGTTTTGAACTTTAGTAATTATTACTTATTCAATTATTATTCTTCCAAAGGTTGTGGAGAATAGAAAGGTTGATGCTGCTCGGTTTGCCCCCTTTTGGAATGAGATCATAAGAAATCTAAGAGAGGAGGATTATGTAACTAACTTGTCAGTATGGAAACTGCTATACATTTTCTTAGCTTAGTTTGTATTTTTTCTTCACTTTTTACTTACTACCTGCATGGTCACGCTTTCTTCGTTCCCAGCGAAATGGAGTTGCTTTTAATGCCTAAGAATTCTGGGGATCTTCCATTGGTTCAATGGCCACTTTTTCTACTTGCAAGCAAGGTAATTCAGTTATATTTTATTCATTGTGAAGTTGTATTGTAAAGGGCATTTTTTTAGTGTTATATCAAGTACACTGAAATTGTTTAAATTTTATGTTCATGCTAGACTATTTAGTCCTAGTGAATATTTTAATATCTTTATTATATCTATAGGATACCAAATTATCTCTTAATAGCAGTTTCTAGATATTATAAATTTCTTTTGTGGTTAATACTATGTCACATCATAATATACCAGAGCAATTCGGTATCTCTTATTTTTAGTCTGTTTTCTCCTTTCTTATTTAATTATCATTTTCTAGTTGTTTTAGTTCTCAATTTTAAGATCTGTATACCATTTAAATGACTTAGGTACTTGCTACTACAATTTCTTACTATTAAAAGTGACAAACTTCTAAAGAAAATGAGAGATGCACCTTATAAGGAAGTAAAAAAAAGTTTGGCTGTTTTGGACACATCCAATAGGTATGCGGAAAAGGTGAATTTTCTCACTACAGCCGTACAGGACCCCGACTGATGTGAACATTATCTGGAATATACACATGGAAGTAGTATTATCACTCTACTATAGCCACAATTTGTGCCATCCCGCATTTGTATTGATTATATGAATTGATGTGATTGAGAATATGGTTAAATTGTACAATATGAATCAAGAACTTTAAATTTCTGATAAAGTTGGTTTAAATGTGTAAGTTATTATGTGCTGCTCTGTATTAGTTTCAAACAGAGGCTTCCAAAAGGAAAAAATCTGTTTCTTGTAATGATATTAAAAGATGCGCATATGTAAATCTGTTTTGTGAACTGTAACAAAATCGGGTGCTGCATCATATCACAGATCTCTTTGTATATGTATTTATGTTTGCTATTTTTTCTGATTAACTGATTTTATGCACTTATGTCTTGTTTTTGTTAAGATTCATTAATTTGTTCTTTTTTGCATGATTCTGTAGATATTTTTGGCTAGGGATATTGCTGTTGAGAGTAAAGATACTCAAGCTGAGCTTTGGGATAGGATTTCCCGGGATGATTATATGATGTATGCCGTTCAGGAGTGTTACTATGCTATTAAATTCATTTTGACAGAAATATTAGATGATGTGGGAAGGAAGTGGTAAGTGTTAGTTATAACACTAGCTTTGAGCTGAGTTTCCTCTAAATGATAAACCTAATTTATGGTATTTGATATCTTTTCTGTTTGCAATTGTTGCCATTTTATTAGGGTTGAAAGGATATATGAAGATATTAATGCTAGTATCACAAAGAAGAATATTCATCTGGACATCAATCTAAATAAGTTAGCTCTTGTGATATCAAGAGTAACTGCATTGATGGGGATCCTGGTTTGTGTTTAATCCTTTAAGCTCTCGAATTGAATTTATTGTGTCCATTTCTATTCAGTATAGTCCTAGTTTGGCATATTCTTCCTGTTTTCTCCTTCTAAAATTTTCTCCTTTCTAATCAATTATTGTATCTATTTCTTTTTGTGAATATTTGTAAAATGGGGTCTTACGGTCTTGTCTAGATGTTTGTTTGCTGAGTGATGGGAAATGCTGTGCTTCTTGGCTTGAAATTTTTAGTTAATTTTTAATCAGAATTTTGCCGAAGTTAAATAAAGTAGAGGGTATGAACGTGTCATGTGAGATTTGAGTTTTGCATAGATGCTTAATCTTGGTTTTCAAAAGCTAAAAGAAAGTAATGAAAACTTGAATTTTAACACTCATGCATTTGCTAGATCCTATACTTAACATTTTCAATTATCCTGAAAATTCAGCCTTGCAGACCAAGTACAAATACTTAGCTTGACGTGTGGTTTGAATTTTGAAGAAGCAGTTTACTCAGTTTTTGACATTCTCAGTTTGATACTTTGGAAATACTCATTTGTAGCTTTTGGTTTCCTAATTTTACTTTTATACAATTTATATATATATATATATATATATATATATATTTACTGTTGGAAAATAAATCTTACTTGGGCCACTAATGGGATAGATGTCATCACTTCCCCTATAATTTCATAAAGTAAAATTCAGACCCATGTCCGAATAATGGTCATGTGACCTGACCCCGGTTTTGGTGCAATCTAACCGAGGAAGAATTAGACAATGCACAACTCAGCTTCACGATTTGTCCAATACAGGAGTGGTTTCACACTATTCAATCTTCTATTCATGGTTGAAAATGAGTCTACATACGTGATAAATCGTTTTAAATTTGGATACTATTAGTGTAATTTTAACTACGTTGTTGGAACATGTCTAATAGAAACTTGTTAACTTTACTAGGAAGAATATGTAAGAACTCCCATATTAACAGAATAAGACACTGCAGAACTTCGAGGGTTTGCATCTCCCAATGCCTAAAAGCCCTAATTTCATTTCCAAATGACAAGATATCTCTTACTCTCCCTCTTTTCATTTATAAGGTAGAAACCAGTAGTTCTTCAAATTAATAGTTACTAACGAATGCTATTAGAATTTCATGCATACAGATACCTAATAATACTACGCCCCTTAGGTCTCATCTTGTCCTCAAGGTGAATGGCTTGTGGCTGCAGAAATAAAGTCCCTCTTGTGTTCTTGTTGCTTGAAGCAGGATGTTCCAATCAAATCCCTCCGCTGTATCCTCAAAACAGTTTCAATTCCTGTGTGTATTGCTATATGTGACTGTTACTAAACCTGAGTATGCTACAATGTTAACAAAGTTAGTCAGTTTTTGTCTCAGCTCTTTCTTTGTCACTGAAAAGAAGTGGAATGTAATCTACGTTACTTAAAGGGTACCCTTGACCATGGGCTGTTTCTTCAACCAGCTCGTTACAGTGATACTGATTGGGTATCAGATTTTTATAATACACATTCCGCATCTGATGCCTATACTTTTATGATAAAATCTCATTTCGTGGCCGCCTAGAAGCAACACAATTAGTTTGGCCATAGGAGGTACCCTGCTTTTATGGGTGCAACATCTGCTCAATGAACTCTTTCTCATAATCCTGTGCCCACATTGTTGCCCCAAACACAGCTGGATATCTTCATTTCTTGAGAAAAGGTCATTAACAAATCTCTTCAGTTAGTGTCTAATGGTGTATGCCAGTAAGTATCTATTAGTGTGTTAATCAGTTAGCTTGACTGACAGCTGTTTGTTAGTAGAAGCTACTTGTACTGCATAAACACTGTTCTCCAAGTACTGTGACATTTAGATCAATAATATTTATATTTCCTTCTTCTAAATTCTTTCTGCTTCACAATTCTATTATAGAGTGAATTCTTGTTCATTCATTATAAGGTGTCTGGAAAATTATGGAGTAGGATTTAAGATAGGCATTAATTGTCCATGCCCAACAAAAGGATACTTTTACTAGAGGTTGTCTTGGACATAGTATTAGAGCCTTTATATTCAGGTGTTCAGAAGTTTGACCTTAGATGATCCGATTCCCAAATAATTTGAATCTGTGCAGAAGGTGAACTGCTTCTGTGCATTAGTTGCTTTTGGGGAATTTATTTGATCACTTTAACTATGTGTGTGCGCTTGTGTTCACTAGATGCATGCGTGTATTTGGTCACTTATATGTTGAAGTTTTTCATGCTGTTGAAGTCTGAACTTATTATTATTTTGACATATTACAGAGAGAGACTGAAACACCAGAACTGGAAAGGGGTGCTGTTAGGGCTATTCAGGATCTGTATGATGTTATGCGACTTGATGTCCTTTCTATAAATATGAGGTTTGTCACAATTGCAGTTGTCTGCATACATTGATTTTTAAATACAGTCCACCTGCTTGCCTGTGGGAGAATTAATGTTGACTTTTCTTTTCTTTTATTTGTATCTAGGGAGCATTATGACACATGGAGTTTACTGACTAAAGCTAGGGATGAAGGACATTTGTTTGAAAAGCTGAAATGGCCCAAGAATACAGATTTAGTATGCTCAAATCATATTTTTCTATATTAGTGTGCAAAATAACTTGTCTTTGAATTTTTTGACCTTTGATTCCATGCAGAAAATGCAAGTCAAAAGATTGTATTCGCTGCTGACTATCAAAGAGTCTGCCTCAAACATTCCTAAAAATCTTGAGGCCAGGCGACGGCTACAGTTTTTTGCAAACTCACTTTTTATGAAGATGCCACGTGCAAAACCAGTTCGGGAGATGTTATCTTTTAGGTAAATATTTTCTCTGGAAGAAATTATTACCCTTATTTTTTCCATGCTTATCTTTTCTTTTGTTTGTTCAGTGTTTTCACTCCTTATTATTCTGAGGTCGTGCTTTATAGCATGGCTGAACTCCTAAAGAAAAATGAAGATGGTATTTCAATTTTGTTCTACCTTCAGAAGATATATCCAGGTAAATTTTCCTTACATATTATCAGAGTAGAGAACTGAATGGCATTGACTCTATTTTAGCCTGAGCTGTATTCATTGGTCACTTTCAACCAAAAATCACACTTACTATGAATTTGTGGCTAAAATTGGGCAGGGAAATGCTCAACTTACTGTTTTACCTGTTATTGTTTTCTTTTTGGAAACAAAATAAAAGGCTTGACAATTACTTTTGGGCTAATGATTTACATTCATGATAGCCTGATCTGATCCAGTCATTTACTCTGGGGTTGATATCAGACTGTTGGAATACCTTTGTTGTATTGGGCTCATAGGCCCTGCTCCCCCCTCCGTCCCTCAATTACTGTAGGCTGTTATTATATAACTATTTGCATTCTATTTTTCATGGAGATGATAAAATTTTAGTAAATACACTTTTATCCTATTCTAAGAGGGCTGTTCCCTTCCGATTTCTCGCGAGCTGTTGTGTTTTCTGGTGGTAAGCTATTTCATTTACAATGAGCTGTGTGGCGCATGTCACTGCCAGCACCACTGGTTTCTCCTTGCTGTCTTCTTCTGTGCAGTGGCTGTCATGTCACCTTCTGTTCTCTGACACCATTGGAGAAGTCACAAACAATCTCTTTTCCAGGCATCTCCTTTGTATAGTTTGTCAGATTTACCCTTCTCTTCAGTGTGTTTCTTGCACCCACTGCCTACCAAACCTGATTATTTTAAAGCTGAAAATAATTTGGTTAAATAGATCCGATTAGAAACTTAAAAGAAAAGGAACCTATTTGAATAACCTTGAAAAGTACAAAGACCTGCTGTTTATTTTACAAAAATTATTATTTCAAGCTGACGGTGATAGGACTGGTCTGATTTCAGCAATTCTTATGAGCTCTTAGATCATCTACATTTCTTAGTTTCATAAGTTAGTTTTTGGTAGGTATTATTCACATCACACTTCAGAACTTTCATTATTTTTTCTCTCCAACATATGAGTTGCTTAAATGGGTGCAACTGAATTATTTATTGTCAAAAAATTGCTAAAACTCTACCAAATTAAGCAACTCCAACTCACTGGTTCATGTTAAAACCATTTAAGCACCGTTGCTTAACTATAAGAAACTGAGATAAACAACTCCTTTGGATTTGCTCATAGTTGCTTTCAGCATGTGTTACAGTAACTAACAATATAGAGGTCATCCCGCTATCCCACTTTTGGGGTCAGCCGCTCTGGTCTGGGATCCATGATTGATTACTATGTTATTATCTATACATTCTTGTGTATAGTTTTTGAATTAACATCCATTAGTTGATAGTTTTCTTAATTTACTGCAGATGAATGGAAAAACTTTCTGGCTAGAATTGGCCGTGATGAAAATACCCTTGAGAATGAGCTTTATGATAATCCTAGTGATATTCTTGAACTGCGATTTTGGGCTTCATATCGGGGCCAAACATTGGCCAGAACAGGTAATGTTCGTCAATATTTTACTAATGAACTTGATTTTTCCCTTATGTTTTCTTTGTTACTGGTTATTGGTGATGATTAAATATATTTTTTAATATTATGTAATAAAAAATTGTATAATAAATAAATTATTTTGAATTGTTGGATTGATATATAAACTGTTTATTATTTGTAAAAGTACATACTTATTAATATTAATTTAATGCAATCTAGAATGTAATATTAAGAAGAATGTGCATGATAACTAATGAGTGATATTTCAGCAATTTCCAAAGCACAGTTAAAATCAAGGAAAAAAATTAAAATATCAATGTTTTCGCAATAAAGTATTGTAAATAAGTGTCACTTGACGGTCATGGTTATAGTAAGCCTGATGAGTAAGGACTGGGAAATTAGCTCCAACAGATTGTGTCAGTAAATTGAAAAATATTGTTTTAGTGGTGTTGATGGATTACATCATTAATTATTGTAAGCAAGTTAGGAAATGTAGACATTCTATTATACAGTTGTTGTAATGACAATATTGAACAAGAGAAAATATACCCTCTGTGGAAGTTTTCATTAACATATCTATTTACCTAAGTTTCATTTCAAAGTGAGGAACTTTTGTATTTCAGTACATTCTTAATACAAGCACCAATCACCATTTTAAGGGGAACAACACAAAGAAGGAAATAGAAAAATAATGAGTGATTCGTATGAATCTAATAATGTGTGTTTATTTGTTCTTATTTTCTGAAAGTGCTTATTATTTGTTTTTTTATGTATTTGTTGTTTAATCTGCCTATTTGCTATTAAGTGATTATTTTAAAAACTACTTAATTCAAAAACACTTATTTTAGGTTTAAATTAACTGTCCCAATATCAAAGAAGATATCTCTTGCAAGAAATTTACTACATTTTTTGCTTTGTTGTTTGGAATGCACAGTTCGGGGTATGATGTATTACAGGAAAGCTCTTATGCTTCAGACCTATTTGGAGAGGACAACAACCGGAGGTAAGGACATACATCTTCATGGTTTTCCTTATGGTACCATGTTTCTGACCTTTTTTCCTTTATTTTTTTTTTTCGTGATTTAGATTTGGAGGCTGCAGTAGGTTCTGATGAAGTAACTGATACACATGGCTTTGAATTATCCCCTGAGGCACGTGCCCAGGCGGATCTTAAGTTCACTTATGTTGTGACATGCCAAATTTATGGTAAGCAGAAAGAAGAGCAAAAGCCTGAGGCTGCTGATATTGCCTTACTTATGCAAAGGTGGGTTCTACAATTCTAAGGATCAAACTTCATGTATTTCTCTTTGCTGATTGATTATCTTAATCGTTGAATGCTCAAAGTCTACAGTGTCATCTCATTGTTTATGATTTTAGAAATGAAGCTCTTCGGGTAGCTTTCATTGATGTTGTTGAAACTTTAAAAGATGGAAAAGTGAACACAGAATACTACTCAAAGCTTGTGAAAGCTGATATTAATGGGAAAGACAAGGTGCCATTCTTCTATTCTTTTTTATATAATGATAAGCTTTTTATACTTTTTATATCTATTCTTATTATTCAGAACCTACGGTTAATCCTAAGTCTGGTTAACAAACTTAACTTTTAACTTGTCATAGATTCTGATAACTGAATTAACTATAGCAGGGACAGAATAACTAGATATGTTGCTTCAACTTTTGCTACCTCATATTATTAACTTAGATTGCCCTAATTAATTAAGTTGCTTTTATTTTTATATTCCCCCTGTATTGAATTCGATTGATATTTTTCAGTTCATTTATTCACGTGTTTTTATGTCACAGGAGATATATTCCGTGAAGTTACCTGGAAATCCCAAATTGGGTGAAGGGAAGCCTGAGAATCAAAATCATGCTATTATATTTACACGAGGAAATGCAATCCAAACAATTGACATGAATCAGGTCAAAGCAGTTTTAATAGCATTTTTTCCTAATAGTTTGTCAATGCTTCATAAGGATCTATGTATTATATGTTATTTTCATGGGTTTTATCCACTACATATTAAATCAGTCTAACAATTTACATGAATCTGGTCATAGCAGTTTTAATAGCTGTATGTTTTTTATTAATCTTATCCTAATTTATTAATCACACACAAGTTCTTTCCTGTTGCTTTATGTACTGATGCCTTGTAGAATTTATTATAGGATAACTATTTTGAGGAGGCTTTGAAGATGAGGAACCTTCTTGAAGAATTTCATTCTGATCATGGGCTTCGTCCTCCTACTATTCTTGGTGTTAGAGAACATGTCTTTACTGGAAGGTATGTGCTACATAAATCCTTTTATAGTGTTCTTTTTGGACTGATTTTGTTGTATTTGTGCCTTTGTGTAATGTTTCTGTTAATTATGCAGTGTCTCCTCTTTAGCGTCATTTATGTCCAATCAAGAAACTAGTTTTGTGACTTTGGGGCAGCGGGTTTTAGCAAATCCATTGAAGTAAGCACATTTGAAATTAATTATTTCTCTTGTGAAGATTCAAACTAAGTATGACAATTCTATTCAGGGTTCGTATGCACTACGGCCATCCTGACGTTTTTGATAGAATTTTTCACATAACCCGAGGTGGTATCAGCAAGGCTTCACGAGTTATCAACATTAGTGAAGATATCTATTCAGGTTTGGCTGTTGCTTCGTTGAAATGTGGCTGTTTTGGGGAAGGGGCCAAAATGTCACAAATTTTCTCAATGCAGTAATTTAGCTAACAATCCTGCCATTTTAAAAAATAATGTACCCCCATGGTTACCAGTGGGATGAGGGAGGATCATTGTACACAGTCTTACCCTTGCCTATGCTATGAGGTTGTTTTGAGATTTGAACCCATGACTTACTGGCCACAAAGACATAACTTTACCGCGATGGTAGGCTCAACCTCCAATCATACCCATTACCTGTTTAAAAATCTAATAGCTGCTGCATTATTTTGTGAACACTGACATGCAAAATCAAGCACTGCTTTCCCCGTAGCTCTTATTCTCCATATATTTGATGATTATAGGAATGTTACAACAACAAATAAAATACAGTGATAGGAACTTGGGTGTTATGGGGTTCCTAAGTCCAACATCAAGTATGGGATGCTCAATGGAGTATTTAAGTACCTGGTTCTCCCCCCTTTAATATCCATCTCTTGAGGGTGTGTTCCCCAAGTGCTTGTGTGCGAATCAATTGGTGTCAGAGCTATTTGTCGGTGTCTTGAAAGGGCCAGAACGGTATTGACTGATGAAGGGTCCACTTAGTCATCCGATCATGGGACGGTGCTATGATAGGAACATGGTATTATGCCTAAGTGTCACATTGAGTAGTATGGGATGTTCAGTGAAGTATTTGGTTCTCTCCCACCGTAATAACTAGCTTTTGAGAGTAGGTTTCCCAAGTTCTTGGGTGCCTATCGTACAGGAGTTTAGATACATTGCTGGTGTCGATAGTATTTTATAATTAGAGAGTATGTAAGTTTTTCTGCTGATTTAATAAGGACAAAATGACTATCAACGCTCTTTTCTATGCCCCACCCCCTTCCATTTGTTGCATCATGCATTTTGACTCATGGGGTTGTCGGAATATCGGGATGGTCTGTTAGCCTACTAATAAAACTCAGAGAGAGATAAACTTGCAAAAGAAGAAACTGAAATTTTTTATTATTCATGAATGTGAGGTTACAACAGTATTTATATACTATGGATTACAAGATTCAGTGTACCTGGACAGTAACTAATTGATATTATGTCAATATATTTTCTACTCCATTTTTAGAATTTGTAAATTTTTTTAACTTGTAAGTGCGAATTCTTTAAAAAAAAGGAAATATGAAAGACTGGGGTAACTAACTGACTAGGGTAATTAGCAGTGAGAAATACAGTACAACAGTTGTTAGGAATCCTACACTGAGTAGAATGAGCTATATGATGTGGTACGTAAACCTTGAGGTTCTCCCACATCTTGAACTAATCTTTTGGTTGAGCTCTTCTCTTGTGCTTAAGTCCTAACAACAGTGCTCATGAATAATGGTAGGACCTGTGAACACTTAACCATATGCTAATTCTTCAGGTCACACAGACTAGGCGATAAAAGCCTGTGTTCTAAATGGTCCTCTTTTTATATGGTCGATGCAGATTCTGCTGAAATGGACCATTGGTACTACCTGGGTCTAGTCACATTGGTGTTGTGCTGCGGATACATCAATATAATAATAAAATGTCATTTCCTAAGCTGAATACTATTTTAGAAAATCTAAGTATTTAAAGGGGAGATTAATATAACTTAGCCTGGCCCATAGCCTATTAACAGGAGTCTCTTGAATAGAAGTTAAATATGGAGCAAAACTGGATAGTGTTGTGTGAGTAATTTTGTTGCTAGTACACTATACATGTTGATTAATACTTTTTTGAAGTAACTTGTTGTGTTTATCTGAGATCAATGTATCTAGCATATGGTGATATTTTCGTTGTGTAACTAGTAGTATTTATTTAGTATCTTTGTAATAATTATTATTATTATAAATAGATCAATCTGCTGAGTGGTAAAACACACTCAAGCAATTTTAGAAATATTTTGTTTCTCTTCGCACCACATATTTCCTTATATACTCAATTTATGCTGTAATACTGTTAGTTTTCTTTGAAGTATTGTTGTCAGGATTTGGCTGATTTACTTGAATGTTTTTTAGCTTAGCTCTTAGTGTATTTTTGTTTGAAATTGCGTTTTTCATTTTTTCCTTGTGTTTCCCTTTGCTAATCTTTTTTTATATTCTTGTTAACTCACAGGATTCAATTCAACCTTACGTCAAGGAAATGTTACACATCATGAATATATTCAGGTGTGACTTGTTATTTGTTAATGCCTCCACAGCAAATCCTGTTCTAATCGTATATTTACAGGTTGGTAAGGGAAGAGATGTTGGGCTCAATCAGATTGCACTATTTGAAGGAAAAGTTTCAGGTGGTAACGGTGAACAAGTTCTCAGTCGTGATGTATACAGACTTGGGCAGCTGTTTGATTTTTTCCGGATGATGTCTTTTTATTTTACAACAGTTGGATACTACTTTTGTACCATGGTATGCCAATTATATGTCATTTATTTTTTGTTGTTTGAATGAATAAGTATTTGAATGCACCCTAAACAACACAACAAACAATGGAACATAGTTATTATAGTGGAGATTTGCGGGCAATGAAGTGCCAATATATGTTGCAAAAAAATACAAGGCTAGAAGAAATTTTAATTTGTAGATGGAATAACCTATTAAGGAGAAGATGGCAGAAACTTGCTTGAGGTTCTTTTGTAGGAACAAAAGCAAGTCTCTTTTGAGAAAAAAAAATGAAGCAAATGGATTATATTCTAATTAAAGGGTCTAGGAAGACTTAAAGAACTTAAAATGACCTTACAAGGGGATGATACTAAAATGGTTTTTTAAATATCATGGATTTTGATAGAGCAATAAGGCTTGACGGCAATGGTTGTTTACAATTCAGAATCAGAGAACCCAGCCTTACATTCTATTAACACTGACACTGCAACACATCCCATGGAAATTTCCCACCCAATACAATTTTAGAATCATCAGCATACATACAATTTATATCCAAGCATTTTCTTCATCTGATGACTTTTTGTCTTTCTCATCCTGCAGCTAACTGTGCTGACTGTATATGCATTTCTTTATGGGAAAGCATATCTGGTAAGTTGGATTACGTTAAACTTTCATGCTTGTTTATCTATGCTTTCTTATGTTGAGATAATCTTTTCCTTTTGTTTAAAATTTCATACTTTTATATTTATTGTTCACATCAGATACAGGTCTATGATTAGTCTTGGGTTGGACGTGGTTTCATTTCACTTTTTTTACCATTATGAATGGGTTGTTTTGTCAGAATTTTGTCTTATTTCAATCAGATTATTTGCACAATCACTCAGTTTATGTCTACTTTAGCAATTTATTTATCGGCAATAGACGAAGAGGTTGTCTACAGCCTGTAATACAAGTTATTAGAACAAACACCTAGCACTGAACTTGTTTCTATACTTATAAACACAAGTGCAATCTGTTTTCAGGCACTATCTGGTGTTGGTGAAACCATTGAAGAAAGAGCTAGGTTAACCAAGAACACTGCACTGAGTGCTGCTTTGAATACACAATTTCTCTTTCAAATTGGTGTCTTCACTGCTGTACCAATGATATTGGGCTTCATTCTTGAGCAAGGTTTCTTAAGGGTAAGTGTGTGTAACCCTTTCGTTAACTTAATAGATATCACCGAAGAAATCCAGTCAAACAATTTGGTTGATCAAGGTTTCTTGAGCAATAGTATCAAATATTTGAAAGTTGGCATGTACACACATGTGTTGGTCGCGTCTGCTAGTTTAGATGATGAGACAATGTGTAGCCAGCCAATGTTTATTATTACAAAGAAGTAACTTGTTCTGCAAGTTTAGTAACTAACCCCCCCGCCCCTTTCATACTTTTCCTTCTGAACCATTCTGGTCATTTTATCTTATTGTTACTTCTTTTATTTTTATTTCTAATCATCAACTTGTGTCAACTGTACATCTTGATTACGCTATCTTTTATTTGGCAACTATACTGCATTTTTTAGGCGTTTGACTATAATTTCAGTTAATAAATTAGTGTTTCTTCTTCTCTGTTGAATCGGTCTTGAACTATATATTGAATGCCCTGCAAACACATAATTTGGAATATATATTCATTTTTTTTATAAGTTTTTATTGCTCTGCAGGCCATTGTCAGTTTTGTCACAATGCAGTTTCAGCTCTGCTCTGTCTTTTTCACATTTTCCTTGGGTACAAGAACACATTATTTTGGCCGTACCATTCTTCATGGTGGTGCAAGGGTTTGTCTACCTACTCTATGCCATCTCTCTCTGTTCTTATCTTTCAAATGTTAATCTATTTATTCTACAGTATCAAGCAACTGGTCGTGGTTTTGTTGTCCGCCATATCAAATTTTCAGAGAACTACAGACTCTACTCTCGTAGTCATTTTGTTAAAGGGTGAGGCTTTCTGTTTTTTTAAATAAAGACACTACACTCGAGGTCACTGCACAACATTAAGTTTCCCTTCAAATTATTTACATATCTCTATTTTGTTAAAGGGTGTGGCTTTCTATTTCTCTAACTAAAGACTACTAAGTCATTTTGCTACATTACATTTCCAACCTTCGATGAGAAATTTCAAATGCATAGAATTTCAAAGTTTAAATCAACATTTCACTTATTATTTATTTCTTGATATTTATTGTAAAGATATATGGTAGAGACATAAGATGGAATCTGTGTGTATTTCGTACACAACAATCCTAAATATATATTTACATATCAATACAAAGATATGGGCCTAAGCCCATATATTACAAACGTCAAATAACTATATCTAACACTCCTTCTCAAGTTGGCACATATAAATCATATGCACCAAGTTTGTTAGAAATATAATCAATTCTAGGACTCCACAATGATTTGGTGAAGAATTGATCACTAGTAATGTCTCTAGATACAATCTTTTCTCGGATGAATTGACAATCTATCTCAAGATTTTTGGTCCTCTCGTGAAATACTAGGTTTAAGACAATATGAAGGATAGTTTTATTGTCACAAGATTTTTTAAGCAATTGTATGATTAAAAAATGTCACAGGTAGTAGAGGCAATAGCTCTATACTCTACTCTGCACTAGATCTTGTCATCACATTTTGCTTCTTGCTTTTTCAAAAGATTAAATTGTCGCCAATGAAATCACAATATGCGAAGGTGAATCTCTTCTGAGAAGGAGAACCTGTTCAATTTGCATTTAAGTAACCCACATCATGAGTGTGATTATTGGGTCCATCTAACAAGCCTTTTTCTTGAGATACTTGTAATATACATTAGAATGCTAATAACTCAATTATGAAATTGGTTTATTGCATTGACGACAAAGGAGATGTTAGGGCTATGGGTGTTTCGATGGGCTTGGAATTCATTACTCCATTATCTTCTAAAGTATCCGATGCATACTTCCTCTGAGAAATAAAAAATTCCATTGTTAGATGGTCCTTTGTCTAGAAATGATGAAAAAGGTGTTTTCTATAAAACATGGTGATTACTTCTTAGAATAGCCATGTCATCAATACACATTACCAGGTAGATAAACCCAATAATTGAGTGACGGTACTTCAATGAATGGTCATCTCGCTTCGAGTGATATCGAACTATTGGACAATTGCAATGAATCTACCAAACCAAGCTCAGGGAGACTACTTGAGATCATATAAAAATTTGCAAAGGCGACAGACTAATCTAAAAGATCCCTTTGAGCAACAAAATCATGAGGTTGTTCAATATAAATTTTCTCCAACAAATCACCATGAAGGAAGATAGTTTTGACATCCAACTGATAAATGGCCAACAAGGAAAAGCAGCCATGGCTAGGAATAGCAAGACTTGAATATTTGAATATAACCTTTGGCTATCAACCAAGCTTTGAGTTGCTCAACAATGTCATCATAGCCAACTTTAACAACGAAGATCGTTTATCTGCCCAAATAACAGAACACTAAGTACTCAAACTGTTTGGACTAATGGTTCTAGAAATTCTTGCATGCATTCATTTACTCTAATATTGTTATAGGCCTTAGGAGAGTGCAAATATTTTTCCATCTGGTATTTATGAAATTATTCTCGTTTAGATTGCATCTTGTTTTCCTTTTCCGGAAATGTAACAACTGTATTCCTATGTTTCGCCTTCAGGTTGGAGGTTGCACTTTTATTGATAGTATATCTTGCTTATGGCTATAATGAAGGTGGTGCGCTCTCGTATATTCTTCTTAGTATAAGCAGTTGGTATATGGCTCTATCCTGGTTGTTTGCACCATATTTATTCAACCCATCTGGATTTGAGTGGCAAAAGTAAGTATTATCTTCGTGTTCTGTCAGGCATATGCCTCAATTATTTTCCCTCATATGGTGTTCTTTTTAGGGTGGTGGAAGACTTCAGAGATTGGACAAATTGGCTACTTTACCGAGGTGGAATCGGTGTTAAGGGAGAAGAAAGCTGGGAAGCTTGGTGGGAAGAAGAACTGGTAATTAGCATATACATTTACTAAGTTGTGTATTCTAATTTAAGATAACAGTCTGGTATGGGTAATCGATGGAGCTTTAGCTTCTCTATTTTCATGTGCATGAGCAAGGACTACTACTAATTGCATCATGGATTTGGTGTAATATGGTGGTGGACATTTATTATTGAAAGAAATGAGTAGTTACTACCAGATAAACTATGAAACCTTGCTGTGAGCACACAGCAAACTGAAAAAAAAAAAAAAAACTACCAGATAAACTATTAATAATGTAATTAATCTGCAGCTGGAAGATAAAGCTAATCCCCAAAGTAGGCATTCCCTCTTCTTCAAGATTATAAGATGGCTACATGTAATTGACGTGTAGCTTCTGGTGGACATTTATTAATTAATGAAACGAGCAATTCTACTGCAAGATAAGCTATTATATAATATAATTAATTTGCAGCAGTATGATCAAGCTGCTGCTTCTCTATTTTCATGTTCATGAGCAAGGATTGCTATGATGCATTATGAAATTATTACAGCAAGATGAATGTCCATCTTTCATGAAATAATTCCATAAGATGCACTATATCTTTCTGTGTTTAGTATTTGTACATCTCTCATGGTACTTTTTGGTGATTACTCAAATTCATAAATTTATCTGAGGATATTTGAATATTGCATGGCACTTCTATTGTTCCCAAAGTTGGTCCTAAATTTCTGTCGTATATCCTCTTAATTTAACTTTTTGGTTTCAGGATTGTTTATTGATTTTATTCAAATTTCTGTCATAAATTATTTCTTTACAGGCTCATATCAGGAGTTTGGGTTCAAGGATAGCTGAAACTATTCTGAGTCTTAGATTTTTCATCTTTCAGTATGGTATTGTGTACAAGCTTAACGTGAAAGGAACAAGTACTTCATTGACGGTACTACATGCTTTTTGTTCCATTCTCTGTTTCCTTCCTTTTGCTGAAATACGGGTTTTTAAATTTTTTTTTGTTACCAGATTTTATTTAAGTTGTCTTATTGATTGATTAGTGTACACTGGCACTGGTACAATATACAATACAAGGAAAGAGAAAGAGAGAATAAAACCAAAAAAGGGGGGAATATGAGGAAAGCTAGAAATAGGGAGACAAAGATCAACAACATCCATCAAAACAATTTGTCTCCCTAAGAATAGAAATTATACAGCTATTTAACATAAAATATCATTATTTAAATTTGATTAGAAAATAATGACTGAAAAAAAGATAGAAATGATAATGAAGAAAAGAAACTTGTAGCTCTATTTCTTAATTAAAATAGTACAAGGATGTACTATTTATAGATAATTCGGAAAACTCTGAAACTACTTTAGTCATAATTATAGAGAACTTCTCAACTATCTTAGGAATAATTATAGAGAACTCAACTATCCTAATAATAATTCCAACAAATAATAAATACAACACTTTGTAATTCAACATAATGCATCATTATTAATCTAAATTTTACCTTTTTCTATATTTTTAGTCAAAGATTACAATAAAAGGGTCCAATAGATTACTGACGGTCCGAAGTCAAAAGTTGAAACAGTTCTTTTTACGTATCTACATGTACAGAGTGTGCACTAGTTTGTGAACTGGCTGCTTATGTTTCATATTTTATACAGGTTTATGGACTTTCATGGGTAGTTCTGGCCGTGCTTATAATTCTTTTCAAGGTGAAAAATATGCATTGTGTGTGGACTCCATTTAACTGTACGTGTTGGTAATTTTGCATCTTCATGTCATTTCTTATTCTTGCACAATAGGTATTCACATTCAGCCAGAAGATATCGGTCAATTTCCAGCTTCTTTTGCGCTTTATACAAGGAGTCTCTCTTTTGTTGGCACTGGCTGGTTTAGTTGTAGCAGTTATATTGACAGACCTGTCTTTACCTGACATATTTGCTTCTATGTTGGCCTTCATTCCTACTGGATGGGGAATTCTATCTGTGAGTTTTCTTTTCCTCTGAAACCATGTGTTACACAATTAGATTACGCATCTTAAAATTTGGCCTTGGAGCTTAATTCAATATCATAAAGCCAGTTTATAAGATGGAGACTTTCTTTGGTTTAAAAAGGACTATATCAGTTATATTTAGTTAATGTAGGATCTCAACACCCTTTGAGGGCTAGCATTCCTGAGGCTGCACCTTAGGACGGTTCTCTCAGCTTTCCTGGTCAGACCGTCCATTGGTAACCTTTCCGAAATACTGACAACCAACTCTGATAGGCAGCAAGATGCTCCAACCATAGATATAGAATAAGTTCTGATACAATTTTGAATTTAGGCTTAAAGCTTAATTTCCACAAAATATGCTTGTAAAAGACTACATTGGTAATATCTGTAGTCAATGTAGGAGCTCAGCTCCTTAGGGAGTTGACATTGAGGCTGCTACACTCAAACTTTGTAGTTCACCTCTTCGTAGATAGACCGAGCCAACAATCATCCGTGATAGGCCACAATTAAAGTAGTTTTCCAACAGCTTCTTGCAATAGTATTAGTCTATCTTTATAGCTTTTTTGGAGTTTGATTCTTCAGATCAAATTTGTATAGCCTTTAACTAGAAGCAGTTCCTATGTTATGTTTGGTTTTATTTTATTTTATCTATTATATTATATGTTTTAATTTAGTGATTTATAAAAAAAGAAATCCAGGTTGTTTTGACATAGTTTTCTGATTTGGGAGACATAAAATGATGAAAATTATGATTGTTTTCACCATTTCTTCTGCCAATTTTTCAAACAAGGTAATAAGAATCTTTTTTTTTTTTAATTATCATTGAAAACATGTCAACTAAAAGTGGTAACTAAATAAACGAAACTGTCTTGAGTTTCATGTGATCAAGCTGACACCCAAGCAGAAGGATAAATTCCACTATAACTTTTTATCTTCGATGTTCCTCTGTAGATTGCTGCTGCATGGAAGCCTCTGATGAAGTGGCTAGGACTATGGAAATCTGTTCGATCAATTGCTCGACTGTATGACGCTGGTATGGGAATGCTCATCTTTGTACCCATTGCATTCTTTTCGTGGTTCCCATTTGTGTCAACATTCCAAACTCGCCTCATGTTTAACCAGGCTTTTAGCCGAGGGTTAGAAATTTCTCTAATTCTAGCTGGGAACAATCCAAATACTGGGATATAGTTGATCAATGATACTATCACTGATGCCTTTTAAATTTCGTGGAGAGTTTGAATTAGTAAATCTTCTTGTAGGAAGCCTAGATTTTCTGTAGGTCACTTCAGCATTGTGAATAGTTGTATCATCAATTTTATAGTGTTTGCTATATTTAAATCTTCTGAATTAGCATTGGGTTTAATGAATATCAGTTTTGAATTGTCTTGTACTTCAATTAACTTATTTCCTTCCATCATTGAATATTAGCGTCGCCTGCTTTAGTAAATATTATCATGAACTTTTATCTTTCAAAAGGTATTTTAAAATCTATTTTAGGAGTTTGCATAGATTCGTTTCCCCTGTTAACGGTTCAGAAGATATTGAACATATTTCCATGTTCCAAAATTCTATTTATGGTTCTCATTATACAACCCAATCAGCTAACACACTGTGGAGCTTGTTGTCTAACATAGAAAAAAACTTACATTTTTTATCAATGTGAAATATTTGCAATAAATTAGATGCTAGCTTACATAATTGAATGAAGCGTGAATAAAGTCGTATCCTTAAATTTTGTGAATATATATAATCTTTTTATTAAGATATACTAATCCAAACATACCATTTCAAAATAAAATGTCTAGAGGGTGAAATTTTATTTATAACTGTAACGGTTATTGGTAAAATTTACTGCATTCTTTTATTTATCTTCAGAAATTTTGTTACTAAATAAATGAAATTAAAACAAGAAATAAAAGATTAATCAATAATTTTTTTTGCTCATTACCGAGCATGAATAAGTCTTTTAAAATTACTTTCAAAGCAATTTGGTTTCAACTTATACATATATTTTATAGTATAATATAAGAATAACTCTAAACATTTTATAAATTCTTTTTGAATTATATATATAGTCAATTCTCTCCAACGATTATTAGTTTTTTTTATATTGGTCGTTGAGTTACCTATTATATGGTTTTATAAAAGAATTATCTATAAAACTATACATGCGTCAATATTTATTCTTTTTTCTTTTCTGGAAAAACTAGTCTCATCGAATGAAATGACCAGGCTATGAAATTTTGGGAATTAAACCTTTAACATAAATAACATTGAAGTTTCAATTAGCACGAAGTGAAATCCGGTATTTATTGAAACAGAAAACTCAAATAAAGTGCTGAACACTAAAGCACAAAAACCAGACCCAGTAAATATTAAGCACTAGTGGTGATATGCAGACAGTATAGATAGTCCATAAGCACTAGTGAAAACTGATCCTGTGAATAACAATTAAAACAAAGCATTGAAACTAATGGACCATATACCTTAGGCCTAGCTAGGTAACCATTAATTGGACTCAATTGTCTAATGGTTCCAATTTTACTTTGACACCCCCAGCTTCTGGTCTAGCACCAGTTATTTTTCCCCATCCAGGAGGAGGAGCAAGCCCAAGCCCCATACCACTCTCACCTTCAATCTTCAGCTTAACAGAAGCATGAGCAACGTTTCTATTGTTTCCTGCAAAACCAAAAGCACTGCTACTAGTCCTTGGAGCATCTTCAGCAACAACCGTGAGTGCACCATTTTCCCATTCAAGACGCAGACTCCTCCTTCGGATTTTTGCCATCATTCTCTTCTTCTTCTCACTCTTCGTCTCGTACCTGTAATGCCTCGAACTCACATGCGCCGCAAACCGTTGCGACGTCTCAAACATGCACCCGCACTTAGGACACGTATACGGCCCGTTCTTCTTGTACGGATTGCTGTGCATCCGACCATCATATTCGCTCTCATCCTCATTTCCACAAACATTCTCAACTGCTTCACCCATGTTGCTGTTTCTCATGTTCTGCCGCCCATAACTGCTTTCGTGGGGAAAACAAACACTCAATGGAGTTGCACAAAGGGTGATGCTTTTATCAACCTCAGTGTCTGGCTGTGACAGTGAGAAATGAGAATTTCTAGAGTTATCGCCACCAATGTTGGGGAAGGGATAAGCAAAATGGTTCAGAAAACTTCCCCTTTGGTGTGGTGCAATCATCGCGAGTTTTGCGAGTTTTGTTGACGAAGTGCCACCAACAGAATCACTTTTAGAAGCGAATGCTGAGGCAGAGAGGATTTTGGCTTGCAGCATCTCCATGGCTTTCCTATTCTCCTCAGTGTGAGTGTCAGCAACAGCATTGCAAACTGCATGCTCCAGTTTGGCTCTTACTATCTGACTGGCTCTTAGGATGCTCTCAGTGTCGCCACCATCACCCAATGAAGTTGGTGACAGACCCGAAAATTGAGTCCTCAGAACCCCTTTGCCCTTCTCTTTTTCAGCGGCATTAACTCTACCATGGAACATCAATGGTCTTCTGTTTGTGGTCAATGAGGTTTTTGTCAGGTTTTTCACCCTTTGGCTCAACCCAAGTTGGCTCATCCCTTTCACCGCTAAGCCTTCGTTTTTTGGGACGGTGGGGTTGGAACCCGCACGAGGAAAGAGGGTAGTGCTAAAGTTGTTGGGCTTGGGAGAGTTCATTGCCATGGTGGTGGTGGAGAAATTGAAATGGATAGTGAGAATGAGTGTGCTTGTATTGGTGTTTCATTGGCCATTTTATAACATGTTTGTGTTACATTCTTCTTTTATTTTGGAAATGGTATTAATTTATTTTTGTTTCAAGAGAGAAACTAATGGATGGTATTAATTTCACAAAGGAACCAATTTATTTGGGATTTGAAATATATTTTTTTAATATAAAATAACGAGTCAATTGTCAAAGTGCTACCCTTATTAATTTCTTATGAGATGTAAGCATTTATAAAAAAAATGTGTTTTAATTAATTGATACTAAAAAATGTTGAATTTCTTTTTGAAGACTTGACCGGCAATTTGACGACAAATCCTGACAAAAATAGACTTTTGTACTCCTAACTAACTACTTCAAAAACAATATTTTTTAATAAAAATAAACTTATTTTA
The DNA here is from genome assembly GCA_016859785.1 of Macrotyloma uniflorum. NCBI lineage: Eukaryota > Viridiplantae > Streptophyta > Magnoliopsida > Fabales > Fabaceae > Macrotyloma > Macrotyloma uniflorum. Next base: position 3,759,469 of record BDMB01000018.1, read on the forward strand.
CTAATTAATAAATACTGGTCTAAAAGTCCCCTACCTGAAAACGAACAAACTTAAATTTTTATTGTTTGATTATTTCTACCAAAATCTTAGTTAACTATATTAATTATTTGTAATTGATAATTCTATTGAAAAAAAAAAAAAACTATCCTAACCCTTTTAAAACTATAGGGTCGAGAGTTCATTTTTTACCATATCCAGCATCTACAATTTTTTTCTACAATTTTATATTTGATTGCTGAACTTAAAAAGAAAAGAAAAAATGTTTTCTTGCCACAAAATATTAATAGGCTGAAGCAAAACCTACATTTGATTCTAATTAATAAGTGGTTAAAAAAAAATAATAATAATTTCTTTAGTTTCTTTTATTTAATAGATGAAGGTTAAGTCATAGTCAACAAGTTTACAAATATTTTTGGTTGATAAAAGAGATTTGGTCAAATCTATAATATATTTGAAAATTATTGAGATATTTTTTTTGTGAAACACTAGTATTTAATATAAGATATAATAAATAAAAAATTATGACATGTTATATTGTTTAGAAATATAGTGTAAATCTCGTTTCATTGCACTTAAAGATATAATATAAATCTTATCTTATTAAAATAGTTTTATAATAATGAATTAAACTTAAAATTTATTATATTAGTATTAGAATTTATCCTAATAAAATTCTTGAATCAGTATCAGACTATTCATAAATTTCTTAGACTATTATCTAATTACCGATAAAATTATAATCTCATGTTCGAATTTGAGATCTCGATATAAAAAGAGTATCTTAAAAATTACACATCATAATTTTATAAGGATGAATTAAAATTAAAATTTATTATTAATAATTATTGTTAAACCGTATAATGGTTTCCTGTCACAAATATAGTCAACATTAAATATTTCTAAAGGTGAAAAAAAGTAAAAATCATCTTAAAATACCTTATTCTTATTCTTTATAAGCATACTTCTAATTTAAATTCATCAACATAAAATTTTATTAAAAAAATTAAATAACTGATATAAATTATTCTAAACATAAAATAATTAAGCAAGTTAAAAAAAAAAACTTTAAATAACACAACATGATAAGTATGATAATAAGAATAAATATAAAGACATTAAGGCAAAAAATAAAAGGGAGGCTCTATTGTCACTCCTTTTTACCCACTTTTTTTCTATTTTTCTAAAATACTCTTATTTAATTTGTTGTCTATTGTAACTCCCACATTCTTTTTCTTAAAAATAAATTAATATAACAATTGTTTCTATAAACACTCCACTTTCCTTATGGAATAAGGACGCTTGTACATTCCAAAAGATATCCACCACCAAATACTGCCCTGGCCTCCTTCCCAGATCATAGTCAGTCACACCATCACGATCATTTTTTTTCCTTCGCAAATATATGTTTGGTCTCATACTAATTAATAAACACAATAATATCACTGTAAAAAAAAATGACAACAATATCACAGCACTGCATCTTTCATATATATGTTATCTGTGTCAAATTTGTTTTCTCTCCAAAATGTATAAACTCATCAAGAACAAGTAAAAAAAAAAACATTAAATCCCCAAAATAAAATTTCTCATCAGGACTACATGACAAACAAAAATAAGTAACTGATAACAAAATTATATGCAATTTATCGAAAGCTTCGACTAGGATAAGAATATTTTAAGCTTCCCCCTGTGAGCCTGTGCAATCCTGACTGCAATCCAAAAGAGAATTAAAAATGCAAGTTAAATGTCTCTTAAGTTTAATCATCAAACATTTACATTCAGGTACGAAACATTCAATTAATCATTATTCAATATGTAAGACAATAATTTACCTGAAAACGAAAAAAGATGTAGCATGTTTAGTTCTTTTTGGACAAGTGCGGCAATTGTGACCACTATCTTTACATGAACTACATTTTTTCACATTTTCTTCTCTTTCAAATGCTGATGATGGCTCACGCTTGGTAGAAGTTGAACCTTTTTTTCTCCCTTTATGAGATTGAACATGAGGCTCAAGAATTAAAGGATTAGAGGCAAATACAAATTGACTAAGTTACTTTTGCACATTTTCTTTTTGACTATGAGACAATATTTTATACTTTGAATCCAATCCTTCAACAAGTTTTCCTCATCGTTCTTCTTCATCTTGCTCCTCACCAAGTTTAGAAAATGATTTGTCATCAATTCTCCATTGTGGATGTATATCATTAATTTCCAAAGTTTCTTTTTTCTCCTCCTTAATCTTATGTGCACAAGGAAGACCCATTGTCTTAGAAAAATGACCTTTACATACCGTTGAGAGATCCTCAGAAAATATCAATTCATATTGCTTGAAGAGCTTCTCCAAGGCAAACATAGATACACAAGTAACCAAATTTTGAAAATAGGGGATACAGAATTTATGTGACACACGAATCCTCTCACTATATTTATTAGGATGTAATCAATCAATTGACATGGAATAAGTACATAGACCACTAAGAAGCAAGGTATACGTTATTGATTAACATCAATCCTTTAACTTGTATATAGTCCATACTCTAGAACATGGAGAGCAATCAACAATAGAGAACAAGCAATTGAGCATGCTGCAACATATGCTAAATTATGAATTTAAGGGGGAAAAACTAGTAGAATGAATCATGAATCCCTCAACCCCAAAATGCAATTAACTGAACCATAAATCCCCCTTTCTAATATAGAAATTGCAATTTGCAAGATAAAGGCACAATTAAAAATTTGGGATTTCTTGAAAGGAAGAAATTACAATAAGGGTAAAGAAAGCTAGTAACAAAAAAAAAAATCAAACCTGAGACAATCATTTGAAAATATGAATTCATCTCTTCTTCAAAGCTTTCTATTGAATTAGGAGGTTCAACGTCATGTGAATTTATGTTTTCATTGGTAACATGAGCTTCACCTTCTTCCATAACATAAGAGAGTAATAGTAAGGAGAAGAAGAGTTTTGGTGAAAATAGTTGATGCAGAAAAGAGTTTTAGCCCTAAAATGAATTTAGGGTTGAAAAGGAGAGTAACCATGGGAGTAGGATAGTTTGAGTGGGAGTTACAATAGACAACAAATTAAATAAGGGTATTTTAGAAAAATAGAAAAAATGTGGGTAAAAAGGAATGATAATAAAAAAATGAGGAGTGGCAATAGAACCTCCCAAAATAAAATAATCAAACAATTAACTAATTTAACAAGCAATTTAAAACAAAAACTAACATCATTGCTTCGGAAAATAAATATTAAATCAACATATATGATAATGAAACATATAAAAGTATATAACATATAAAATAAATAAAATAAAAAAATAAACATAAAATTAAGACAAAGTACAGGATTATTAGGAGAAAATTCTCAATAAAAACCCATTGAGCATGAAATTAAAAAATTAACTTCACTCCCTCTCTACCTCAATCATTGATTTTTTGTATATTTCGAGAGTGGTAAGTAAGGTTTATAAAGTATCAAATTATAGTTAATTAGCATAATAACCTTTTAATGTTAGTTTAAGGAAATTAAATTGGATTTTTTTTATGTTGGTTTAGGACAAATTACCTATAAACGTCCAAATCCATATTTGATGTGATTCTCCAATTTTTTATAATTTTTTCATTTATATATTAATTATAATAATCATTTTACTTAAAATGCTAATTAGTTAGTTACCTAACAAATAGTTTTGGCTAAAAAAATTAGGAAAAAATAATAAATATGATTTATAATTTTTTAATTACTAATTTTAGTGCATTAAAATTATATATAACATAAAAAAGTCACTGCTGTTTTTCATCCTTACAAAAATTTAAATTAATAAAATATAATGAACTTAAAATATATTTTAAATTCATGTAAGTAAGTATTATCTTAATTTTATTTTAGTTTTTGGTAAATTTTTTATTCTTTTTAAATCTTTGACATTTTACAAGTATTCATTTATATTATTATTATTATTACTATTGATTTAATATCAAATAATAAATTAATAATTAAAAATTATATTAATTTTAATATAATGATTCTATTATCGTTAACAGGACTTAATCCAAACAGAAAACTAAATATCTAAATATATTATTAATTCTTATTATAATTCAAATATGCAATATATGTAATTTTTTTTTCAACTTCCTTCTGCCAGGACTTACACCTACAATAGGTATCATAATATCAAATAAAAAAAATATAAGTTAATGATTGTAAATAAAATAAAATAACAACTTTTCACTTGTTTAATTTAATTTCCATAATTTAATTTCTATAATTTAATCATATCAAAAGGTGAAAAATTCAAGCGAGTAAATACTAGGAACCAAAACCTTAAACCGAAGTTTAGGAACACCCAATGAAAAAAAAAAAGTGTTAATTATAAACTTTGAATTAATGAGAATGTAGCAGAATGTCGCGGGGTTAACAGCACCAAAAATAACCCTCAACTCAACTCAACCTCTTCTCTTTTCTTCTCTTCTCTTTCACGCCGCCGAAGCTGCAACTTAACCACCGGTCACGATTAGGTTTTGAGTTCACTTCCTTTCTCTGCCTTTTCTTCTTCTCACTTTCTCAACTTACATGTCTTACGAGCCTTATTTCTTAATCTCTTCATATCTCACCCTTAAATGTGTAAACAGGTTTTTCATTCAACCAACATGGACGCGGCAAATGATACAGGTTATGTCAATTTTTTCTCCTTTCAGGTTTGTTTTTTGAAAGTGCCTCCATTGTTGATTTTCTTTGGTGATTTTTTCGTTTCGGTGTATCAGAGAGGAATTTGGATGGAGAGAACAGTGTGAGACGAAGGAGCAGAAAAAAATCCATGCCTGAGAGTGGAGCACGAGAGCATAAGGAGCAATTGCAGAAACTTTCGGAGAAGGTTAGGTTTGTTGCTTTGCTGTTTCTTAGGACTTCTTAGTAGAGTATGAGATACGTGGTCTAACTTTATCTATTTTCATAAGGCGTCTTGAAATTTCAATCAGGATTAAGTTCGCCTCATTTTGCTTGTTCTTATTTAAAAGGTTTTATTTAGTTTAGTTTATAAGTTTTGTAGTATTGTATTCATTATCTTGAGAAAGCATGTCAGTTCTTGAAGTTTATTTGAGAAATTGGACATATGGGCAGTCACTAGAACCGATTTGGATGGGATGGGATGAATGGCAGGGAAGACAGAGACAAGAAAATGTTTACATTTGTGAAATTGAATTAGTGTTTGATTGTTTTATTTGGCTACATTCTACTGGTAATGTTATTAGCAGCTTTTCCGTTTCAGGACCCAGAATTTTACGAGTTCTTGAAAGAGCATGACCAGGAGTTGCTTCAATTCAGTGATGATGATCTAGATGTGAGTGTGCTCATTTAGACTTTTTTTCGTTCATTCTTTTTCTACAGCATGCATAAACTACAATGGATACGGGGTCCGTGAAATATTTCTGATTGTTATTATTTCATGTAATTATCACGTGTGTAATACGTAATATCTTCCAATGCCTTCCTAGATGTTGGCAAGCTTTGTTTGGCTAATTAGAATGCCTTGGTTATCTTTCTCTTTTATTTTTTATTTTTTTCTTTTAGGAGTGTATCTTATCCTCTGTGTTTTGTTCTTATTTCTCACATTTCTCAAAAATGATTACTTCGGTTGTTAAACGAACATTGGGTTTTCCTTTAGAGACATCTTTGTGGCAGTGTGACACTACACAAGGATATGTAAATTTAATTTGGTTTATCTCATGGTGGGATACTAGCCCACCAATCATTGCAAATTCTCCTACTCAGGATTTTCTTTCATTTAGACTAATAAATCCTTTAGGTTCTGGTGATGTGTCTCCAATTAGATTTTGTGAAGTCACCTCGCTAGTTTTACTAGATTCTTATGATCAAGATAGGAGAGTTTGGATGATAGTTTTGTGGATTTGCTTAGACTAATAGATCTTTTAGGTTCTGGCAATGATTTTCCTTTTAGATTTTGTGAGCATACCTGGTTAGGGTGTTGATGTTTAGAGTATTTTTCACTAAGAAGTTACAATCCCTTCTAGTTTTACTTGAATCTTATGATTTATCCTTTAACCAAGACAGGAAACTTCTTATGATGCTTCCTGTGTGTTTTCTGGTGAATTGGCTGTAAGGGAATGTCCATATTTTCAAGGTTATGCCTTTTCCCTGTTACATTAATGGAATTATGTTCATGATCTCTATTTGATGCATAACTCAATTATTTCAACAGAATATCTTTTATTAGTTCAACTCTTTATTATGATTTGCACCGCCGCCACCACCACTATCATATACTTTCTCCCCTTTTTTTCGTAAGTAATGATGTATTTGATTTTTTATAAATTTTTTTCTTCACAAGCTGCAAATTCTTGTGATTGTATTTTTCTCCCTTTTTTTGTTGAATTTCAAATATCATTGTTAAAAAAATTCACCTTTTAGCTCTGTCTATTAAGATTTTATAATCATACCCTTTTAACAGGAATGAATTTCTCAAAGGACTCTTTTAGTAAATCCTTATTTGAATATCTTAAAAATATTGGCTTTGGTTTTGTGTAGTTTGCTGATTGATACATAATACTAAATAGCTTAATCTGTTACTTTCTTAGTATTAAAACCTATATTGTTTTGCTTCTTTTCTCCAGGAAGATGTGGGTACTGACATAGAAGATGGAGATCTACAGCTAGATGAGGAGGCTAGTGAGGATGAGACTCAACAGAAGGAACAAAAATCCTCTAAAGTTATAACTACTTCTATGGTTGATTTGTGGTGCAAATCAATTCAAGAAAATGGGAGCTTAAGTGCAGTGCGTTCCTTGATGAGGGCTTTTAGGACAGCATGCCACTATGGTGATGATGGGGGGAATGAATCTATGACAAAGCTTAGTGTAATGTCTAGCACTGTATTCAACAAAATAATGTTGACTGTACTTACTGAAATGGATGGAATACTAAGAAAATTGTTTAAGCTTCCTGCTTCTGGCGGAAAGAAAGAGAACATAACAGATTTAATGGCCACGAAACATTGGAGTAGTTATGGACATTTAGTGAAGTCTTACCTCGGAAATGCTCTTCATGTTTTGAACCAAATGACTGACACAGAAATGATATCATTTACTTTACGTCGGCTGAAATATTCTTTATTGTTTTTGGCTGCTGTTCCTTCACTCCTGAGGAAATACATTAAGGTATGAGTAACCCATTGTTCTTCAAATCAATGTGATCTACAGTATTCCAGTATTAAATCAATGAACACTAGTACTTTAAGTTGTAATCTGTATATTGCATATGTTTTCTGATGCATATTGATTGTTATACCCTTTATTCTCTGCAGTAATTCTATTATACCTTGATTAGATAGACAGCAATCAACTAAACCCTTCTCTCCTTATTTTCCTTTATCTCCCTCCAAATGTTGATTTACATTCTGGGACGTGTAACTTATTTTGTCCATTGATTTTGTGAACTAACTTTCATAATGATTTCATCAGGTGGTCCTTCATTTCTGGGGTACTGGTGGAGGTGCTCTTCCAGTTGTTTCATTTCTATTTATGAGAGATCTATGTATCCGTATTGGATCTGGCTGTGTAGATGAATGTTTCAAAGGAATTTACAAAGCTTATGTTTTGAATTGCCACTTTGTAAATGCTGTGAAACTTAAACATATCCGTTTTCTTGGCAATTGTGTTATTGAGCTTCTTGGTGTTGATCTTCCAACTGCATATCAACATGCCTTCATTTACATTCGGCAACTGGCTATGATATTAAGGGATGCACTTAATACAAAAACTAAGGTGCTGTTTTATTTTTCCTGCCCATATTATTTCCTTAGTAGGCACTGTAGGAAGTGCCTGTTATCATTTTTTTCAATTTGAATTTATAATTATCCTAATAAATTGGTTATATTTGGATTTTATTTATGGTCACCTTGATAGGAACTTGAGTATTATGGAGTACCTAAGTCCCACATCAAGTAATATGAGATACTATGTGGAATATTTATGTGTTTGGTTCTCCCTTTTTAGCAACTAGCTTTTAAGGGGTGAGTTCCTCAAGTGTTATATATATGATACTTGGTAGAGTATTTAAGTGTTTGGTTGTCACCTCCTTAATGACTAGCTTTTAAAGGGTGGATGCCCCTGATGCCTGGGTGCTTATCGCACTTCTTATTTCTTACAATATTGGCATTATTTCCTATTATTTTTTCTTTTCAGCATTATCTTGTTCCTCAACCTTACATCTGGAGCTTTTCACGACGAAAACATTTGTTTGTGTTGGAACTGCTTAATTTATGGTCCTTTAATTGATGTTTACCTGAATGTATTCTTTAGGAAGCTTTTCGCAAGGTTTACGAGTGGAAATTCATCAATTGTCTTGAACTTTGGACTGGTGCTATCTGTGCCTACAGTTCAGAATCTGACTTTAAGCAACTTGCATATCCACTGACCCAAATAATTTCTGGCGTAGCCCGTCTGGTTCCCACAGCCAGATATTTTCCCCTTAGGTTGAGATGTGTAAGAATGCTGAACCAGATTGCAGCTTCTACTCACTCCTTTATACCAGTGTCTATGCTCCTTTTAGACATGCTGGAAATGAAAGAATTGAATAGACCCCCTACCGGAGGTGTTGGCAAAGCTGTTGACTTACGCAGTATACTGAAGGTATTCATAACATGAATGAATTTCAATATGCACTATTTGGGATCCACCTGACCTTGGAGGAATTCTTCTATATTAGGTTAGCAAGCTGACTCTAAAGACACGAGCATTTCAAGAGGCATGTGTTATTTCTGTGGTTGAAGAGCTAGCTGAACACTTGACACAGTGGAGTTATTCCGTTGCATTCATGGAATTGTCTTTTATTCCACTTGTAAGGCTGCGTAGCTTTTGCAAATCGACAAAAGTAGAGAGGTTTCGAAAAGAAATGAGGCAGCTTATACGCCAGGTACTTCTATTAAAATGGTAAAATATGAAATGGTGATACTAAGATTTGCAGTTATGTTATATCATTGGCTTGGCTGGCATGCAGCAGTACTCATCATTCATATCTAATTTTTTTTGTTCCACATTCAGATTGAAGCAAGTGCTGACTATGTGAATGGGAAGCGCATGTCAATTTCCTTTTTACCCAATGACCCTGTTGCAGCATCTTTTCTCGAGGTAGAACAGTTTCCTTTATTTCTGGGAAATGTGAGTTTTGACTGTATATGTCCCTAATTTGGATTAACAAGTCAGTGCATAACACTGAATTCTGATATAATATTTATGTGATATTTATACGGTAAGATACCCTGGATTTGTAGAATTTCGTATGTACATAAGTTACTTAGGAATATATACTCCACTAAATAGTCAGTACATTGTATCTATTTGTACAGTTTCCTTGTTGGATGTGGGTTGACCTTTTGTCATTGATTTCTTTACTTAAATTCTTCCAAGTTTCTCTCTCCCCTCTCTTATGCTCTAACCTTCTTAAGAACTGGGTCTCTTTGAGCTGGTCTGCATCTTGTTTGCTGCTGTTGTAGCTAGATAAATATTAGTGAAGTGATATGCTATGTTAGTCTTTTGGATGCTGTCTATGTATATGACGATCCACATGCATATGATGGGATGAAGTCATTTCATTGATGTTTAATCTTTTACAGTTTGTTATTTTCTTTTCCTTTATTTTTTCTATATCAAGTGCTCCTGGTTTATCTTCCCTCTTATATCAAACCTCGGCATTACTGTACTTTATGTAAATGCTATTATATTTTGAGGATTGAAAAGAGTGAAATTGATCATGTTAGGATGAAAAAAAGTCAGCTTCTAGTGCTTTGTCAAAGTATGTCCAAACACTCCGCCAGAGAGCAGAGCAAAAAAATAGTTCATTAATGGAATCCAGGTTTGAACTTTGAAGTCAAGTTCATTGTATAAATTGCTATATCCAACAGGTAATCATGGCTAGGTTAGAGGTTTCTAACACAAATTGAGATTTTCCAGTGTTCTAGTGGGAGAAGAATCCTCTAAATTTGGAAATGAAATATCAGAAAGTGATGAAGAGGATGCAAAAAAGAATGAGAAGGGTGCTGCCGTCTTTAGTTCATCCTGGTTACCCGGAAATGAATCCAAGTATGATTATCTTTTCCTTATTTCTAGCAAACCCAGTTGCGCATACATGTATAGTTTCATGCGCTAATCCATGCATTGACATTGGCACAAGTTTCTTTGTTGTATGTACTTCTGTCTGAGCGTGCTTTTCTTTCAGGATAAAACAACCTAAAGAAACAAAAGGAAAAAGGAGAAAACGGCAGAAAGAGAAAGCCATTGATGACGATGTTGTGGAGGATTTGGTACTTAGTTCTGACGAAGATATTCCTTCAAGCCACAGCCCTTCTGCTGACAAAAATGATGATGCAGATCATTTACCTTCAAAACGAAAACGCAAGCAGAAGAAGCACAGGACAAAAAGGTTGAAAAAAAATTAATTTCACTTGGAGGGCAAATAACTATTCAGGATTCATGCAACCTCTCTCTCTATTCAGGATTTCATGTGAGAGAAAGTTTTGACAGTTTTATCAATCGTCACCATTTTACCTGGAGTAAAGACAGAAATATCTGAATGTAATGGCAGCTGCAATTATATTTTTGTATGTCATTCCACTGTGAATGGAAAATGAGTGGACAAATTGTGACGTGGCACTACGTGTATTTTTCTGGTGCCATTGTTGGAGCAAAATGAACTATTATTCTGAGATGGAATATTGGGAAATACCTTTTGCGCTGTCCTTTATTAATTTGTTAAGCTGTTCTAAAATTACAACTGTCTAACTTGTAAATTTCTACTGGAAATTTAATTTAAAAAATAAGTTTAAGTATATTTTGAAATTTTTGGAATTTTAATTTTGGAAGTGATTTGTAAATCACTTGAAATTTGAAGTTTAATTCTGGAACGTTTAAATTTTCCAAAGAGTAAATTTTTGTGAGAAATAGCGTTTGTTTAAAAGGGAAGAAATAACGTACGAAGGCAAGAGTAATTTTGAAATAAAATTAAATGGGCTTAATGCTGTGTTAGGAAAATTTAGCTCTTCTGTCAAAATTATGTTAAACAACAGACTTAGACATTTTTATAGGAATTTTATTCTTTTATTGATAAAAATATATTTTAAAGTTATTTTTAATTAATTAAAAATTCTTCTAATATTTTATTTATAAATAAATTATTTTAATTATATTTATTTACTTTCACCGGATGTATATTTTTCATATTATGTTATTTATTATTAATATCTTATTATATTTCTATTTTTATTTTTTTTAAAAAGTAGAAGTAATATTTTTAAATATATGTAAGATATTTAAAATAAAGTGATCTAGATTTTAAATTTAACACCATAATTAAAACTCTTGAATTGAAGATGCTATTAGTAATAAAATAATTTTGTGCTGATTTCAAATTCTCAAAATCTAACAAAACAACATTAAACATCCTTCACACGTTATACAATTTGAATTCAACATTAAAAAAGAGTTTGGTTTATTATATCTTTATTTATTTGATCATATTTTGGGAATTAAAAACATTCACAAGATATTTTAAAAAAAAAATTATTAATTTAAAATTTAAAAATCATAAATTATATTTTTCAAATTGGCAAAAGAAGAAAACATTATTAATCACATTTCTTAACTACAAAGGCATTAACTATGTAGCCTAAACGTCCTTTATATATATATATATATATTATTAATTCAATATAATAACTAGATCATGTGTTAATGTTTTTTTTTCAATGTTACACTATTAAATAGTGAGGAAAGGAAATAATTAAAATGGTGTCTCCTTGTCGCGACCTACACATCCTCCACATTCACAGAAAGCTACAGGGAACTATCAAAATACAATTTAACACATTCCTCCTCTTTTTTTTTTAATAATAAAAATAAGTTTGGCAGGTTTAATTATAATATTATAAATTTAAGATTAAAAAAAACTATCATATTTTTATTTTAATTAAATATTTTGAAAAGATAAATACAAAATTGATATTCTACCATTCTGATCCTATCTTATTGCTGAAGCAGGTGATGTGACTACCTCTTTGGCACAATCCTACGGTTGAAATTGGCGAAAATTTCTAAATCGTTGGATTAAAACCCAACACTTCAGATATGATGGGTGGTCCACAATCCACGCAGGTAAAGGATCCAATAACAAATGAATTGAATTTTTAGATGTAATTCAGACAGGGAAATACGTTAATTTGAAAATTTTATTTTTTTGAATTTCTTTTTAAAACGAGTAAAAAAATTAATTCCAATTTTATAATTGAGTTTCAATTTTTATTTTATAATTTCAAAATTCAATTTAAAATAATAATATCAAAATCATATATAAAACACTTAAAATGATTAATAAATAAAACAGGGGAGTGTGATAAATTAAAAGGAGTTAAAAGTTTTAGAACCTTTGTTTGTGGGGTGGTTGATAGAACTTAGTGCTGTCTAATCAATACAATTTATTAAAAATATATTCTGAAGAGTGTTAGATAAGTATTTTGAAAATTTAGATATTAAATGAAATCACTATTAATTGTTAATCAAGTATAAATAAATATAAATGAAAAATAAAAGCATAAAACAAATTTTTTTAAATTATTTATTTTATTTAATTTGAAGAAAAATACAAATATGCGGGAAGTGTGATAAAATACAGTTGATTTGTTCCACGTCACTTTCTCTATCTAAAACTAGTAGGAGGTGACTAAGCACAAAAGTAAAACCACCGCCGCCGCTGAGTTACTATATCTCCGAGTTCTCACCGGTCGTTGCTTTGCACTACTCAACTGAATATCCGCAATAATCAACTTTCTCTCTCTCTCTCTCTCTCTCTCTCTCTTGCTAGGGTTTTTCCATGGCAACCGTCGTTCGCAGCCCTCTCCTCTCTCCCTCCACCTCTCACAACCACAATCTTAACCACAAAAACAGCAGCGTATTGCTCACCCTCCGTTTCCCTCAAACTTCATTAAGACACTCTTCTCTCCGATTCAAATCCCGATTCAATGTTTTCTGCTCCCAATCGGAGCCTTCTTCCCGGCGGCGTCCTCCATACATCCCCAACCGCATTCCGGACCCTTCCTATGTCCGCATTTTCGACACCACTCTCCGCGATGGCGAGCAGTCCCCGGGCGCCTCCATGACATCCAAGGAGAAGCTCGACGTGGCGCGCCAGCTCGCCAAGCTCGGCGTCGACATCATCGAGGCCGGCTTCCCCGCCGCCTCCAAGGACGACTTCGAGGCCGTCAAGGCGATCGCGCAAGAGGTCGGAAACGCCGTCGACGACGAAGGTTACGTTCCCGTCATCTGCGGCCTCTCGCGCTGCAATGAGAACGACATTCGAACCGCCTGGGAGGCTGTTAAGTACGCCAAGAGGCCCAGGATTCACACCTTCATCGCCACCAGCGCCATTCACATGGAGTATAAGCTCAGAATGTCCAAAGAGAAGGTCGTTGACGTTGCCCGCAATATGGTCAAGTTCGCTCGCAGTTTGGGCTGCGAAGACGTTGAGTTCAGTCCTGAAGATGCTGGAAGGTTACTGTTAAAATAATCACTGTCGCTGTCAGTGTTAGATTAACTCTTAATCAATCAATGTTTTAAAAAATAACGTCCGCGACGAGGTCAAAATGTCTAGCTTTTTGGAGTGCAATTTTCTGCAACATCAAGGATACTACAAATCGTGATCATGTTTAAATAAATCCTCAGTGGCCACATTAGCAGCATCTGTCCCCTATTTCCCACAATATGATTTGAAACCTTTTGTTTACTACTGTGAATTGTTCATTGATCAACTGTGTCACTTTGTATGCTGAGTGTTGGGTCTTTTTGGTGTTTGTACTGCTTACCAGGTCGGATAGGGAGTTTCTTTATGAAATTCTTGGAGAAGTGATTAAGGCTGGAGCGACCACGCTTAACATACCTGACACTGTTGGTATAAACTTGCCGAGCCAATTTGGAAGGTTGATTGCTGATATTAAAGCTAATACTCCTGGAATTGAAAATGTTATTATTTCCACCCATTGCCAGAACGATCTTGGTCTTTCTACTGCAAATACTATCGAGGTACGTTCATAGTTGTTATTAAGTCTCTTTAACAATGCATGCAACGAAAGTGGATTCTGAGTTTGTGTGCTCTCCGATGCTTGCTTTCAGGGTGCACGTGCTGGTGCAAGGCAACTGGAAGTGACGATTAATGGGATTGGTGAAAGGGCTGGAAATGCCTCCTTAGAAGAGGTGAGGGTCCAATTATTGTTGTCCACTTGCTGGAGCATGTACATTTGATGTTTCTGTGCTTCAAAATTTGCTATTTCTTTTTTGAAGGTTGTGATGGCCCTGAGATGCGGAGCACATGTCACTGGCAATCTCTACACTGGAATTAATCCGAAGCACATCTTTCTGACGAGCAAGATGGTTTAATATCTGAAACTGATCTTTCTGTTATTTCTTCTCCCTTTTAAAGACCTCTATTGAGTGTTCCATTTCATGACCTTTTTCTATAGGTCGAAGAGTACACCGGTTTACAGTTACAGCCACACAAGGCTCTTGTGGGAGCTAATGCCTTCGCCCATGAAAGTGGCATACATCAGGTTGGTTATGTTAAATACATATATCCATGTATATATGTAATAGGAGTTAGACCTTGGGTACTTAACATTGTATGATGTTGAAGTTTATAACTTGTGTGCTTATGCTCGAAAGGAGTTTTCAACTAGCAACTGCTGCATCTTTTCCTCCAGCATGTATTCCCAAATTACTCACTGATAAAATGACATGTCTTAGGGGTAGCTACTTAGAATATTGGCCAAAAATCAGAATTAGTTGCGTCATGTGACAAAAGGTGAGCCATGGCACAAGGCTGCAGCCTCTGTGACTTCGTGATGATGTTTTCTACTAGTGAAAACATCCTCTCTGATCATGTGTAATATTGGGTGCATCTAATCCCTCCTTTTTCGTATAACAATTCAAATGAAAAAAAAAAAACTTTTTTGTGGTCATGCAACTCAACCCGTTTTGAGGGCAACTCATTTGGCCCAAAATCAGTCCAATACAAGAGAAATCGTGATTCAGGCAATTCTAGTCCTATTCATGCAATGCCAATGTGATTCAATAGCAGAAACAATTCTGCACACTGATATGCATTGTTGCGAGATGGAATCGCGAAGCATGCGATCTAAAAACTAATATAAACATTTCATTTGACCATTTCCTCATGTAAGATACAGCCACACTTCATTCTATTTTTTTCCATGTATGCACCGTTATTTTGTCTGTTTTTGGTGCTAATGCATTTTACTTTTGGGAGAATTCCAAAAAGTTAATATAGATATCATTTCGAAGGAGAATAATTACTTGGCGTAGTTATTCAAACCAAAACAATATGCAGAATAAAACCACTTTAGTGTTCTCTCTCTTTGTGGTAAATATTTTAAACTCTGGTACCTTACTTGCAATCATACTTTAGTGTTCTCTCTGTCTTTGATTTATCCTTTTCTCGTCTTCAAAATTCTTGTAGGATGGAATGCTAAAACACAAAGATACATATGAAATAATATCCCCTGAGGACATTGGGCTTGAAAGAACCAATGAAGCTGGTATTGTACTGGGGAAACTTAGGTATGCAATTTTATTTTCTCTGGAACGCTTATATCTGCATGGATATTATATACCTTGCTAATCCCTATTTTCTTTTCAAATTCTGTAAAATTTATCATTTCATAAGTATTATTTTTATATGTTCAATTACAATATTTGCTGTCAGCATGACTTGATGAAACAAGTTGCAGTGATAGTTTAGTATATCCTTCTATATAGCTGTTACAAAGTGATTCTTAAGCATAGTTTTGCTATTTTACCATTCTTAAGCACTAATCTTTGGAGTTGGCTTAATGTGAATATGCACTGCCAAACAAAATGTGAACTGAATTATTTATGCCTGGATCTGTGAGAATCCCATGTACAAGGGAGTGCTGGTCATCTTTGATGTTGATCTAAGATTCAAAATATTACACCATGTTCTTCAACTTGATGAAAAACCCTTTAGTCTTTTACCACTTATTGGGAATTGAGAGTGTTCCCCAGACCATCTTCAAAAAAGAAAATAGTTGCATAGAGAGAACATGTCTGTTCCATGCCTGTGGTAGACCTTCAGGAATGTTTTAGTTTTTTACACTTGACAGCAGTGGAGGATTGAGTTATATACTTCAAATGCATGAATTCCGAGATTTACTACAAGACACTCATAGTATTAGATGTCACCTGTAGGTTATGGTAATGCTAGGGGAACTTAATCTATAAAACAGTTTAAGAGTACTTGCATTATTTTATATTTAGCGTATCTAGCATCTAATTATGAAACTTGTATGTAGCTTAATAATCAATATTTCAATAGTGTATCTTTTCTGCTGTATTTCAAAAGACACGTCTCTTTGTTAGTTGTTTGTTGCAGTGTTAATGGCTCTTTCTTGATACCTTGTGCAATCAATTTGTTTGCTCTTTTATCTTCTCTTCATAATGAACACTTCTATTATTATTTTTTGCAGTGGACGCCATGCTTTGAGAAAGCGACTTGAAGAGGTATACAAATATTTGGGTTGAAACTGAAGATTTTTTTCCCCTGGTTTTTGAGTTATTCTCTGCTTTTTCAGCTTGGTTATGAACTTAATGACGACCAAGTTCAAAGTTTATTTTGGCGTTTTAAAGCGGTTGCTGAGCAAAAAAAGGTAAATTAGAACCAATTATTTTCTTTCCCTTTCTAGTGTTACTGTTGGTACCATATAAGGCATTAGATCTAGCTATTGTTGACTGGGTGAATAAGTTGGGCCTAATTGTCTTTTGGTATGTAATGTTTGATATGAAGAAATTAATTTGTCTAGTGATAAATAAAATTAGTGTCTCTTTTTGCGTATGGATGGGATAATGGGTTCTGTATCTGATGGATGGATGCTGATTAACTTGCTTTTATTTTCTATCAGAGAGTTACTGATGCTGACCTCAGAGCATTGGTATCAGATGAAGTTTTCCAAGCAGAACCTGTCTGGAAACTTGGTGATATGCAGGTAAATTGATATATTCATTGAAATTTGATATAATGTCTTTGAAGTAATAGTACAAAACATAAGCTTGTTAATATCTTCCGATGCAGGTGACTTGTGGAACTCTTGGTCTTTCAACAGCAACTGTCAAACTTCTGAGTAATGATGGTAGAACACATGTTGCATGTTCTGTTGGTACAGGACCAGTGGATTCGGCTTACAAGGCTATTGATCTGATTGTGAAGGTTTGGAATTGTATATATTCATTGTTGCTTGTTAGGTTACTGAATTTTGACACGTTGCATCATATCAATAATATTTTTGGTTTATTACTGCCACCAAACCTGTAATTCTAGCCATCGTAGCCAAGTGTTGTTTTCAGGTGATTCAATCTACAAATAGGACAAAAAATGAGTTGTCGTATGGCAGATTGTAAATCTTAGATGTTTCCTGATTTTCCCTTGCACTTGTAACTGAGTTACACTAGAATTGTTATCCCTATTGGTATGATGGAGGAATCTGGTGCTCTTAATTTTTATGCAGGAGCCAATAACACTTCTGGAGTACTCGATGAATGCAGTCACTGAAGGCATTGATGCAATTGCTACTACCCGGGTTTTAATTCGTGCTGAGAGTGTTACAAGTACCACTACCAGTGTTTCAACTGGAGAGACTGTTCTTCGAACATTTAGGTATGATGAATTCTAAAGTGGATTACTTTGGTATATCTAAATCTTTCTAATGATCCATGGACATGACATTTCTTTTTTATAGTGGGAGTGGAGCCGGAATGGATGTTGTTGTTTCGAGTGTCAAGGCCTACATTGCTGCACTAAACAAGATGTTGGGTTTCAAGGAAACTTCTCCATCTGCTGAAAAAATACCAATTTCTTCATTGAAGATCTGAGAATGTGTTGCTGCGTTGATAACAGCTGTTTGTGTTCTACCACAAAGAGGAAGACAAAGTGGTAGCAGCATCCTTTCCTTTTTGCAAGTCCCCATAATAAGGTGCTGTAGCTGTAATTCAATCCCAAATATATTTGCAGTCGGTTGTTCATTGATTCACCTAAGTAGCCTTAGCAAAGAATGTAACTTAAGTCCGTTTTAAATATTCAGGCTACAGGGATTCATATCTTCTTAATATTTTGGGGTGCTTTTTATTTGAAATTATAGATTAGTTTTAAGATTTGGAGTGTCCCCGTATGTTCATCTTATGATTTCATCTTGTGGCTCCAATAAGGTGTAATGGCACCTTTGCGTTGGATCAATGTAATATTTGTCAAAATCCAAAAATTTGGAAGCAGATGGCTGTAAATTTGTGCTGAAGTCTCTAATCGGAGCAGAAATACATACCAATTTAATTTTAACACGGAATCAAGTGCAAGAGTTGATAGTGTATTTTAGAGGGTGTAACTTAGATTAATGCAATGTTCATTAGAAAATCAAGAGTTGATAGTGTAACAAAATTATATAATAAATTGGGATTATCACTATTGCATTTTGGTCCAAATAAAAGGGATTTAGAACTGCTACGCATGCGATTTTGGATTAGTATTGATTTTAAGATTTATGTGTATAGAAAAAAATATCATCTTAAAGATACTGGTATATGTATTTATTGCAACTTTAATAGTTTAATAAATTTCTATAATTGCATCTTTTATTCCATAAAGTCTCCTTATTTTAAAACAGTAAAGATAGTAATTTCGAAGGGTCAAATCCTTCGCCTGGATTTAGAAAAGTTGAGATTGTAGTCTCATTGAATCATGTCAAAGTTCTTTCAGTGCAAAACATTGGAGGAATCATGCCTAAAAATATGGTAAACAAGGATTTTAATTAGCTTGAGTAGCCATTATTGTTACGAAGAAATAATATACTCTAAACTTTCTTGGATGTCCTTGTTCTTAATGAGATGCCAGGCTTGAGTCCATCATTGAGTGGTGATGTACTCATTCTCAACTACCAAATTCCCCCATAATTGTAGATGTTGGTGGAATTCCTACCAGTCCTGAAACAACTTTTTCAAAGGTAGATATTTCATCGGACATAAAGCTTTTTAAACCTCGACAGTATTTGATATCCTCGGAGGTTGGCGGTGGTTGGATGATAGGAGTACAATCCAAACCCAAATTTAGTCACATTCTAAAGTGTACTCATTCCCATATACTTAACAAACCAACACAAAGATGTATTGCAAAAAATACAGCAGCACAATAGTTTTGGCTACTTTCTTAACGACATGCTCCATCCACACCAACTACTCTTCTCTTTTATTATACATCCAAAGATAAGCAAACCAGCTATAATTGACCCACACAACGCAAAATCAGAAAATTTATACGGTGTTAACTAATTACAACAACTATTTAAAAATTATATTACGGTGTTAACTAATTACAACAACTATTTAAAAATTATATTACCATGTTTAATTCATCAACAATGCAAAGGTTTGCACACGGTTTGCCCACTACCCATAATATTCATACAAGCATAGATCTATCCCATCGCTTCAAACATACACTTCTACTGCTTCAATGTCAAGTGTTCAAGGGTCCAGATACTTGCATGTCAAAGGGTGCATTATATACCAAACAAAACTGAAACATGTGAAAACACCAGGACCATTCACAACACAAAACACGACAATGGTTGTCCCATTTAAATTCCTTTAAAATTAAAAAAGTTATTTTTATTTATAATATTATGTGACACTCAGTTATTTGCTTATATCTTGAACGATTAATATTTATGCTAAAATGGATGCCAGGAATGAAAAATAATAATTTCAAATTTTAAAGTAATAAAAAAAAATTTACGTAAGTTATAATTATAATTCATATATTTTTATACGAGTTGAAAATAATTATTTTAAATCTTGCATAAATAAAAAATAAAATACATAGAATCTAAAATCCAAATTTATTACGAAAGCAAAATAAATATACATTAAAATTCAGAAAAAAAATACACTTCAAAATCTACACGTGTCTTGCTCCTTTGACAAGTGGAATATTCTAGTGTAAGAATTCCGTATCCTTCCTTAACATGCTATCTTTTTAATAAAAAAATGTTTTAATTTCTCCTTTCGTTGTTATAATTACAAAAATATTTTTTCTTAATTTCTATACTTAAGAAAATCTTCCTTTAGACTTTATAAATATTATTTAAATTTGATCATTCTTCATCATAAAAATTAATAATAAAAAAAAAAGAATAATATGTGTAGTGTGGAAACATGTCTAAATGGAAGATATTTTTAGTATAGAGGTAAAATGAGAAATTTCTATAGTAATAAAAATTAAAAAAGTAATTAAATTAATAAAGTAAGAAAATTATGCATTTATTTAGGAAAAGGAAGGACGATATCCACATGGACATCGACATCCACAAAAAAAAAAAATTATATATAAGAAAATAGAAGCGTGTGAAAACGCGAGGAGGAGGAAAAAGCATTCACAAAAGAAAACAGTGTGACGAGAATGCTTTAACAACGGATCCACTTAATTAATTATTTAATCAATTTTATTAAATTTGGTTGGTTCTTTGTAAAACTGTATTATTAATGTTTTAATTAGTCGAGTAATTTTTACGCTGAGGGATGATGTTTTTTATTTAAGAAAAATTGGAATAGGGAATCTTGGTTGAATTGAAGTATTTGAATATATAATTAGGTTTAATCGGTTAAAGTGGTGAGGGGTATTAGTGAAGAGAAAATAAAAAGGGAAATGTAAGATTGGATTGGTGAGGAGTAGTTTGTTGCGTTGCGTGTGGGCTCGGTGGGTGGTGGGTGGCGTTTAGGTATCAGTATCAGTAGCAGTAGCAGTAGCGCTGGTGGAAGCAATGGAAGAATCGTCGATTGAGGAATCAGTGGCGAGCGTCATCGAAGAAGCCAAGGAGGTTCACGAAGCAGTTTCTGCGCACATCTCTAAATCCTCCACCGAAGAGGAACCTCTCCGCCAGCGTGTCCGTCGCATAGATTCAAGAATCCACTCGCTCCGTTCCTCTCTCGATTCTCTCGTCTCCAACAAACTCATCGCTCCTTCTTTAGCCGATAAGGTTAATTTATAGTTATAATGAATTAACACACACACTCTCTCTCTCTCTGCCTTTAATTCCACAGTTCAATTACTGATTCCTTCATTTAATGGATCTCTTTGTTTGGTTGCAGTTGGATGAAGATTTGCAGAGAGCCAGATGTATCATCGTCGACGGTGAAGCTTCTTCGCTCCTCCCTGGTCATGCACAAGGTAACTTTTCTCCTCATCTCTCATAATCAATCCACTTTCTTTCTCTTTTTCTTTTTTCATGTAATGTGACTTATGTTATCTATTCGAGTTCAATTGCTTTAGGAAGCTTTTTGAGGATGTTTCTGGGACCTATCAACGTGCGTGCCTCCAGGAAGGATGTTCAGCTCAAGGTCAAAGAGGAATACAATAGTTACAGGGTATATATATACACTCATATAACTCTCTCTCTCTCCTCATGCACCGTTTCTAATTGTGAATGTTCACCATTTGTCTCCTTGTTTCACGCAATTACACTTTTATTTCAAAAATTGTTTGCAGTTTTAGACCACGCTTTTACTTGTTTTGTGCAGTAGGTTTTTCTCACGCAATTATCTTTTTCCTATCGTTCTCCTCTTGATTGATGCTTTTTCCAATCCCTGTGTCCTTGATTCACTGTCACAACATGCAGTTTGTTGAAATCTTTTTTGTGGAGGACGCCGAATTTTGTCTTGTGGTTGTGAGAAACGGAATACTTGATTGATTTCCTGTTATTTGTTTACAATTTTTTTATTTATCCTTGCAGAGTTTGTACACATTAAAATGACTACTGTAAAAAAGAAAGAAAAGGTGTTGCGTGAAAATAACATGATTGACATGAAATTGAGTAAAACTGTGCTTTAGTTGTTGGTCCGAGAAGGCAGTGTGGGGGCGGCCTTCCCTGAAACAGCATAGAGGATAGGTTGATGAGCGCCATACAAAAGATTATGTATAAGATATAAAAAATTTGTACCTCAATCATATAAATGCTCAAAAACAAAACATTACCCAAAATTGAAGAAATATTCAATACTTATTCACATTTATGTAGTCTGGAAAAAATTTCTATAATTAACTACAAAGGTCAAGGAGCTCAAGGGGAGAAAGTACAGCATTAAATTCTAAATAAGTTTAACTCAAGGAGGACAAACAAAAAAAACATAGGAAGTCTGGAAGAACACACTCAAGCCTTATGAAAACCTTGAGAACAGAGATATGATGGAATATGAGTTGCTGCAAAAAGCACAACATGCCAGTGGATTGCTGTAAAATTGTAAAGCTCAAATAAGTGAGGAAGCACAAAATTAGTTGGGGTGGGAAGTTCACAAAATCAACATTAAAGGTTGCATCATCACAATAGCTCAAAATACAACTTGTTGCTTTGCTCATTGAAATCCTGTCATTTACTGCCATGCTCCACACAAACACCTGCTGCCGTGCCAAAAAAAATTGTTTAACATTTATGAAAATGCACTTCTTTTGTTCAGGATAGAACTGCCCTTCTATTCTTGCTTTTTCCGTCAGTCCTGCTTATTCTAAGATCTTGGGTTTGGGCTGGATGCTTGCCAGCTTTTCCTGTTCAGATGTACCAGGTATTTTCTTTAAAATCCCTCTTGTCTGATGTCATGTTATTATCTTGCTCGCGTGATGAAATATTTGTCAGTAATCTGTTATTGAGTATTATCATTGTCATGATCAGGCCTGGCTGCTATTCCTTTACACTGGTTTGGCATTGCGAGAGAACATATTGAGAGTCAACGGAAGTGATATTCGACCTTGGTATAGTCATTAAACTCGATGTTTGCATGGATCATAGTTAATTAATGGGTATTGGGTTCTTGGCTTCATGCTCATTGCTTTGTTCTTTACTCAAATGAGTGAAAACTGTATTACTTTTATTATTGATTATTATTCTACCCTTCATACACTACAACTTGGCTGCGGTGTGGTTGATATTAGGAAACATTATTTAATTAGTTGGGTTGTGTGTGTAATCCATAAGACTATTAGAGAGGAAGGATTGCTTTGGGAATATTTAGTTCATAAAGTTGCCCTAGTGTGAAGGTAGTTAGTTGATCAAGAGCAAATATGGTATCATTAGTGTGGCTGTGGATGCTACCTTTGGGTTTCTGCTACTTAATTTATCTCTCTACCACTCTTTTCTTTTCTTTCTTTGAAAGGTAATACAGTAGTACGGTTCAATTTTATTCCTGAGAGAATTTTGGTTAAGGATTCTTTTTTTGGTTCTTTTCCAGTATTTTCATCTTGTGCTTTGTGCTTATTTGCAATGTGTACATGAACCAACTATTCCTAACTTAAGCTATTAGGTAAAGACACATGAATGGTTTTATATACATCTCTAGCGCAACTCCTCCTACAGTGGCCCACAGGGCTTAAAGTGTGGATAATGCACATGTCCGCCTATCTTGTTCTGGAATTCAACTTTTAATTAGAATGGGGCACATGATTTGGTATTTACACCACTTGGCCTTTGAGGTATTAATACCATATTTAAAATGGATTAGGCTTTAACATAACCCCAAATAACTACGGGGAAGTTTACACCTTCATACTTGATGTGAATCTTAACACACCTAGAACTAGATATCTATGGGTACCCAACATAAGGACTCGGTAGATGCTTGAGGAAATCCTTCATATAACTAATTATACGTCAATTATATACAATTTCTAATATTAGGAAAGTAGGAAACAATACAAATCAACCTTAATAATACAGAAAATATGGAGCCCCTAAATAGGAGATATCGGAACACATTCAAACAACATACATATACACATACATATCTATCTATCTATCTAAATCTATTTTTATATATATATGTGTATATTACACTAGTGTAACTTTTAACAGATGTTACACCCTTCAATATCTTTTGATTAGATGATATTTTTTTCAAAACTCATTGTTAGATTGAAAGTTTCTTTCACATAGATCATATATACAAAAATTTTATATTAATATAAAATTATTTGATGTTTCATTTATATAAATCAATCAACATAATGTATACTAAAATATGAATTTATTTTATCAGCTTGTTATTGTTGTTCAATTTTAACAAAATTTGACATAGATGATCACGATAATATGAAATTATAATTTAACGGTTAGATCGAGCTCTCTAATATATTGAATATATTTCTTTTTGTTGTCAGGTAGCTTGTCAATAGTTTGTTTGGACTATTTGTAGAATGTTGGATATGTCCATCTAACTTAAAGATCACTTTTTCAAGCTGCTTTTGAGGTTTTGGTAGTTAGCAGAATATAGTGTATCAAAGTGTATTATTTATTAGATGGAGCATTTACTACTAAGTCAAAAGTTAAATTGGTAATCATAACACAGTTCTTTCTACTTAAGAGTATAGCAATCCAAGCACTAGTGACTTGACCCACCTAATCTTCATTACGGGACAATTGATGTACACTACAACTATTTTCTCTTCATCAATTGTCTCATTGAGAAATGAATTCGTGACCTTAGCTTTGAATCCATTTGGTTGGTGTTTGGTTCAGTTGAATGTTGTCAAATGCCAGATTTTCTGGTGTTTATTCTTAATTTTTGTAGGACAGACTTTTCTTAGCTTAGTCATGGGCTTCAGCTCGTGGGTTTTAGTGCATTCAATTGTCTGTATACAGAATTAGTTAATAATTCCCTTGAGCAATTAGTTATAACTCTTGGACTAGTAATTTTTTTGTTTGACCCATTCTGTATACAGAATATCTTCCATTTCTTAATAATTCCCTTTCCCATCTAAATAGAAAATTATAAATGGGAGGAGAGGAATTGTATTTAGTTTGTGTTAGTATTGTCATCCTTACATAACATATTTGGAGAGGGTGGAGTGTTGAGATTCGCAAATAAACTTACTGCACGGTTACAGGTGGATATATCATCATTATTGTGCTATGATAATGGCCCTTGTGAGTCTTACTTGGGAGATTAAAGGACAACCAGATTGTGCAAAAAAGCAGGTTAGTCTCCTTTTTTCTTCCTTTTACA
The DNA here is from genome assembly GCA_016859785.1 of Macrotyloma uniflorum. Lineage (NCBI taxonomy): Eukaryota > Viridiplantae > Streptophyta > Magnoliopsida > Fabales > Fabaceae > Macrotyloma > Macrotyloma uniflorum. The sequence continues at coordinate 3,784,594 of BDMB01000018.1, forward strand.
TAATTGTTACGTAACTATTATTTATGTCTCAATAATGCATGCAGAGAGGTGTACAACTTTTCCTACAGTGGGCTATGATGCAAGGAGTGGCAATGCTTTTGCAAAATAGATATCAACGCCAAAGGCTTTACACTCGTATTGCACTGGGAAAGGTGCCACTGTTGAAATACTATATCGTTACTTGTGTTTTCCTTTCCTATTTTGGTTATATTTTTTACAAACCATCTCACAAACTCTCTATCATCCTGCCTAGTCCTTTAACCTCTTTGACTCACAATTTACTGGACTTTAGTATTGTCAAAACTTTACAAATTTGTTTGCAATCATATGATTTCTTTTTCCCCTGTTGCATTAATTTTTTAGTTAAATCTCTCAAAAAATTTGACTGAAAATAGATTTATAGTTTTGATCTTGTGTTCTTCTCTGTATTTTAGGCTAAGAGGATGGATGTTGTGTGGGGGGAAACAGCTGGCGTGGATGGCCAACTGTGGTTGTTGTGTCCCATACTCTTCACATTGCAGGTAACAACATGGCTGCTATGATATATGTCACCTTAATATATTCTCATTTGATGTTAATGTTCCTACAATGTTCATGATTTATAGTGTTGTGTAAGCGACACGTGATTAGTTGGGAAGCAAATATTGTTTTCATTAGCTTTAAAACAGAAATTGTATGCTTTATTCACATGTTGGAAGTGTGAACATAGCCGAGGTTTGTCACTTATGAAATAAATATATTTGTGCTATCTTGGTTCAGGGATTTGAGGCATATATTGGACTTTTGTTGCTCAGGACTGCAGTTGTTGGGGTTGTTTCTGAGTGGCAGGTACTAGTTTGTTTGTGTTTGCTATCTTACTTCACTTTGTACATCAATTTATTGATTAGAACAGAAGCAAATGAATCCAATAATATTTTGTTGCATAGATTAGCCTTAGCATTGTAATAATAGAAACTCTTGGGGCAGGTAATATTTTGCGGTGTTCTGTTGGTCTTAATGGCTGTTGGGAACTTTGCAAATACAGTCCAGACTCTGATGGTGAAATCAAGATTTAAGGCAAAGATGAGAAGAAGCAAGAGCAAGCAGAGGTTGAATTAGCAAGTTGTCACTCTTTTAGCTTAATAGGATCAGGATTTTTTTGCACTCATTTCAGTTTTGACCACAGTGCAAGCTGGTGATAATTTTGGCTTCTTGTAGCATTAATCATATTTAACGAGTCTGAGCATGAACATAAATTTGCTGGATTAAAAATGATACTATCCTACGATATCTGTTGTCCACTTTTTGGGCTTAGCATGCCTTCTTTCTTCCTTCCTTCCTTAATGTTTCTGGGTTGACCACGTAATCTTCTGATCACTTCTAATATGTATTAAGTACTTAGTTAACTTGACAATCCAAGGAAATTATTCTCAAAATTTAAACTATTTAAAATTTAAACTATTTAAACTAGAAATGGCAAGCTATGCCCCTTTCTTGGCGTTCTATTTTTTTTCTTGACTAGCTCTCTAAAATGCTCTTTACTTTTGATCACGCTATTTTATCCAGTGTCCTTAAACTGTATAAATTTATCATTTATATTTATTTTTGGTCCAGTATTAATTAATTTTTAAAATTTAATTAAATAAATGGGTTATATTTTCTTTTTACCAAAAAATAAATAAATGGGGTATCATACGACGCAAGTTTGTAATCGTGATTCGAACGGTTTTGTACCATCAAAATGCTGCTATTTAGGACATTATTCCATCATTGATTAAGATGCGTAGTCCAATTAAATTGTACTGATAAGTGATATTGTCTCGGACTATCTGTATTTGTTATAATCGATTTTTTTTGTTTATTTTGGTGACCATGATGTACTTACTAATTCTCTTTTTTAATATATATATATATATATATATATAATATTAACTAATTTTTATATTACATCTTTCATTTGTACTTGTTATGCGTGGTTTCCACTATTTAAATATGTAACAAGGAGAACGTGCTTCACCTTGTGTCTTACCTTCAATCAATATCTTCAGTTTCTTGTAATAAGTGCCACCTCAGGTTTAACAGTGCTAGATTTGGTCACCCTTCATGTAAAGTTTGCATATACTTAATGAAAAATTCAATTTTAATATTCCTCATGGTTTCTTTTCACGTCATTATACTGTATGCATGTACATTGTCTAATATTCAATTCAGTTATGAAAAATGCTCACAACAAAACAATCTGGTGGCAAGAACGAAACAGCAGCATCTCTTAAATGTGGCTAGGTCTGTTCATTTTCATTCAAGGGGGTACCTGCTTCCAACAAACCTTCATTAATCGAACACCTACACCAGTTCTGGCATCAGAAGTGTCCTTATCATCTACTCTTTCGAAGGATACACCAATATAAGGACTCCAGGGTCTGTGGCTGCCTTGCTTTGCCTCAACATTATCATTCACTATAAATATTTTCGTTGGCTACCCATTTGGCTATAAAGGATATTGATCCTACAACTTGTGGACCAAGAATCTTTTTCATATCTCAATATTTCCTCTTCTTTTAAGATATATTTCCATTTCAAAAAATTCATCAACCCTATGATGTCACAGATCTTTTTACTGATATTGTCTAGCCTTTGCCTTTACTAGACTTACCAAATAACCTCACTACTTCTACTACAACAACTCATACAGCTCCAATAACCCAAAACAGCATAACACATCAATTGAGCAGTCTAAGACCTGACATAGACCACTTGGCCAACCTCTTAGAAGATCCACCAGACACAACCCCAAACTTACCTCCAGAACTATCAGTACAACACTGTCCTATATAACTTAACCACATTTCCTATGGTGATTTTTCACTCATATACAAGTCATTTGGCATGCAAGTCTCCAACACCCACGAACCTGCTTTATACGAGGTTCCTGAATGGCAGAAAACCATGCAAGAAGAGTTATCAGCCCTGGAGACAAATAATACATGGTCTGTTGTCCAACCTTATGGCACATATTCAATAAGTTGCACATAGATTAATAAATTAAAAAGAAAGGCAGCTATCACTATAGAAAGGTTAAAATCAATATTTAGTAGCTGAGGGGTTCAGTCAACAAGTTGGCACAGATTTCAGATACCTTCACCAGTTGTAAAATTAACCATAGTAAGGGTTCTAAACAATGGTTTACCAAGTTTTCAACTGCTATCCTTGGACAAGGCTTCACTGAATCTAAATCTAATTATTCACCTCTTCAAATTGGGGTCAGATCTCAATTGGTTTCTGTGGACAATATCGTAATAGTTAGTCTAAATCCTGTAGCAACCAAGCAAGTGCAACATCTCCACAAAACCATCTCAAACTCAAAAAATCCTTGGCAACTTGAAGCACTTCCTCACAGGCATTGATTTAACTTACTCCAAGCACCGAATATACCTGCTCTAAGGAAAATATGTATTATCAATGTTAGAGATACTAGTTTCATTCATTGCAAACCACCAATTCTGCGAATGAAGGCAAGTGACCATGAAGGTGCTACTACCAAATTCTTCATAATATTATAAACAGATTGGAAGGTTGCTATACGTAATCATTTCTTGGCCAAGATATTTCTTTACTTTCAACATCATGGCTAACCTAAAGCTTCTCACATGAATGCAGTGCATCATTTACTTAGCTATCTCAAAGGAACACAAGGCCAAGGTAAGCTATTTTCCTCTTCATCTGCTCAGCATCCTAAAGCTTATGCACAGGCTGATAGGAGAAACCATCCACATACCCACAGATTCACTATGGGTTCATGCATTTTGTTTATTTTTTGGAATTCGCTCAATTCCTGGAAATCTAAAGGGATTTGTACAGTATTCACTAAAGTGGATCGTATAGTATTCATTAAGTTTCTATTAATAATTGATAAAAATTGACTCATAAAGCCAGTAAAGGTAGAGTTTAGACATTGTTGGGTGTGATGCCCTTGCTTACTTTAAGGTTTATACTTATTATTTGAAAATAAAAGAGAGATTTTCTATACACATGCAAATTAATTTCTTAACATTATTTTAAATGAATGAATGTTATTGACATATACACACACACTCCATTACTACTGAATTAGCTAGTAAAAATTTTCTCAAATGATTTTCCAACATGACTGCATCAGCGTATCTTGCTACTTTTTTGTGGTAGGAAGGCCAACAGCCCAAAATGCTAAAATCCTCGGGTGAATACAACACTTGACAGAGCATCCCACAACAACAAAGTCAAGAGGGGACCCAGAATCCAAATCCATAAAAATCAAGCCTGTCTCACACAATGTCAAAAATTCATTTCTGACACAGAACTAATCATCGTTCATATTAATTCAAATGATAAACTGTCTTACTTTAGTGCATAATCTATAGACCATGATTTTCAGAGACATTACAAGGCCAGTAAAAAAATTGTAAAAAGATAAAAAGCATAAGCATATGGAATGAAGTCCAAAGAAAATTAGGGATAGCCTACTCAAGCTGAAGGAACAGGAGTGTCCTTGACAGACTCACGCCATGCATACTCCCTTGCACCTTCCTTGTCAACAATTTTAATAACAAAGTTGGGTGGTGCAACAACCAGCCTGGATCTGATCTCCATAATGCACTTATCAACGAGATCAATTGCTTCTTCAACAGACATTCCACTATGATAGTGTCTATCCATCATTGAGAGCGAAAAATAGGAGCCATAACCAAAAGCCCCCTTTTCAAGCTTGTGAAGGGTTGCAATGTAGTCAACATAGTATAGTTCAGGACCGGTCTCTTTGTCATAACCAGCAAGAAGGATGTTCACGGAGTACGGGTTCTAAACAAAAAAGCAAATGAAGATTTGAGGCACCAAATTAATTGCATAGTCTAAGGCATTGTTTGGAGATCTTCTACATAAACACCGAGTAAGAATGTATAATTAATCCAGCTCGCATAAGCTAAATCGGAGAAATCAGATGAGATAGCTTCTATAAAAGTTAAGTGCAAAAGTTTATTTAGCTCTAAGGAGAAGCTCACTTCGTTTTACACTCTGATTCTTAAGCACTTAATGAAAATTTGATCGGAACAGAACCTAACAACATAAAAAAAAATGGGAATTAGGGTTTGGAAGATACCTTGCGTAGAGCGGTGGCGAGTTCGCCGCGTGTGAAATTGGCGGCAGCGGCTGTGGTGAGAGGGATGCCGTTACGAAACTGATACAAGGCAACGTTCTTCTGAATGTACTCTGTGAATTGAACCCTAAAACGAAAGGGAGTGAGCTAAAAGAGGAAGATTGAAAGAGAGTGGGAGGAAGGAACCCTAACCCTAGATACCTGTCTCCGGGTTCACCGCTAGCGGCGATGAGTTTGTGGGAATCAAGGAGCATGATCTTGTCCTCGTTGGACTTGTGGACGAGGATGCTGTGCACCGCCGATGAATCCGCCACCACGATCGCGAACCCATTTCCAACCAATCCGAATACGCACTCCATGTCAGATTCTGATTCTGATTTTGATTCTTCTTCTTCTCCAAGGCAGTGAAGTGAGAGCAAGGTTTTGATGCCGCAGAAGGTTTATATCTCTCCCAAATTCCTTTTTCCCTTCCACCAAGAAACTTTTAAATCTTTTTCTTTTTCTTCAATAATAACTTCTCTGTTCATCTTTTATTATATTTAAAACAAATTCCTCTCATTTTTTTTTTCATTTGTTAAATAACTTTATTTACTGATAACAACATTTTGAAAATTATAATAAAATTTATTATGACTATATGAAGCAATCAAATAATTGTTTTTTAACAGAAACATACCAATTTTTGTATATGCGTGGCTATATTTTTTTATTATCACAATAAAAAAATAATTGCCACAACTTAAAAAAAAAAGAAAATTATGAAAAAATAATAGTTATTATAATATATATTTTTATATAGATATTATAGATAAAATTAACAGATACTGATTTTATCAAATAAATATTGAAAAAAAAATACAAATAAACTCCCTCGATATTATAAAGAATAATATATTCTTTATGATTTCTTGATTTTATTATCTACTGACTAAACAACCATGCAGAAGATCCATTAGTCCGTGGGCTTGCAAGACAAATGTGGGCTAACCCATTAATTTTGTGGTTCGGGCAGTCTTGGCCCATTAGCTCTAACGTACGCCTATTATTAACTTATTTATCATCAAACAAAATAATGTACTTACACACACATATATTCTATACACATTTTTTCACATACTATGCATATATTATTTATTAATTACTGTTTCCTAAACTTTAATTAAATATGTAGATTATCATTTGAAAGTTCCATTTTGCCATTTTTTTTTATGAGATCTGAAGTTTTTAAAATTTATATTGAGAACCTGTGCAATGGTTTCATTGGTTTTGTAAATGAGGATGTCGAAAAGTAAGCTAGTTTGACTCCCTAGAATTCATGTGAGCTAAGTTGAATATAGTTATTTGAAGAGGTCAAACTGAGTTTTTATTTCTTTCCAATTTCCAATACTTTTAAATAATTTTTTATTTAACAACCAATTATTTTATATAAACAAATATTGGTGTGCAATGACTTAACTTGTAAGATAAAATATAGCCGTTGTTTTAGTGCTTTAGTTGAACAGATCCTCCTTCAATATTAGAAATTAGAAATTCAATCGCATGTGCTCCATTTTCCTTCTCCCATCATTACAACGGTCGACACCAATATTAAAACCAATAAATTTAATTAGAAAAATAATAATTAATATTCTTATGATCCTAAAATAATGGGAAAAAGAAAGGTCCATTCTCATAAAATAAAAATTAAAAAATTAAAAAATAGAAAAAGTAACAGTTGTCTACAGATACCTTCTCCCTCCCATCATCACACCCTCCCCTTCTTTTTCTTTCCTACAAAGTTAAGAAATCAAAAGTGTCCTAAACAAAAACTATAATTTTTTATTTATTTATTATTATTAAATTTTGAAAATATATATATATATATGAAATAATTTATAGAAAAGAAAAAAAAAACAGTGGCAGTGGTTAATAAATGATTGGATGTGGAATGAAAAGGAACCAATAGAAATATAGAAAAATAATAATACAAGCTGGCTTTGTTTGTTCTCTCTCTTGGGTTCGTATATCTCTCTATTTCAATCTCTTTATTATTCGTTTCTTCTCTTCTCTTCGAACAAACAAACCCTAACATAGCATACCATTTTCATGTCATCTCATCTTTAAGGTAATTTCTCTCTCTCCCGTTCCTTTCACCTCCTATTTCGCTTCTCTTCTCTTCATTGCCTATTTTTGGTTTCTTTCCCCTTTCTCTTATTTCCCTCTCTTTCCGTCTTCCTTTCTTCATTTTTTGGGCCTCATCGGGTGTTCTGCGCTTTTGCGAATCCGATTTGGTCTCTATTCCGCCATTCCTTTTTTGGTTCCCTCTATAATTTCCTTTTCCTTTCAATTCTCTTTTTGATGGACCGCAGAGACTACCACCACCGTCATGCACATTTGGTGAGAATTCCTCTCCAATTTTTCCCCACTGCAATTTCTTCTCCACTCTCTTCAATCAATTCTTCAATCAATTCCATTCCTTTTTCACCCTTTCCTCTTTTTTTCACCTCATCGCTGATTATTCGATCACCCTCCTCCATTTCGTTTTCTCATTCTTCTGGGGCAATTCGAATTTAGATTTCCTGATTTCTAATTTTTAAAGCCGATATGATCTGATTTTAAAAAATTCGTGCTTTTTTTTGCCCCCGATTTAATTCTCACTAATAGCTGATTTTTACGAAGTAATCAAATAGCTGGCAATGAGCGCTTTTTCTTTTTAATGCTGAAATATGTTGAATATATGTATGTATATATGTCAGAGTTTATTGTTTTTCACGCATGACATCGCATTTTGGTTAGTTATGCTTCTTGTGATAATATGTAGGCACATGCTTCTCCTCCTGATTACTTTGTACGCCAAGGAAATACAACTTACCAAGACGATCTATATTTGAGGAAGAGGACAAGGATGCGTCGGTGGCTTTGCTGCACTTGTCAGGTGGAAGAGTCCTATCCATCAAACGAACATGAACACCTGAAAAGCCCAAGGAATTATGGAGATAGTGAGTTTATTATTAGTTTACTCCATTCTGTTGTATATTGTTTACTATTGAGAAACAAACAAACGATACCCAAAGGCTTATAGTTTTCCTTTTTCAGGGATTTCTTGATTTATTTCTTTACGCTAGTCACTTGAACATTTAGCTACCATTTTATATTCTATTAATCTTTTTCATTGCTTTATTGCTAGTAGTCAATAGCGTGGCGTAGGGGAGCTGTTTTGCAATAGCCGGCCATTTAGGCCACAACAGTGGCTTTTTGCATATAGCTGTGCTCTGCCATTATTCAGGCTTCGAAAACCGAATTTTATCCATAAATAAAACATTGTTGTTTAGGGATTTTTTGGGTAAACTTGTAATTTCTCCCCATTTTTAAATATTTTTTTGCTGTAGAAACGAAATAGATGTTAAACCCATCTACATCGACCGTACCAAAATATGTTACTTCTGGTTTGACCTCTATTTCCTTTACACTTCACATGAATATTTTTTTCTTCCTCCTTTGAACTTCCCGGACAGTTAACGTTCTGCTTTCTTTTTTATCTATTTTGTTATGTTATTTGTCTATTAATTTCACCATCTTCTCCCATTTTCTGACTTCATTAATAATTTACTATGTTCATATTGCTCCTAAATTGGTGCTTGTGTGTGTAAATTGTGATTTGTTATTTATCATAAGTTTCGTTGATTTTGAGTATTTATATAACTTGTTTAGTTTTTTTTGTAATATAATATTTAAAAGTAGCTGTCATCCCACTTCCCACCAGCGTTTTTAGAGCTAGCTGTTATGTGCTACTATTCGATATAGAATGATGACTTTAGTTAGATGCTTCAATAATCACGAGTTCACAATTTTACTTTCCATAGTTCACCATATTAGATGACTGGCTCCTTTCCTGGTAACGATTACTCACGTTTCAATTATTATTTGGTCTAGGCAACCATAAAGGCTCAAAGGTGTCAACTCCTGTTAAGCCAGAAACAAATAAGGCACCACCACCAATTGAAGCTCCAGCTCTATCTATAGATGAGCTGAAGGAAAAGACTGACAACTTTGGATCAAAGGCATTAATTGGTGAAGGATCATATGGAAGGGTGTATTATGCAACCTTAAACAATGGAAAAGCAGTGGCTGTGAAAAAGCTTGATGTTTCATCTGAACCCGAATCAAATAATGAGTTTTTAACCCAGGCATGTCTCTTCTGTCAACTATGCTAAACAAGCTATTATAATTTATACTGCAAGTATGTTGGATTCTAGATTGTTAGCCTTCTCATTCAGTGTTTGCTATTTCAGGTTTCCATGGTCTCAAGATTAAAGAATGAAAATTTTGTTGAGTTGCATGGTTACTGTGTTGAAGGAAATCTTCGTGTACTTGCATATGAGTTTGCTACTATGGGCTCCCTTCATGACATATTGCACGGTATGTATCTTCATTTCCCATTGAAACTTGTATTTCATATCCATTAAGTTCCTTCAGTGATTTTGGTTCTCTTTGTTACAGGTAGAAAGGGAGTTCAAGGTGCACAACCTGGGCCAACTCTTGATTGGATACAGCGAGTTAGAATCGCAGTTGATGCAGCAAGGGGATTGGAGTATTTACATGAGAAAGTTCAGCCACCAATTATACACAGAGATATCAGATCAAGTAATGTGCTAATCTTTGAAGAGTACAAGGCTAAGATAGCTGACTTTAACCTATCCAATCAGGCCCCTGACATGGCTGCACGCCTTCATTCAACTCGTGTGTTAGGAACTTTTGGGTATCATGCTCCAGAGTAAGCTTCAAGAACCTGCTAGCACTTCATTTTATATCTATATTTGCGTTCATATTTCCTTTGAATTCATATGCATGCTATCTTGTACTATAAAGAACACCGTTCTATGTGTTTACACTTATAGAGTACTGCCTGTGAGTGGTCTTTTTAGATAAGCTGCATTTCATGATTTATTACTGAGGACTATCAAGTGGAACTTGACATTGAATCGTTTCTCTCGTTGTCATCTGATGGATATGACTATAAAGTGGAATTTGACGTTGATAGTTTCTTTACATGTTTTATGGATGTGTTGTGTAACCTTGTTTCCCTTTCCATTTGTTTGTCTTCAATTCAAATGTGCAATCTTTCAATTTTACTTGATGATAAAGCTGTAAGTGTTGATTGGTAAGTTATTTTAAGAGTGAATGAGGTTCCATAGTATCATTACTGGCTTCGGAAGCGATTCAGTTTTTGTTTAATTACCCTGTACTCCCAATGATTGGCTTAAATATACTGGAACTTAAATTGATATATAATAAATATAAGCAGTATATCTAGTTTTCTTGATTCAGTTTACTTGAAAGGTCTTTATTGGCATTTATTTTTAGTTTGTTTGTGCATATGTTGTTCCTGAGCAGTATATTTCACTTTAGAAATATGATGAATATCCCTGTATCTAACTCCACATGTGGTTGAACAAAGTGTTTTGTTTATCATTGCTATTATTAGCTTTTATGGTTTGTGTAGTTTAAGGACTCTGGTTCATATTTACTACTAAGGCATGTGAATTCCTCGGAAACTCAGAAGCATCTTCAATTTGTTTTGACATTTCAGTTCTTTTGCGTCCGTTGAAATTTTATTTGGTTTTGTCGATTCTTAGCCTTCTGTGTTGCGAAACTTTACAGATATGCAATGACTGGGCAGTTGACTCAGAAAAGTGATGTCTATAGTTTCGGTGTTGTTCTTCTTGAGCTTCTTACTGGAAGAAAACCTGTTGACCACACCATGCCTCGAGGACAGCAGAGTCTTGTCACATGGGTCAGTGTTCCTGCTTAAACTCATACGTTGTCTCTGCATATGCATTTACCACAGGTGTGGTCTTGTTGACATGATATTTTTTGTAGGCTACTCCACGATTAAGTGAAGATAAAGTGAAACAGTGCGTAGACCCAAAACTGAAGGGAGAATACCCCCCCAAAGGAGTTGCTAAGGTATCTGTTTCTCTTTCACTCTCCTTTTACTTGCACACGCACATGTGCAAAGACTATTTTTTGACTCATGAATAAAAGTTCTGGTGCTTGGATCGTCCGTGTTGAGGCTGCTGACATTAACAAAATACTTCTTGTTAATTATGCAGCTTGCAGCTGTTGCAGCACTGTGCGTGCAGTATGAAGCTGAGTTTAGGCCAAATATGAGCATTGTTGTCAAAGCACTCCAACCACTTCTGAAGACTCCTGCCCCTGCTCCGGAAAGTTGAAGCAAATGAAATGATGTTCTAAACTTCACTTTGGTTTCTGCATCTTCTGCACAGCTCGATTCAATTATCCCCAGATTTCATCAAATACTGCAGATATATCTATATATTTTTTTATTTTTGTTTGAGATTGGATGTGTAGGATTGGATTGGCTCGTTTCATGTCATTGTTAAATTCCATGTATTTATGGCATCGCACTTGTAGTGCAGAGTCTGCTGACATTTATAGAGCCATGATGCCACATAGGTTTGGGTTGCGTGGTGCTATCTGTGGGTAAATGTTGTTTGTCAGTTAACGTTAATGCCCCCCATATTCTTTATTTGTTTCTTGCTATCAAACTGAGTTGATACTTGGCTCGAAATACCTCTATAACTTCTTTATTTTGTCTATTTTTTGTTTCTTTTTTCTTTTCTGCCCTTTATTTCTGCGGTTTGGTAACAGGTTTAAAATTCTTGTTCTTTAGTTGTGGGGGTAACAGTATTATGATTCTTGTTCTTGTAATATTCCCAGACCTAGTACGAGGTAATTTCACGCTGATTACGATATTTTGAAAAGTTAAAATATATTTCTGGGGATGTACTTTCTGTACGCGATTTTAGTTGTAGAGTGGTCATCAGGCTGTGACCTGCTAAATGAGAAGTCTCGTCTTCAAAAATGTCCTTAGTTTGAATTTTCTTACAAACAGACTTTTAGTTGAGTGTTTACACGAGTATTCACAGCCTTTTTAGTTAGTTTTTTATTCATAAATTAAGTTTATTTACCAGTTTGGACATCGTTTCCAATGATCCAATAAATTTGAACGTGACTGGAGCTTTTTCATGGATTCACGGTCAAGTTTTTTAAAATTACTTTTTTTTCTAATTTATTTTAATAAAAATTAAAATTAAGTTTACATATGTTTTACTTGTCAAGTTCAATAAATACTTAATTAAAATTAGGATTAAATATGTTTTGAAACATGAAACATTTAATTCTTATAATTAAAACATTTTCTTACAACTTTTATAAGTTTTTTTTTAATTTTATTAATAAAAAGATTAATAAATTATATCAAATAAGGATCCATTATTTGTCTTAAAAAAAATCAAATTAAAACAGCACCTCCGTTTAAAGTAGATTTTCTTATCTTTATCTTATCATATTGTAATAATATTTTTTGTACTTTAATAATAATACATCTCTAATATAACAAATGTCATGTTCTCATATTTAATACTACTATTTATATTATTCGTTCCACTATTATTTCTATTATATTTATTATTACTATTATTCATATATATTATCTCCATGAACATCATCATTCGTGATAATAAGTTACTACATTATTAACATTAATATTAGACTATTATCATGGTTATTACAATTATCATCATTTCTATTATTATTGTCAAAAAAATTATTATCGTTTTCATCATTCTTACTCCATTCTATTGTACTATTACTATTATAATCACCATGTTATTTTTATCATAATAATTCTCACTTCATGGTTACTATTACTATTAGTTTTATTATTTATATTGTTTTCAAGGTTACTATTACCATCGTTGTTATACCAATTACTACTGTTTTATAATTATTATTATTTTTCTTACCATTATTATTAATATATTATTATTATTACACACTTTTCTATAATAATAAATAATAATAATTAAATTTTTAGAAAAAATCCTTATTATTAAAAAAATACTACATATAAGATTTTTTTTTTTTATAAAAGAAAAGGGTAGGGGGAATCTTGTTGGGCCGAAAGAAAAACAATATTTTAGGAAGTGAAATTGAGTGTAGAGTACAGTTACCTTAAAAAAAAAAAGTATAAAAGTTGAAGTGCAAAGGATTGAATTGCGCCCTAACTCTTAACACTAACTCTAACTCGTTGAGCGAAGGAAAAAGGGAAGTGGAAAATTTGAAGTAATGGCTGATGTTTCAGATTCTCAAGAACAACCCGTTCTTGAATCTGCGGAACTCCAAATGAAGAAGAAGCGATTGCTGGAGGAGCTGGAATCTGCCTTGGCGCCAAAAGATGCCGCTGTCAAAACGGTAACGCCGCTTCCTTCTTCCCTAGCCTTAGGGATCGAGGTCATCGACGAAACGGCGTTGCTCGACTCCGTCGTCAAGAACGGAGCTCCAAAGCCACCTACTTCAAGAAGAAGAGGAGGGGCCAAGAAGAACAACAACGACAACAACAACAATAACAACAACTACAACATCAACAACTGTCTCATTCTTAAGAAGATCGAAGAGAGGCCCAAATCGAAGCCGAACCTGCAGAGTGGGAATAATAAGTATTCGCGAAAGGAGTTGGAGGCTCTGAGATTCGTGAACCTAACACAACAGCGTAGATTCTGGAAAGCGATTCACGCTGCGTTTCAAAGCCCCGTGGCCAGCGAGTACGATACTTTAGCTCCCACTCCTCTTCCGCACAACAAACCAATCCTCAGTAAGTCTTTCTTTCTTTCTTTCTTTCTTTCTTTTCAGTTTGATTGTTTCGGCACTCAAGAAGTTGAATCTTTACGTCAACATGTTGAAACTTTATGTGAATGTGTGGCTCTTCTTTTAGTACTATATGTGTTCTTCATGTGAATGTATTTCTAATCTAAATAATTTTTGCTCCTTGTTGTATTGGTGTTTCTTTGATCTTGAATCCTCTTTGTTGACTGTACTTTGCTTTTACCTAGAGGTTTTGGTGTTTGAAGCTGTCTCTCATTGCTGTTGAATACTGGACAATTACTAGAGTAACTTTGCATCGAACTTGCTTGTACCGTTGATTACTTTAGGGATTAATTACATCCATCATTTTAAAATTGTCATTTTTTTCCCCATTTTAATCGTTCTTTTTTCTTTTCTAGTTTTGCTGTTGGAGTTTTCCATGGACACTTGTATAAATTCTATGTTTTAAAAATTATCTTCAATTGTACACAGTAGGATAAGTCTGGGTTGTTGTTGATTATGTCATCGCGTTATATTTTAAATTTCTTTTCACTGGTTTCAATAGCGTCTTGAGTTTTATTTTTTATCAATGAGATTTATTTATTTTTTGGTGGTGGGGCGTTGGTATAAAATGCTTTTCTCTGCAAAGTATATTATTTCTGGGTAAACTGTGAAAAACTTTATTGCTCCGATTTTGAACTTTTTAATTCAATTGTCTCCCATTTCCTAGCTCATATTGTGTCAATTTGATGTTTTCAATTTCTGTGATGGACAGGTGTGGCTGCTCCTAATGGAAGATGGAGATATGTGAATGTCTTTGTCCATTGAAGAATGATCAAAAGGAACCTGGAACATATCTAATATGCAACATTAGTTGACTGTTGACTATGTTCTGATTGTTGTACTTAGGCACTGACTTCAGTGCAAGGTTTCTTGTGTAAAATCATTGTATATGGAAAGTTTTGTGCATTAGTCTGACTGTAGATTTGAATAATTACTTTTGTCATGCCGAAATGACGATGCTTTGTTTTAGTTCATTTTGACTCTGTATGTTGAGAATTATGTTGTTGATTATTCAACACGAACTTCAATTTCTTGCTACGTTGTGTTCTAAATGAGGATGACTTTTCTTTACCTGATCATTCTTGTCTTTACAAATACTAAATTGTATATTTATTCCCTTTTTAACCCTTCCTAAATTATTAACAATTGACACTGCCGTTACTGAAAGTTTTGTAATTGCTTTCAGGTGCAGTGTGTTATGAAAATAGGGATAATGAATTACAGCACATGGAAAGTAGTGAAAATGTTACTCCTGTTGACCCATGTAGTCGTAGTTTTATGGGGCAGGAAGGGGTCTTGGTTGTAGAAGAGTGTGATGAAGAAGATGGTAGTGATGATGATTATGCTAGCATCCAAAGGCCTGCCTTTTTGGTAGATGGAGAACCTAATTTTGATTCTGGTCCACCAGAAGATGGATGGGAATATATTAGACGTGTCAGGTATTATCGTAACTGTCAGCCGCTTTGGATTTTTTTTTTGCTTCCTGATCATTTCTCTCTGCTTTCTGTTATGCTTTGTCCATGTTGTTAGGAGTTATCTTGGGTCTGTTAAATGGGGACGTACAGGATAAAATATACTGTAGCTTATTAAGCTATTTTTTGTTTTCTTGAACAGGTGGGAGGCAGATCAAATTCCAAAAGTGAAGGTAGCAAAACTTGATAGAGGCAAACTTAACAAGGAACAGAGTGCTTACATGCCCAATATTCCTGATATTGCCAAGTGTCCCGAGCATCTGTTGCCATTGAAACAGTGGGAGGATGTATTTCTTGCTGAGTTTTCAACACTGAGAACGGTATGTTCATCAAGAAATGCATGGCTTTTATTTTTCCTCTTTCTTTTATTTTTGGAATGACCAATCTTCATCCAGGAGTTTAGAGCTCTGCAATTCATGCACCACTTTACAGCACGCCACTTTCTCACCTATACTCATAATCACGGCTTTGACCCATTTAGAGTTCTTAACTGTAACCGGATGTATTTGGAATCGTTTGCATTTTTTTTATAACATTGTGTTCTACTGTTTCCCAAATTCTTATTCCAGAATCTCTCCTGCCTTGATGGTTCAAGTGTCATATACTCTGGAACCCTTCG
The DNA here is from genome assembly GCA_016859785.1 of Macrotyloma uniflorum. Taxonomy (NCBI): domain Eukaryota; kingdom Viridiplantae; phylum Streptophyta; class Magnoliopsida; order Fabales; family Fabaceae; genus Macrotyloma; species Macrotyloma uniflorum. The sequence continues at coordinate 3,800,501 of BDMB01000018.1, forward strand.
TGTTGATGGCGCAAAGCTAGTTGGGAATGATTGTGGAGAATTTTCAGGTGTTATGAACGAGGACGTCTTATTTGGTAATCATTTGAGAATTGATAAGACAGATGATGTACTTGCTAACTTGACTGCTGAAAATAAGGACAGAACACTGTCTCCGGAGAATCCTGAATCGAAAACTTCAGTTGATTACACAAGCAGCAGCTCCCCCAGTCTTCCTTTGCTTTCTGTAATCTTAGCAATGGACTCTGTGACCCGGGTAAAAACTTTGCTGAAACGGATTCGCTTGCTAGAGGCTGCAAACACTATCACAAGAGATGATTGTATATGGCTTTTTGCTCTCTGTGCAACAGTTGATACTCCACTATACGCTGACAGTTGTGCTGCTCTTAGGAGTCTGCTGCGAAAGTGCGCTAGCATCCGTGCCGGAAAGGTTGACCTGGATGACGAGGTTGTAATGCTGAATATATTGGCTACAATTTCCGGGAGATATTTTGGACAATCTGAAAACTGAATTACCAGTCTATAACTTTGTTAAAGACACGTTCTGTTTTTGGAATTGGGATGTAGATGTTATGGTTATAACTTACAGTGGTTTAGCTGATAGTAACATGTTTTTTTAATAACACTTTCTGCTTCTATATTCTTTTGGTGCTAATATATAATTGGCATGCCAAAAACCAAATTAATTATATTCCTCAATATGTCTTTATAATTGTTTAGTTTAGAGATGGCAAAAAGACGTATACCCAAAGAGATATTGATGGATAAAATATGAGTAAGGACTTTTATGAGTGCGGTTATTTTAACCATTACGGATATTATTATTTATATAATAAAGTTTATTTGATTTGCTATGAAATCAAGTAATAAAAATGAAATTATTAATTAAATTTCATTTTATGATTTTTTTTATTTAGATTTATGACATTAAATTTTTTGAAGAGATAATTTAATTTATATTTAGAAAATGATCTATGATGTAATTTTATTTTAATTATATTTTATGATAAAATATTTTATTTGAATTTATATTTAAAAGATAAACTTTAAATAATATTATTTAATTAAAAAAAAAAAAGTGATCTGTGGGGGTATCTATGTATATTCCATCAATGGAGAATAAATTTGAGAAGTAAAGAATGGAATGAAGAATGTGTTGTTTAAGAAATAAATTAACGGGCCTGGGCCTATGGTTTGAGGAACGTATAAAGGTAACATTTATATGATGAGAGAAGGAGGGAGGATAATTGAAGGTGTTTTGTTTTGCATTAGGAAAAAACAAAGTAAATCCATATGTTCTCTGTCAACACTTGCACTCTTCCCTCCCAACTCCCTCCACACTTCCCATGCCGTCGCCTCTGCCGTCTCACCGTCGTCTGCTCCTCCTTCCGCCGCCGCAGTCGCAGCCGCAGACGCCACAACAAGGTCTCCCTCCCTACCACCACCTCCATCTCCTCCTTCGAACCCAAGTTCGAAGCCGTCATCGACCTCACTCTCCTAACCGCTTTCCAATCTGACCTTCGCCGATTCGTACGTTCCGGCAGAGACGCTTGGCTCGATTTACAAACCCTCCTCACTCTCGACCACAACCGCAGACTTGTCGTTTCCTGTCGCCCTTCCACGTTGCATTTCCTCGGAACTTCGGCGGCTTTGACCTTGCTCACGTTTTCCGTTTTTAGCGCTTTGGCTCGTTTAATTTCTAGGCTTTCGTCGTGGCGTCGTAACGCGTCTGGCAATATGCCTCTTGTGGTGCGGAGGGACCGGAGTCTCGGCGGAAAAGAGGTGGTTGTTGCGTGGGGGCAGAGGAGCGATACGAATCCGTTATCGCCGGCGGTTCGGGACTCCGTGAAGCGCTCCGCGAGGAATAAGGTTCGGTTTGAAAGAAAATTGCCCAAATGGTGGCCCACTGTTGTCAATACCAACGGCTCTGCTTTTGACGCGGATGAGCAGCAGGAATACAAGAAGGAGGCTTATAGAGTGGTTCGAGGTTTGTTTTCTCTTTTCCTCTTTTTATTTTATTTATTTATCTTTCTTGTTTCCTTGCAAAAGATGGCGAGAAGGATTACAGTAAGGTTGTTTGTTTGTGGCTGAGAATTTGAGATTTCATCTCTCTTTTTTAGTTAGTGCATTTAATTACAGTAACATCAAATAAAATTATATTTGAGCTTCTTATTATCATAGAAGATGATGAAGTAGTGGCTCCTTTTAATGGGGGCCCATGACAATTCCGTATCTTCTTCAATTCCTGTTAATTGAAATGCATTCTTTAATGGAATTTAATTTGTTAAAAGCCACTATAATGTGGTTCATTAGTCCTACTTCTTAGTGTTCCAGTCTGGATAAATAACGATTCTGTTCATGTGCTTTTTTGTAGGTATAGATACACATTTAATAATTTCTATAGTGTTTTGCCCTCCTTTATTACAAGTTGCAACTCACCCACTTGATTTCCAGCAATTACAAACAGTAGATTGGGCGGAAATGACATAATGGAGAATGATATAATTCAAGTAAGTGCTTTTCCGCCTTTTTTTTCTCTCCCCGAGGTTTACTAATGATCAATTATATATAACTTTTGGGGATATATATATATATATATATATATATTGGGTTATGCTTGGTATTTGCTTTCCTTTGAGTTGTGCCTTCAGTAAGAAAAATCAGAATTCTATATAGTAAACTCTGAACTACTTAAAAGTTAAAGTAACATTGACAAGTGTCAATTTTAACATTTCCATTCTTTTCCCTAATTCCTATATGAAAAGATACATTTTGATTAATATTGAGTAGCAAAACATGATATTACTAATATTTGGTGTGCTGCATAGGATAGATTATTGCTAAGGTGCCAACATAGTTGGGGTTGTTGTCATTATTCTAATGCATTGGCATGCCTTTTTGCCCTAAAAATACATGGTACTACTTAAATTTTCTAAATGTAACTGATAATGTGTATGCTAAACATTGTCGAATTGACTTGGATGAGTTTTAAGTAATTAAAACACCCGCCGATGATTTCTGATTTTTTTATCAATGTATGCTTATAATAAAAAAATTCTATAATTAAGGGGAATTAATTTGTTTCTCTTCTGATAAACACTTGAAATGTTTGTTGCCCGTACACATGAACAGTTGCGTCAACTTTGCAGAACATCTGGTGTGCAAGTGTCTATTGAACCAACAAATATTCGGGACACCTTGTATCGGGCATCTGTTAACTACGTTTTAAATGTTTGCAGCAGGTATGACATTAGTAGCCCTGCATTCTTGTCTGTCTCTTTGCCAAACGACACCTGTTAATCATGCTATCTCCTATTTTATGAAATTTGTTAGTGGTCACTCTGTTTCTATCCAGGGCACCAACTTACTCTACATCAATTGATATTAATGGTGAGGAAGCTTCGCAATTCCTTGCTGGATTTGCTGAAAATATTGGTCTTGAAAATGTTCGTGCCGCAACAATTGTGTCTGCAGCTGTTGCTGCTCGCACTCGCTCCTGTCTTCTACAAGCTTGGGTAATTTTCTTACTCTAAATTGTATTATCTGGTAATATTGCGTTTAAGCATTTGGGGTTTTAGAAAAATTCGTTTTTTTGTAATAACTATTAGTGAAGGCAGTTATATTTATAGTTAAAATGTTTTTGTTTGTATTAATTATGTTCTAGAAATCTTTCTTTGAATGTGGTAGAACATCGTGCCATTAAATATGACCATTGTGCCTAATTTCTTTCTCTTTGGTGGTCACTGGATTGTGTGCATGTTAAATCTATAATTGGATTACAGGTCTTCAAAATGAGTGATGAACCTTGATGTATTGTAACATAATGGCCGAAATTTTGGTCTCATTCAGATATTACAAAGTTCGTACTTGTCCTCTGGAATGCACTTCTAAATTCATGTTTTGTTATTGTTTTCAATTAATTATAGGCTCTGGAAATGCAAGGAAAACAGGTTGATGCTATGGTTGAACTGTCAAAAATATGCCTTCTTGTACGAATATTTCCTCCTGAGGAGTCTTCGGTATGTATCTTCAATAGTAATTTGCAATTTTTTCCCATTAAATTTCCGCACATCCCTGGATGAACACTTTATTTGTTAGAGCGTCTCCAGGAGTAGTTTTTTGAGTTGATTCTTAAAGTAGACATTTCTGAAATGACAACTCCTTTAAAACAAGTACGGGCACTGCACCAAAGACGACTAAACAGAATCCTATGACAAGTCATGCCCTCTATAAGGGAATACTGATTAGGACGATTAGGATAAGGCATTAAATAGATAGAAGGAATTTTCTTCTAACCTTGTCTGCTGCAGAATATGATTTATGTTTTGACTTGCTACTTTGTACTAGCACTTACTGTGGGTATTTATGTGCAGCCTGAAATGGAGATGGTTAGTCGGGGCCTAGAAAAACACTTGAAACTGGAACAAAGAAAACACCTTCTGTTTCTCTTTGGTAAAGTTTGTGGCGAGGACAGTCACAGGATTGCAAGAGAAGCCCTTGGTTTGGTGCGAACCTGTTACCCTGTGTTGCAGATCTTGCACAAATAATTACTTGCATAGAATTTTTTTGTAATATAATTGCATCTGAAAGAATGTTTCCCACGTTGAATAGATTTGACAGAGTTACATTCTGCTTGTTTATGATGGTAATGAGCTAGTGATATGGATGTCTAACTCTGCAAATATCCAAAACGATGCTACTCTGCTGTAGTGTTGAAATTCAGTTTTTTCTTCCTCAGTTTTCATGTTAGTTGTCTTGAGTTATTTCTTGTTTAGGTTTGTTAAATTCTGGAGGCAATTATCTGTATTCTTTCTTCATTTGGTTATTTTGCCTACTCATATAACCTGTTTCTCCTTTTTTTGTTATTGTATAGATGCATTTGCAAAATGGTTGCTCTGACCAACTTGAAGACACCACGCTCCGTGAAAATTAATCTCTGCCTTCAGCCACGTTTGGGAAAAACTGACTGAAGATGCATTCTTTTAGAATATATACAAGTTTAATTGTTTTGATTACATCTGTTTATTCAATAATATTTGGATAGTTTCTTTCATGAATGTATATTATTATAATACGATTCTTTTATTGTCTCCAATGCTAGCTTTTTAGTAGTTTTAATGTATTTTTATCATGATTGAGATTTAAAGAGCAAATTGTCATCTGAGTTGAACATAAAGCTTATCACTTCCCACTGTATACAGCCAGCCTTACTTGATAAACACATAAACATGACACCGGGCACCAGGGTGGTCCTTGTTTAAGAATAAAGTACAGAAAAGGTTTAATTAATGTATTTACGGAATAATTGTTACATGAAAATATTTTATAGAAGAGGGTGTTTTGCATGGGTTGTGTGTGGCCATGAGGTTTGGCCAATTCAACTGAACATGCAGTTCATTGACAGGTGTTGCAGACTTTCCGTGGGTGATATTTAATGGAGAAACGCATTGACAGAGATTTGTTGGAGGGGTTTTCGCCTTGCAAGATGGTGACATGCATGGCAGCGTGTTCCCCTTCAAAGTGGAGCTAAACAATGAGCCACAAGGCACACATGGTCTACTACGCTAGTTTGAATATATCATTACTATTTGAAGTTGTTATATATAAAGATCACAATTCCATTGCTTTGAGTTTTGAGTAGCATAATGTGATGACAACTCCCTTGGGAATATTAACTTGTCCTGCAGGGCAGACTAAACTAGCTACTTCCCCAAGTTTAATGGCCGCATAGCTGAATCCATTTGTGTTGTCAAAAGGATTCACATATTCATCAAATACCCATGCAAATCATTTATTCCGTAAATGGTAAATATTATTTTTAATCCTTTTTAGTCTATATTATTTTATATAATTATAGAGATTAAAAATATATATCTCTATTATGTTTGACAACGAGTATTGAAATACTTATATGATAATAAATTCAATATTTTTTTTAAAATGACATGCATAATAAATATAAGACAAAATTAATAAAACATACACTTAAACAATAATGATGATGAAACAAAACAATAAGGATCATGGTTGAAAACAAGTATTCAAATACTTATATGATAACAAATTCAATAGTTTTTTAAAATTATATGCATTATAAATAGTCATAATAAATATAGGACAAAAATTTAATAAAACATAAAACAAAACAATCATGATGGTTTGAACAAAAAAAATAATGATGGTCAAACAATATTGGAGATTATATTTGCATCGGATACTAACTTTTTAAGGAAATCCTCACAGCTTTTGTGGGCAGAGGTGCCACATCTTATGTTTGGAATCATAAGATGACCTTCACACTTTCTATTTAAAGAGAGAAAGGGGAAGGAAAGAAGTACAAAATTAAATACAATATTTTTTTTTTGTTTAATTGAAAGATTTGTTTAGAAAATCTATATCCACTATTCAGATATTCCAATATCTATTAATAAATACAGATTCAGTCTCGTAATATATCTATTTATTATTATATATATATATATATTATTTGAATACAGATTAGGATTCTCTTTTTTTTTTTTTTAAAAATGAAGATTCGCATTTTTCTACTTTACAATTTTTAATTATAGATAATGGATATAATATATTGTTTTATTATCATATTAATAAATAGTTAAAACAATAATATTAAAATAATAAATAAAATTATCAATAATATTTTATTTAACTTTTATTTATTTATATTTTTTTCATTTATTTTATATATATACATATTCTTTTAAATAAATTATAATTTATTTATTTATTTTACTTTTTTTAATATAACATAATCTCGTATTCATTTTTCTTTTCTTTTACTTTTCACTATCTAATCTAAATAAAAACATGAAAAAAAAAGTGATGAGGAAATCTTTTCTATTCAACATGATCTTTCATCAAAATAATTTTAGTGAGGACAGAGTTAAAAGCTAATAAAAAGACTCAAGAATAATGAAAGTCAAATCCAAAGAGAAAAAAAGATGAATAAAGATAAAGTATTGAAGATTTGGATTTTTAAAGATCGTAAATTATAACTTGATACTAAAAAGCAGTATAATTATAAAAGTTAATTGTTTGATAAGAGGAAAATTTATTGTATAAATAAATATTGGTTGAGGGAGGCAGAGAGTAGAATCTGGAAGTTGAAGCGAAAGAAACGTCTAACCTGAATAGAAATAGAAGATAAAAATAATGAAAATATGGAGAAGGGGTAATTCCACCCAACAAGCCAACACTGACACACCAAACTACAAATTCCCCATTTGACTCCACTTTCTTTTCTCTCACCATAACTCATTGGCCCCTCACTTTCAAACGCGTCATTCACAACTTTCTACCCAAACACACACACTTTTTTTTTTTTTTTTCTTTTTTCCTTTTTGTGTGAGTTCAAAGCAAACAAATAAAACCATATAACATCCCTCTAATTCCAAATCACAGATCACAAAAACAAAACCAAAAACAAAACACAGTCCTCTCTCTCTCTTCTCTTTTCCTCTCTCCCTCTCTCTCTATATATACATATCTCTTGCGAATTTAAACTCCAATTTCCATTTCCATTTTCTCATTCACGGAAAGAAGGGAACACTGTGAAATCGGAATCGGAATAGTTTCCTCTTTCAAATTCGCAGTCGCGCTCGTTTCTCTATCCAGCAACTTCGAATCTCTTGCCGGCAGCTGCAGATCAAATCGACTTTCACCTGAATGCTCCTTCTGGACTCGATTTAGGTTTGCCTTTGCTTCCTCAAATCTGAATTCCACGTTTCTCGCGCTCTTATATTGTGTCGGTGAAGACTTAATTTCTATCTCGTGTTTCGTTCTGTGCAAGATCTCAGTTCTGCGTAATCCTATTTCGTTTGATTTCGTAGGTCTTCATTTGTTATCGTAGGGATCTCTGTTTTCTTTTAGATTTTCCATTCAATTTCGTTTTAGATGATGCTGTCTTAGGCTGCTGTGTTGGAAGAGCAAGATCTGTGTTTTTTTGGAGAATGTATAGTGGAGCTTTTGATGAATAGATTTTGTTGATTCCGTTGCAGATCGAGTTCTTCATACCCTGATAGTGTGGGAACTTTTACATGAAGAACGGGATGATAGAATGCAGTGTTTGCCATTCCAAATTGGTCTCCCCCTCCTCCAAAACTATATCAAGGGCTTATGATCGCCACAAAAGTAGGATAACGTCCAAGCAACGTGCACTCAATATCTTTTTGGTTGTTGGTGATTGTGTTCTAGTTGGCTTCCAGGTGATTATCATCTCTTAATTGAATATTTCTTCTCAAATATTAAATTAATGAAATGGAAATATGAGTTAATAGCTATGAAGCCAGACTTGTTAGGACACTAAACATGATAGACATTCTGGGTTATGACATGACTAGTGTGAAAATACAGCACATCCTGCACATTTGTGATATGTTTGACCATCTCTGGAATCGGAGCTATTTTTTGTATACTGGTGTTTCTTCCCATGTGCTGCGAGTGACTATACTCTGTTTACCTGTGTGGATAAGCAATATCTCTTGCATTCACATGTTTAGTGTTTTGGAGTACTAATTGGATTTGGTATTCTAGATCCATATATTCTTTTGTTTGCCTTGGATAGGAGAAAGAGATATCTCTCGCATTCACATGTTTAGTTTAATGATTTGGAAAGCTAATTTGGTTGGACATTCTGGAAGTGTATATTTTTTGTGCATTTTACAACGATGGTTTACCTTATTCAAAAGACTATCTTGCATAACAATCTATTGAAGTGTCATTGCTTGCATTATGTCTAGTTGGCAAAGGAATTTGGGAATTTATAGGTAGGATTCCAAGGCTTTAGGAGAGAGGATTGACTTTAGCTGAATTGGCATTGTGAATACTGAATTAGGGATGCTATGATGGTTGTGACGAAGCATTTTACAGACCCTAAACAATTGCTTGATATGCGTAGTTCATTTCCTTGACTTGCAGATCTACTTTCCAATATTTACCGATCTAATGCTCTGATGTACATTTAAAGAGTTCACTGCTGTTAATTTGGTAAACTCTTGCAACTTATGCTTGTTGTTTAGTGACTGACAAATGTTATTTCTTTTTAATTGGCAGCCTATCCTTGTCTATATGTCCAAGGTGGATGGGAAATTCAATTTTAGCCCAATTAGTGTTAATTTTTTGACTGAGATTACAAAGGTTTTCTTTGCTATTGTTATGCTGATTCTCCAGGTTAAGATCACTTTCCCTTTGCTCAAATATTTTCTGTCTTTTCAATTACTTATAAGTAAAGCATGTGTCAAGTGAGAAGTAAATTATGGAGGAGACACTAGCACATATATTGAAGTAAATCATTAGTAAATTGAGATTTTGCTAGGAATTACTATTTTTTCTATTGTGGCAGGACATGCCCTAATTTTCAGTGGTTAAGGGTCATAGAATATTAGAATTTGTAAACTCAACATAAGACTGGAAATAATGATTTCTTGGCTTGTAATGATAATTTTCTTAATTACTTTGGTGTACGCTCCATTTGACATAAAAAAATGTAATCCCTTAGAGGGCAGTAGATCCCCAAAGTGGGTTTTGACTCTCCCAACCAAGTTTTTTAATACATAATTAGGAATTGAACTTGGTCAACATACTCAAGGGACCTGGTTATCTGCGAATTATTTCATACTTTGTAAGGCTATATGATATGAGTGATTTTCAGGCAATGAAGTGGGGATCAATGGGGCAATTAGGAATTGTTTGGTTTCTTTGAGGCCAGGTTTAAAGGCTTGATGGATTATATGGCATGTATTTAAACAAAAATCAATTCAGGTTTTGGAAAAATATTTTTTATGTAAACATTTGTGAAAGAAAACAGGTATGGACAGGTTGATAAATTGAATGGAAACGTATTATTAGTTGTAAAAGAAAATTCCATCTTTCTCAGTGCTCATGAAACTTACAATTGTTTTACATTCATGTAAAGTGTAAATGGTTGGTTGATTGTGCAGGCTAGGCATCAAAAAGTTGGGGAGAGGCCTCTTCTCTCCCTTTCCACATTCGTACAGGTACTATGATTTATAATATTAATTTTTGCATCAATCGACAGATTTGAGGCCCGTATATAAAGAAAATTTCTTAAGCATTTGTCATTTGCTAGCTGTAGGGTTCCCTGCTTCCTGGAATTGAACTGGATTACTCAGTTAACATAGTATAAGCATGTTTTGTATAAGATGATAAAAGAATTACCAACTACTTTACTACCTTATAGTGCCGTGTTTATTCTTACTTCACTATATATACAGTGAATACGGAACGTGATAGCTTCTTGTTTTTAAGTTTCTTAGTATTTATTCTTTATATATCCCCAAATTTAAACAATTTCAAATTCAATATGTTGCTTTTCCCAATAGCTTTTGATATTTATTTTGTATCTGGTATTTTCTCCCTTGTAGGCAGCTCGTAGCAATGCCCTTCTGGCAGTTCCTGCACTTCTGTATGCTATAAACAACTATCTGAAGTTTATCATGCAGGTACGTAGAACTAGCCATAAACAATGCATATATAGGGATTGAGGCTAAAATGCTTGTCACTAGAGATCTAGCTTTTGTGGCTAAAACGTTAAACTTAAAGAATCAGTAACTTTATTTCTAATTCATGGGTTTGTGTCTTAAGTGGATAGATATTGTTAGTGCATATTGTAGATTTACTTTCCAAATCAGAAAGACAGATTTACTGCTCATTGCATTTTTGAATACTAGGATTACTGATTTTTTGGGAGTCTTGTTTGTTAATTATCTTATTGTACTGGGATGATACTAATAGTACTACATTAGCATTACCGTGACTATTAGTATCATACATGCAACTGCTTTGTAGTACGAGATATCTATCTTTTAATCAGATCAATTCCAAGATCTTCTCTCTTTTTCTTATTTTCCATCTAATTCCTGTACTTTTAAGTGTTCAATGTTATATTCAGCTGATATTGTGCATTTCTTGTGTCCTGTGTGATATGTTGGTATATTTCCTTGGCTGTGTCTGAATGAATGGCCACTGCATAGTTATGCATTTATATGTCTCATGTTTGATATTTTGTCGAGAGGATATAATCATATTAATTAGTTCAAAAGTAACAGAAGAGAGAGTTGAATCATGTGATGAAAATCCATGACTTACCTATTATTGTTCAGTCAGATTTTAAGAAATTATTGAACCTAAGGTAACTTATGTGTTGATTTCACATTTCATGCAGCTTTATTTTAACCCTGCTACCGTGAAGATGTTAAGTAATTTGAAGGTAATTTCTATTTCACCGTTCTGAATGATTGAGTATCAGTATTATTGCTAGCTAAGTAATAACTTGCCTATGCATTGCATATGGTGTAGCCCTTGTGATGGCTGCTTGACACCTCTCAAGTAAGCCAATTACTTATGGTCTATTGTTCTCGAGTCTTGACTGAAATTTTCTTTTCTATTTATTTCTGGAAATTCTTGCATCCTCTTCCCTCTGTTGCTTTTCTATTTTTTATTCTTTGCTATTTTTCTGACAATTATTCATTGAAAAATTGGAAATATTTTTCTCTTGATTGTTTGCTTAAGTTGAATTTGTATGTAAAGTACTCTTGATTTGTGTGTTTCAGGTTTTAGTAATAGCACTTTTGCTAAAGGTGATTATGAAGCGCCACTTTTCCGTCATTCAGGTTAGTGTGTTAGATTGTCTTGTCAATAGAGATAAGAAAGGTTCCTCATGGCCATTATTTGGTCTTTACTGTTGAATATTGGCTAGTTGTAATCCTTATATAAATCCCAATTGCTTCTTCTCCTTACATTTTACTGAAAAATTGATATATTCATTTTACTACAGTGGGAAGCTCTTGCTCTACTGCTCATTGGTATAAGCGTTAATCAGCTAAGATCTTTACCTGAAGGAACTACAGCTCTGGGTCTTCCTGTCACAATGGGTGCATATCTCTATACATTGATCTTTGTAAGTAATTTGTTATTTATTCGTTTGATATATTATTACTGTGCTTTTTGTTTATAAAAAATTGGTTCTGTGCTTTAATTTGTTGAGTTTTAACCTGGGAATTATTGTACAGGTCACTGTTCCATCATTGGCTTCTGTTTATAATGAGTACGCATTGAAGAGCCAATATGATACAAGCATTTATCTGCAGGTGATGCATGAGGAATTGCAAAGTTTTCATTATTAAGTCCTAAAATTATGAGTTCAAAATCGTGTTTCTGCAAGGAATGGGAATTATGATTTTGACACAATTAATTATTGCCCGTTTTTTGAACACTTGCAGATACTCACATTATTAGAATTGAATTGTAATTTTATAGTTTATATTGAAAATATAATCTTGGTCACTGAGGCTTTGCTTCAAAGGATGGGGATTGGATGGGGTTTTCAAAGATCTCTTAGAAAATCAACATTAACGTAAAAGGATATTTAAGAGAGATACTAACAATGATGCTCAATGACTAACTCCAAGAATCATTTTGACATCCTGAGGACAACGGAAGAAATGGGTAGTTTCAAGCACTGCAGTTTAATTGTGCTAGCCTGCTAGGATTCCTAAACTATAATTTTTTTATCACTTATTATATTTATATTATATATATATATATATATATTAATTCTCTATTTCTTGATTTACAGAATTTATTCTTATATGGATATGGAGCTATCTTCAATTTTCTTGGGATACTTGGGACTGCTATTTTCAAAGGTTGGAATTGAATCTTTAATTTGTGGATACTGGTGGACACTTTAAACATGATACTAAGCTATTGAGAAAAAATGAAAAAAAAAAAAAAAAAAAACTCAAAGCTAATTTCGTGAGTTTTATTTTGTAAACTAAAGCAAAAAGACCTGATTAATTTTCCCTAAAATCTAAAATATTAATTTCAAAGTTAATCTCTTGGGCTTGATTCCTGCATAAAAACCAGAGTACACTTACATTTCATTCCATGAATTCAAAGAACAGGACGATCCAGTGAATTAAACTTGTAGTATTGTTTGGTGTGAGGAATACCCAATTCCTTATCAGTTAAATGTATACAGTTTCACCTCAGTCAGCAGAGAATTATTTTCATAACTACAATAATAGATTACTAAGTTACAAGACAGCAATCTTATCATTACCAGGACATCCTTTGGGTTTCAGACTGCTGCAAAAGAAAATAACATCAGGAATTAGATGTAGCTAATATCAACAAATTCATCTTTTGATGTACCAAGCTTAAAAGTATTACGTTTAATTAATCTCAATCATTTTTCTAATTCAAAACTGATCATAGCAAAAGAGCATGTGAGGGAGTTGGCAAGTAATGAGCAGTTCTGTGCTTTGGAAAATTGTATTTGTTTGTTTTTGTCATAAATCATTGTGCTCTTTCATGATGAAAGTGGCAGGAAATAGTCATTTTTATACACTGCATTACATATAAACTGATTCCATTATTTAGTACAATCAGTGATGGTTTAATAATTCTGTTTGTTGATTCCATCTCTATTGATAGAAAAACTTGTTTATGATTTTTACATGTGGCTTATAGTGTTATTTTTTCTGATGCTCAAACAAACTGGTTTTGATTTGCTGTTTAAATTTTCCAGGACCTAGCAGCTTTGATATCCTACAAGGTCATTCAAAAGCCACAATGCTATTGATAGCAAACAATGCTGCTCAAGGGATTCTATCCTCTTTCTTCTTCAAATATGCAGGTCAGTATTCAAATATATATTTTTGTTCTTTATGCTGCATTTATTAGAAGCTAAAACAAAATGCTGGTAAAATATAATTTATCTTAAATTAAATTATGTTTTTGCAGAATGACAAGCTATTTATCCCTTCTCTCAATAACCTCTTTAATGTGTTGTAGATACAATTTTGAAGAAGTACTCATCAACAGTAGCAACAATCTTTACTGGTATAGCATCTGCTGTACTATTTGGACATACTTTAACAATGAACTTCGTTATCGGCATTTCTATTGTATTCATCTCAATGCACCAGGTAAGTTGAATTTGGAAGATTCTGGTTGGTATATATGATGATTTTAAAAAAATGACGTTCTTTTTTGTATCACAATGTTCACGCTTATTATTATTATTATTATTTTCAGTTCTTTTCACCACTTTCAAAAGCTAAAGATGAACAGAATGGTGTGCTGGAACTGCATGACGTTCATGACAGACAAAGGTACTTGCTACTTCTTTTACCGATCTCAAAATTTTCTTTTTTGTTAGCTGAGTCATTTATATGGGTTTTACTTTATTTTGGATTCTAGAGAATTATTCTACAATTCAAATGCATTCTTCTTTTCCTGATCATTGTATATTTGATTGCTTGATCAACCACCAGCTGATTCTAGGGAAGATGGAAAAATAATTTTTTTCCTTAATTGGAAGTTTCTGATAATTTTAATTGTTGGAATGACTTATTATTTATTACGGCAATATGACTAGAAAACTTTTGAAAGAAAACACGTTTGACTCTTCCTTTGCCATAACAAATACCTTCTGTTCATTCCAGGTCAAAGGAATCCTTCATAAATATGGCGGCTGGGGCAAATGAGGAGGTGTGGATCTGCTATCTCATTGTTTTATAACTCTTAGTTTTTTTTTATAATTTCTACAATGATTGATCAAGGTTTTGTTGTTAATATTTTTATTTCCAGGCCACTCATCGTGTGGGACATGATGAGAGACAGCCACTTCTTCCCTCCTAGATTGATCTACCGTATGTTCTCTCTCCATTTCTAGCCCAAGCTATAATTAGTGCTAATAAAATATCATACTTCTTTGTCAATTCAAATATCCCATTTTCTAGGGGTTTATGACCGTTTTTATGCTATGAACAATCCAACCATTTTGGGTATGTATCATTGCAGGAAATTAAAAAAAAATATATTTTTTGGTGATATTGCTGGTAACATTTGACCACACCACAGTTTAAAGTGAAAATAAAGTTAAAAAAGAAAGTTATTTCTGCCTTTCTGGGATAGCTTTCCTCTGATGGGATTCTCTCTACTTGGTTCATGAAGAAAGGCATGAATTCAGGAGCTGGTGAACAAGTCATGAGTTTTCAGCTGCTGAAGATTTTGATAGAGCGTAGAGAATGGCTTTGCAAGAGCTTTTGGCATATCAATGTGGATTTACTTGTACTACATTTTTTTTTTTTGTTTTATCTTGGACATTTTATTTCTCTTTTTCAAATTCCTTTCATGGTATATTTACCTTATCCTGGCGCTAGAAGAACTATTGTGTTATTATTTACATTTATTACATGATTTTGGCATTTAATCTTTTTATGAAATTACAGGTAAATAAAGAAACTGAATTCCTTTGTAGAATGGGAAATATCGTATTTACATTCATGTCCTTTTGTGTCAACTGTTCGATATACTTTCGTTCTTAACCAATTTTATATCATTCCTGCATTTGAAGGAGGAATAGTAAGTTTTTTCTGTTAGAATGAACTACTCTGATTTTGTATTTCTATCATCAAATGTTTTTATAATGTTTTTTTTAAATATTTATATTTTACATAGGGAACAAAATTGAAATCACTCATGTAGACTTAAATATTTTTAACTTTTTTGTATTTTTTTTTTCAAATTTAATATTTTTTTAATCTTTATCTAAATGTGAATACTTAAAGATTTTCAAATAATGTGATAAGTGTTCAGCAATACAAAAACAAAATCAAAGTAGGTTACAAACATAAAACACCTTGAAATTTGTCATTGTGTAAGCTGAAAATTTACCAGTGTTTAAGGAAAAAAAAATTAAAAGTAAATTTATTTTAAATTTAAAAGACTACAAACATGCATATGGGTAATTTAATTCATTTTTTTTTTTTAACATGTTAAAATACTGTGACAATGTATGTTCAAGGAATGAAGAATGAATGAGTGTTTGTTGGAGATAATCCATCCTTAAAAGGAAAGGTGTAACGTAAGAATGAATATTCAGTCACAAACTGTCACCACACCATCACCACTCAATTCTAACGCTGTTTCTCTTTTTATTATTAGGCTGAATATTATGTATCATCCTCCATATAAAATAATTAATTGAATCTAGAGTTTTATAGTTAAAAGGTTTAAAAATTATTTAAAATAAAAATATTCTTGTAACAATCATTTTTCCTTGTTAACTTTCTTACCGTAACAATCATTTTCTTATCATGATTTCGTGCTATAATAATTAATTTTCCTTCCAAAATTTTAACTAATTATTTTAAAGTTGTTTCGAACTTTTTTTTTATTAGTGACAACAAAATTTAAATTATGAACTTGTGCAAACTACTTCTCAAACACTAAATTAACTCTGGTGGTTTTATAGATTATTATATTTTTTAAATATTCTGTAATTATTAATAAATTACTCACAAAATTTTTTGGTTAAATTGTAATTTTGGTATCTAAGTCCTGATTCACAAATAATCTTATATCTTGACTTAAGTTAAATACAAAATATAATTTGTATATTAAAAATATTCAAAGTAAATTTTAACCAATATTTTGGTATGAATACAATCTACAATAGATAGAATATGATAACAGTGATTAAATAAGTGTGAATTTGGTAATTCCCTCTCATACCCGATGGTACAAACTTAATATTTTTTTAAAGCTTATTCTTAACATATTTTTTTAGAAAAAGAAAAAAACACCACTTATGAACTTTTATGGTAATTTTTTTTAAAATGAAGGAGATGAAGTTGTATTACAAAAGAAGAATAACTTTGAAATTCAAATTTTATAAACTCTTTACGCTTACATTAATTTAAAAAAAATATTTTTTAAAAGAATAAAGGGTAGAAAGATTTAAAATATTTAAAGAAAGGTTGTATAAGATATAATCTGTATTCCCTATTTCCCTATTCCATACCCTCATTGGTTTCGTTGAGTTGGTGAAGCGGCTGCGGCAGTTAGAAGAAGAATGAATCCAATGAGAGTTCGAATGGATGAGCCAAAGCCACTTTGCAACTCTCCACTCTCAACTGCTTCTTACCTTAGTCGCTCGGAACTTTTGAAACGCCGTTTCCACAATCTGAAACGCCTTTCGAAGTGTTACAGGTACCTCTACTGGCACCTCCTGGAACACATCAAGACTCTCTACAGACACTACCTTTATCACTCTGCTCTCAACCCTTTTAGCCATTTCCACCTTCCCACCTGTGCTTTCCTCGCTTGCAAGCTCAAGTCCATGCCTTCCACTTCCTTTTGCCACTTCCACATTCTATCCGATTCCAACCAGAAGCTTTATAAACCCTGCAATTATGTTATCAAAGGGTCTCTCTCCCCCTCTTTTGGTCTTGTTATTATGCATAATTGAATAGCATAAGCATGTCTTGTTTCATGTTTTTCAGTTTTGAAAGCAAATTGAACAAAAGGTGGTATTTTTTTCACAATTTGATAATACAGTATAGGCTGGCTTTTTAATTCAATCATTTATGTCAAACTAATTATGTTCATTCCTTGTGTTGTATATGATATGATAGTCTTGCTTACTCTAAAATTCATGTTTGTGATGGAAGTGTTTGAGGAGGGATATGACACAAAAGACATCTTTTTTGTTGATGTTGTATTGTTTCTGAGTAGGGATGGATTCAGCGGAACCTGCAGTGTCATTATGATCAGTTTCAGTGAAACCTTGCATGCTGATATGCACAAAAAACCTGGTTACATGTCTTGCCCTTTTGGTTTGTTTTATGCAGTTGTTGTGATGATTCCTAAAATCATATGTAGGTTAATATCTTGTCTTGCTTTGGCAAATTAGCCAGATGACTTAACAACTCAGTTGCTTTTTCTTTAGGTCTTTTTCTGTATAGCATATTCTGAAGGATCAAACCCTTGATGTTAAGTTGAAAGGGAAAGCATTTCGCTAGTTTAATCTATAATCTACTGAACAAAGTTTTATTCATAATATTTCTCTTTCTGCATAGATTATTCAATCATGTAACAATCATGTAGCGGTGCTCATTTAAAGGTGCTCATTTAAAGATATGATATAGTTGTTCTGTTTCTCCTTTATAATTTTTAATTATATTAAAGTAACTCATTCAATGTGCCACTGTTTATCCATACATATTTGCTTGTAAATGATTCGGCTTTTGTTATCACTTTGCAGTGCAGAAGCTGGACCTATAACTTGCGGGAAGCCCATACTGAGATCCACTGTTCCAGCTCTTTGCACTGTCCACTCTCAGAAGGCTCAAAAGCACCTCGCCAGGACTTTGAAGAGGAACAGTCTGAACATTTCCTCCACAACTAAAATCGCCCCTAAATTTCATGCCTTGGTGTCAGAATATGTAAAATACATTCAAGCGAGAAGAAAGGAACTGAGGGAAAACAAAAGTAAAATTGTGGTTCACAAAGAAAATGATGGCTAGTCGAGTCAAATGAAAGTGGATGCAGACATAATCTGATATAAAAGTCCTTGTTGGCAAATTTAATAGAAACATGTTATTTTAATCAAGTTCATCCTACATAGCATGCACGCAGGATCTTTTATGAAAATTATTACAAGAGTCGGATAAACATATGAACCTGTTTATGCTGTTCCCTCAATTGTTAATTTCTAAAGATAAGATAAAAATATAGTAGTATATTTGATCATCATCATCAACAGTGTGTCGTGTCGTTGAATAAGAATAATATATGTTTAGGTTGAAACAAAACAACGTTTTCAAACACACATAAATATGGTCCCCTTTAATTAGAGAGACTTTAACATGTATCATCATTGTTTCTAATAACAAAGTCCATCTGTCTTGGTCTATATTCATGTATTATTATTGTCTTGAGTTCTCCCTGTTCAAGACAATTGTTGGGTCTTGCTGAGTTTGTCTTTCTTATATCAGGGCTCCTCGATCCTATGTGTTCAATTTTTCATATAAAAATTTTACAATTTTAGCTCACTTCTTAACTTACTCCTACTTACTATGCATCACGTCACAGGCCAAGGCCAAAATATTCTTCTTTCCTCAGACCTTTATGTCCAAAAATTCAGTCCGCAGACTGAAAAGGCAAACTGTGTGTAAACCATATTCAACGAGGTTGTCATTTCTCGTTCTATTCTTTCTAGGAACTCTCATCAAATGAACATCCGTGAATCGTCTCGTGACGAATTTTTGTCCCTTCCCATAGATTGTGGTCACTACTGGTCATGATAGGCAAAAAGAAAAGTTTTTGTTTTTATTTTTATTATTATTATTAACTTGTTTGATAACCTTAAATAAAAAGGGATATCAGTTCATCCATCCTTGAGAATAGTTTCTTCACTCGCCAACATAAAAAAGGTGAAACAATTTGTAAGATTGAATTATGCTGGTCCAACCATCATGGCTAAAATCCAGTTACTGGAATTGCATACAAGGATTAGTTTAGAGGTCTCCATAGGAAAGTAGAATGAGCAATGACAATGGCTCCACTTCACCTCCTTTTTTGCTCCCTCCAGTTGTCTTAGTTATAGGAGAGCATAATGGATCGATCTAAGCGACAACACAAAGACACTAATTTTAGATGCGCAAGGGTTAAGTTAAGTAGCGAAGAGCGAAAACAGGGTTAGTGCAGTTAGGTTAGTTACCTAAGGTGATGCAACAAACTGTTGCTGAAGCTCTAACCAATGTTGCTTCTCTCACCGCTGCATAAAAAACACTATGTATGATGATGATTCACTTGCAAACCAAACACGACAAGGGGATCCGAAACATAAACATAAAGATAAAAGCTTTATTCTAATATAAAACATAAACATAAAAACACAAGACATAAAACAAAGATGATGATGCCTATGGCTATGGCTATGCCTAAGCTTCTGAAGATTACTAAGTCAGACTGAGTTGAGTTGAGGGTTACTCTCAAACCTGAAAGGAAACGTAACCCTCCATCTCCAGTTAGCTCCCTCCACCCATCATCGATCGCATCTCCAGGTAAATCAATCAAGCAATCAATCAATCAAGCAGTCTCAAGTCCCATGGCTCTTCTTCCAACACTCCATTCATATTCATATTGGTTTGAATTCGAGTTCAGCTGCAAAGCTTAACAGTGCAGGCAACTGCCTGGGCCCAGAACTTGAGCCTGGCCTTGACATCTTCGGGATGGTCACCGGGACTTGAGATTTTCCAATTGGCAATGGATGTGGATAGCGAATTTGGTGAAGGGGGAGAGTTATCCATGAATTTCTGAGACATGGAATAACACAACTCGAGTGCGGGTAAGGTGTTGCATAACTCAGGAATCTCCTCGTAGCTGAACCCAAATCCCAGATCCAAACACCCCTTCAACTCCTCAAGATCCTCGTCCGTTAAACTCTTGGTCCTCGCCAGATCCTCCTCCACATAACCTTCCAACAGCACCTGCTTCTTCTTGTTACTCTTCTTCTCCGCCATGCTTCTTCCGCTTTCCATCTTCTCCCTTTCTCTCTCACTCTCTCTTCTCTCAATACCATCCACTATTTATCTCCCTCAATCATCTTATCGATGCCATCATGTCTCATGTCTCATGTATCATGTCCATAACATCATGCATTGGATGCGCTTCCACTGACAGCTGTAACTCATCCCAACTCATTATTTATTTATTTTTTAATCGCCAATAATTATGTTTATTTATTTAGTGGTATTTTAATAGAAGCGCCAGACCCGAGATTCCAGAACCTTCTATTTCCGTAGGGATTTTCATTTCCACCTCACCCTATTCTTCAACATCTTATGTGAGATTGTGTCTACATTTTTTACTTTTTTTTATTTTATTTAATAGATAGTGCTAGATCTTAACCTAATCGAATAATCCATATCTTAACATATATACTTTCCCCACTTCAACATTATATTTATATATTGCATATGGATCTATTTTAATATTCTTTTTTCACGATTTGTTTTCATGTGAACATCTATTATTGGTGTTATAACTTTGCAAAATCAAATTTTATTTAAGAAGATAAAAAAAAATGTGAAAGTGGAGACGTGGAAGAAAGAGAATTTGAGATGAAGTGGGTCCCTTGGATTTGTTTGCATCAATTCGATTCAAAGAATGCGCATGTGAGCGTAACAAAAAGAATCGATGCAAACCACCCTAAATTATTGAAACAGACAAATCAAACCCAACTTTTTTAAAAGTCTTCATATCATCTTTTAACATTCACAACCAAAACCATTCTTTTATTTTTATTTGTTTATTTTCCAGGATGATATAATGATTTCAAATTATAAAAAATTGTCTCCCTTTTAATCATGGATGGTGGCATGAACTAAAACAATCTCAAAGTCAATAATCCGAAGAAGAGACCTGGGAAAAAACAAGAAATGAAACAATTGATCATGTCTTTTCTTCTTTTTCACAGGTGCACCAAGAGCACGGGAATCTGCATAATTTGGAAAAAAGAATGCATATTCAATTCAATTCAATTAAAGAAAAAGAGTGGTTAGGACA
Organism: Macrotyloma uniflorum; assembly: GCA_016859785.1. Taxonomy (NCBI): domain Eukaryota; kingdom Viridiplantae; phylum Streptophyta; class Magnoliopsida; order Fabales; family Fabaceae; genus Macrotyloma; species Macrotyloma uniflorum. The sequence continues at coordinate 3,821,897 of BDMB01000018.1, forward strand.
TGAACTAAAGTGTTGGTGTGTATTGTGTACACTTCCAGGACCAAACTTTGGGAATAATGCATCAGAGAGTAACATAGCTTTTGCAATTTGCAATGTGTCTGATTCTAGACAAGGAGGATGAAAGCCTCTTGAATTTGTCTGATTGGTGATGAACATGTGGGTCTGTATGAAATTCAGTAAGTGAAGAGAATTTGTAAGTTTGTGCAGCATCAAAATTAAATGAAATCTGCATGGAAATGAATTACAATGTTTGTTTGTTCTTTTTTGTGGAAGAACATTTCATCTTTCTGAAACAGAGGAATAGATGATACATGGGATAAGGTGGAGTCTGTATGGTTCCCCCAAACCTAATCAGATACCATAAAATATGATCTTTGTAGTGTGAATGATGATAACTTCTCCATTAATGATGTTTGAACTACTCTTGCTTTCCATCAAAGAAGTGTTGTATGGCCAATGAGTAATCAATGAATCTCAGTTTTCATTTCAATTAGGAGACAAAAATATGTTCATCTTTAAATTTGATATACACTTCAAGTAATGATCAATTAATTAGCCCCTGTTGCAGTTGCATTCCTTCACTATCAAATAATATTTTAATCCTGTTCCTTACTTTTATCATCAATCCCTCAAAACCAATCTTTTAAATCACTCTGAGATAGTTATTACTATCATGTGTAATTGAATTACAATACAATAAAAATTTATATATTTTCGATATATCTTAATTAACTAATTAATTAATTAAATGTTCTTCCCTCTTGGCATAACATCCTACAATTTAATATCAATCCAATAATTAATATCATTAATAAAACAGTAAGATAATGTTGATGAAATATCACTTTGAATTTTAGGAAAATTACATGCATGAGTTATTATATACCACTTACTTTTTGTTTTTTTTTTTTAATTTTTAAGTAAAACATGCATTTTTTTCTTAAATATTTAATAAATAATAATTGGTTTTAAAAGATATCTATTTTTTTATATTTTTAATAAAATAAATTTTATCTTATTGTGTTTTTAATAAAGTGATAATTAATTCTTTCATTTTATTTAGAAATAACATACTAATTAAATTTTAAATATAAAATATAAAAGTTAAAGAATTTTTATATAAAATTGAACAATTTAAATATGATTTTAATACAAATAAAATAAAATAAAAAATAAAGATTTTTTTATTAAAAGAATTTATTTGATTAAAAATATAAAGAGAATACTATAATTAAAAAGTGAAGAAAAATGAATGATTATGATGAGTTTGAAAATGAGGATGTGAATGTGACATAAGATAAATGATAATATAGAAAAGTAATATAATAAATATGGATGTGATGGATGATGGATGTATGAAGTGAAAAGGATGATGATGATGATAAGAATGAATGGTGATGATGGGATGAGATGGAGAAGTGTATTATTGGTGGCAATGAGTAGGACAAGAACAGGCCAACAACCCACGTGGCCAGTCCCCATCACTCAATAAAACCAACTCATTATTTTCTCATATCCTTTTCTACACACACTAAATTAATTAATTATATAAATCAACAATTTCAAACCTAATAATAAACTAACATCATATTTCATATTTCAATGTTGTAAAAAATTTCTTATTTTCTTTCTTAATAAAATAACTATTGAAATAAACATTTTGATTAAACAATAGTAATTGCATGGAAATGAATTTGACTAAAATAAAATAAAAAAAAGTCCTTAATATGTATTGCAATAAGTTGTTTGATTGATTGTTATATGAAAAGCAGAATAGGACCTACAAGCTTCTGGGAGCAATTATTAAGGGCCCTATCATTTGTTCATATTCTGTTCCACCAATTTTTTTTAAAATTTTTTTTCATGCTTCTTCATAAACAAACAAGACCATTAATCTACCACATTTACAAATAAGACCATTTTGTAAAACAAACAATTAGTAAAAGAGAAGACTCTAACAAGATCATGTCAACTTTTGAAAATGTTTTTAGGAGAAAGAGCAATGGAAAGAATAAAGAATTTTTTATTATTGAAAGATGTAGAAATAGTAATAAAAAAGATTACCCTTTTACGAATTGGATAAACTACACGTCAGTTTGACCATGGGAAGTGAATTCACACCAGAAGAAGATGAACACGTGTTTCGATCCTCACCGCGCGGAGAATACAACGTGTTTAAAGTGTTTTAATTAAATAACCTACTTTTCTTGATGACGTAAGCCATGATGCGTTTCACCCATTATTTGATCTTATAATCTTATTCATGTTTTTGTATGAAAACTCAAACAAAAAGGGCACCATCATATTAATTATCATACAACGGTTTTGACACAAAATAACAAAAATGGATGAAAGGTAATACTTTCAGTTGATTTTGGCACGATTGATTGCAAGATATTGAAGCAAACATGAAAAGATCCTTCTTTCTTTATGTTGGCATAGAAAAAAAAATGAATACATTACAACATTACATTTTTAACATAATGTCCAAGTTGCAATGACAACAATGGTCTGAAATAAAAGTGGTGTGTAGGCCAAGTTTGAGTACTAACTTGTGGCATCCAAACTAATATACAGTGTGTAAAAAATAATGTATATCACTCATAGCGTGTACTCTATTATTGCAGAACAACATATAGACATGCACAGGGCGTAAATGCTTTGCATTCCTAGGAATGATTTTCATTCGGAAGAAGGCTTTGAGCATATTCAGGGTTGTTGCCCCAAGCTCTGTCCTTCCATAACAGCTCCACTTCATCAAATGTCAATCCCTTGGTTTCAGGAACATAGGCAAACACAAACACAAAGGCAAGCACAGCTATAATAGCAATAATTAAGAAAGTAGGACCAGTTCCTACAGCTGCAGCAACCGACAGAAATGACTGTGCCACAATAAGATTTGAGACCCAATTCACAGTAGCAGACATGCCTCCACATATCCCTCGGTATTCTTCAGGGTATACTTCTGAGTTAACTGTCCAAGGCACAGTTCCCATCCCTGGGGAGAAAAAAGCAATGTATAGGGCCAAACCAAGAACTGCAAGCCACCCATATAAACCACTTCCGGATGATTGGTTAAAGAATGAAAAGGCCAAGATGATTAGCGATGCTATTACCCCTCCTAAGCTAAATAGGGTCAATTTTCTCCTCCCTGCATGGTCAATAAGGTAAATGCCTAGAACAGTTCCGGCGGCATTCAAGCCTGCAACTATGAGAGAGAGCAGAATAGCCAACTGGTTAGAGTGAAAGCCGGCCAATTGGACAATTGTTGGGCTGTAGTACATCACTGTGTTGATGCCTGTGAATTGCTGAAAAGCCTGTACAACCATGGGATGATATAAGAACACATTTCATTTTGTATGTAACCAAATAATTTAAACATTTTGCATATTCAAAGTAAAAAAATAATCCCTCAATATGTTTACAAAATCTAGTATGGCTGGAACTACTGATATATTGTATTGAATAAGTGCCCCAACAAGCAAGGAATAATGAAATCACAAAGATGACATGTGACTTTTCTCTCACACCAAACAAACAAACATCACACAAATTCATGCTATGAGGCTTAAGATTTTATTATATCATAATCACACAGGACATTCAGAAAAAGAATACATCACTAACCAATCCGAGCGCAAACAAATAAAACAATTCAGTGGTTTCAGTTATAACATCACTTAGTTTGCTTAGTTTCCTAACAATATAAAATGTTAAAAGCGTATTCATTTATTCTTTCATTTTTCGTTTTCTATTTTGGGAAAGATATTACTCAAGAAGAGAGTTTAAGTTATGTATGCACACCTAGAAATAATTCAAGCAAAAATCAACTTGAAAAAAATGAAGGACCGTACAAGACTAAGGATACTGACTAATGTAGTCATAAGTATCTTATGCCTATCAACCTTTTAATAATAATAGCAAGGGGCATTCACCGAGGTCCTTCCGATATGAGAAAAGTTATGTTTTGCTACCACATTGCCTCTAAGTATAAAGTTTTTCTTACCTGCAGTCCGCCTCCAGCAAGGAATGCAAGTCTAATTTCTTTTGATTTAAAAACATCCCGATATCTGACATTATCCCTTTTTTGGCTGTCTCTCTCTGACTGACTAGTAAGTAAATTAACTTCATCCTCTAAACGAGCAATGTCATAGATCTTAGCTAGCACAGCAATGGCTTCCTCTTGTCTATTCTGCACATGAAAGAAAAGTTATATTAAAGAAAGAGCTTTCAGGCCTGAACTTAAAACAAATATACAACCTTTATATAAAGCCATCTGGGGGATTCAGGCAGTAAGAGCATTAGGAAAAACTGAACTACTGCTGGCACACCTGAAACTCCCAACATCCACCGCCACGTTCCCGGGACCTGCTCGATTAAAAATATGGGTAGTCATTGAAATAATAGCCTTAACTCAGAAACAAGAACATGATATTTTGAGCTAGAACATTTCCCTCGTAATCAACTCTGCTTTGCCTATTTTCTTTTTCAGTGTATTGAGGGGGTTAGAGGTGTCCACGACTTCACATGTTGATTCTATTAGAAATGGATGTAGTAAACAAAAGAAAAACTAACTATGTGATATTGGAGCAAAGTGAAAGGAGGAGTGGGGGAGTTCAAACCACTGGTGGAAAAATGAAGACATGCCAACTCACATGGAAGAAACTGAATTTTACCCTTTATTGTGCAGAAACTTGTTAAATTGGATACAAAACAATGCTGGATAATTGACATTATTGCTATTTCGTGAAAAAACAAGGCATGGAAAAAGAACCTGTGTAAAAGCTAGATTTATGAGATAGGAAAGAAACTGTCCACCAGTTATCATGAGCACATTTGTGCTTACTAATGCTCCCCTTATTTCTGAAGGTGACAATTCTGCAATATAAACAGGAGCAGTAACAGAAGCTATACCCACACCCAAACCAACAAAAACACGGCCAAGTATGAGAACATAAGGATCTGGTGCAGCGGCCATGACAATTGCTCCAAGAGTAAAGATAACATCTGCGATGATGGTTGCCTTTTTTCTTCCATAAACATCATTAATCCAACCACCTGCTGCTGCCCCAACAATTGCACCAGCCACTGCCATGCTGACAATTGTTTCCTGCAACTCAAACAATTAGAAAGATCCAGTGAGAATTAGCCTTTTGCTCTTTTCATAGATAAATTTCATTTTGTGATACATAAACCCTAATGTTTTATTCAGTGAAAAGTTCATGTTTTCTGTGCTCATGTCATGTTCTTTAATGGATATCAGCAATCACTATAAGAAACCATCTCCATCCTGTTAATCTATATTCCTCTAAAGTAGCAGAAATAGCAGAAGCACTAGAACAGAACAGATAACTTACTCAAGCCTTAGCCTTAGCTCTCAACCTAAATTCTAATTGGTGTCTTTTATAAAAATTGATTACAAAAACCAGAGGAGTCTTTTCTTTTAACAGTCTATGCACAGGGAGCAATAAAGGTGACTCCGTTGTGGTTGGATTTCAAATGACTTGAAAAATCCTAACTCTAGTAATCATAGGTAACATTTTATTCTCGTAAATTCTTAACGTTCCTGATTCAAAATGCAAATCACAATGCTTTAAATTATATTAAATAAATCAAATGCCTTGCATGCTGCAGATCATAAACAAACTAAACCTCAGGAGTATAAGAAGATATCAATTTTATAGATTCATGTTCCTTTATATTGTTTAATGGATACATTGATTCATATTCTTCAATGTTGCTGCAACTGAGAAGACCGGGAATGAAACAGGGATAGATGAGATGACAAAAAGCAGCCATTGCTGCAGGAACCACTAAAAGTTAAACTAGAGAAACTAATTCTAGAACCACAACCACAATTGGCACTGCCCAGTAGAAAAGCAAAATCAAATTCGGCCAGTAGCATTCTTAATTTTGTACGTATTCAATGGTCAAATATGACCAGTTGGTTGAAACAGTTGGATGAATATAGGGCTGAGCAAAAGATTGAATAAGGAGATAGGTATTGGTATAGTACCTGTAGAAAATTGCTGTGTCTGACGGCCTCAAAATCATCTTTAATATAGAGAAGGGCCCCTGATATAACACCTGCAAGGCAAAATAAAATGTCATTCCTGGGTGAAGAAACAACATATCCTAAACATTAGAATAAATTAATGTGGAAGTAGGTACCTGTGTCGTAGCCAAAGAGCAATCCACCAATGCTAGCGACGGCAGTGAGGCCCATAATGTAAGGGTTTTCAAAGGCGGAGACTTTCCTCTCTGGGTACATGTCCAGGTACCCTGAGCTTCCCGGAATGGAATGGGTTATCGTCGTGATGGTCATGTTGCAGTGCCTGCAGTGCCAAAAAAAGGTCGAACGTTGACCCCACCCAGATGAGGGTGAGACCAAATCACAAACACTTGGAATTCATTCCTCACTTTGACAACGGGTAGTGAAATGGAATGCCAGCATCTTCCAAATTTCAATTTGCAGAAAAAGATCGAATGGTATGAGACGAGGTAGCAACAGACATCCACCTCCACTTGCTTGGGAATGGAAACCTGTTAGCTGTTAAGAGACGGACAGAACAAACATGGGTCATCAATTCGTCCACATCGCATTATATTATTATTTGCGTTGCGTTCTTATCATCTGACTCTGACAACAATTTCAATACAAAATCATTTCTCTTTAAACATTCCCCTCATGCTGCAATTATTTTATACCCCAAAAGTTAATAAATACTTTTTATACACTCAACAAATAATCCTTTATATTGCTTCAAAGACAATTATTGATGACGAATAAAGATATAATCTTCTGATTTTTTTCCATTTTAAAACGGGAGAGAGAACCCACTTGATCAGCTTGCAGACTCAAGTCAACAAAAATATGGCAATATGTTGAGTGTGAAATTTGTTAGAAGAAAAACAGGTTGCACAATTACTTGCGGGATTAAATAAACTATAAGATTTGTATAAGCTTATGGGATAATTTCAAGTTAATTTACTAAATTTGTATGAGCTTTCTCGTACATTCTTATAAGAAGTTAAACTATAAATTAGTCATAAACTAATTGAAACGGGATCTTTATCTAAAACTTTTTCAAAAATCAAATTTTCATTAAAATAAAATCTCAATGATAGTAACAATTTAGTTTAACTTCTTTTGTCTTTATAATATCTTATGTCAAGATTTATTATCTCAATTATATCTTTAGAAAAACTTTAATGACTTCAAATTTATGTGAATAAATTTTTCATGTCAAACATCATTTTTATCAAAGTTAATAATAAAAGATACCATGAATAAATTATTTTTATTTAGTTAATAAGAAGAGATGAAAAATTTTAAAAATTAATTTACTTCTATTATAATTTGATTAGATTTCCAAAAGGTGAAAAAATATTAGTCAATGCACACTAAACTTTAAATTTCATTTTCTCCTCTCTAAATCTTTCCAATAATGAAGGGCAACAAAATTAGTCACCACTTTTAAAATGTATTAAATTTCTTACCTTACATCCAAGAGTTGAATATTTGATAATAATTTTCTCATATATATATATATATATATATATATATATATATATCAGTACAATGTAGGGATAGTGTGTGTAGTTGTGAAATGAAATATATTTAATTAAGAAAATCCGAAAGAGGTAAAATGATGTGGCAATGTGCTTGATCCCTCACTCCTCAGATTGATTTTCTCTTCCCTCTGCAAGAAGGGTCTGTGAGTCATTGTTCTTGCCCCAAGCTCTCTCCTTCCATATCAGTTCTACTTCATCAAATGTCAATCCTTTTGTCTCTGGAACATACAAAAGCACAAATAGAAAGGCAAGAACTGTAATACCAGCAAAAATCAAGAAAGTGAAACCTGTCCCTATGGCTTCTGTAACTGAAAGAAAGCTCTGAGACACAATCAAATTTGAAACCCAACAGACAGTAGCTGACATGCCGCCACAGATTCCTCTATATTCCTCGGGGTATATCTCTGAGTTCACAGTCCATGGCACAGGCCCCATCCCTGGGGAAAAAAAAGCAATGTATAGGACTAAACCCAACACTGCGAGCCATCCATAGAGTTCATTTGATGATTGGTTTAAAAATGAGACAGACAAGATGATCAAAGAAGCAAATACTCCTCCTAAGCTAGAAAGAGCCAACTTCTTGCGTCCTGCATGGTCTATTAGGTAAATGCCAAGGATTGATCCAGTGGCATTCATGCCAGCAACTATAAGGGACAGCTGAAGAGCCAACTCATTGGACTGGAAGCCAGCCATTTGGACAATTGTTGGGCTGTAGTACATCACTGTATTTATACCTATGAACTGCTGGAAAGCCTGCACAATCATGCAAGGCCTGTTAGAAAACATATTTCACTTGCATATATCTAATGTAATTGATGCAATCATGTTAATGTATTAACTTTACAAATTACATTCACTTTCAAAGAAGAAAAAATTGGAAGGATTTCTGAATTTTATTTGTCTAACTTATATTCATGCATACATTCAAGAATTGATAACAATTAAATTGTAACAAAAGACTTGTCACAGATGGTGGATTTCAGTCATATCAGACAGAACGAGAAATCACAAAAAACTAAGGGTCTGTCAGAAAACTAATTCAACACTTAAAATGAGTTTAGTGATACTTGCTAAAATGAAAATAAAGTAATGAATTGATGAATGCCATTATTTAGTGGCAGACTTAAAATATTAGCAAGAAACTTTCTTCACATATACTATTATCTGAACGCTTTGTAAAGTAAAATGTTTTTTCTTTTTATACTATTAATAGAGCCTCCAAGTTAATATATTTTATTTTACCTGAAGTCCACCTCCAACAAGGAATGCCAGTTTGATTTCTTTTGATTTAAAAACATCCCCAAATTTTATATTCTTCCTTCTTTGGCGCTCTTGCTCTGACAAAGTCGTTAAAAAATCAACTTCATCTTCCAAGCGAGCAATGTCATAGATCTTGGAAAGCACATCAACAGCTTCGTTTTTCCTATTCTGTACATGCAATCCAAGCACAACACAACACAAGATCACGAAACAAAACATCACAACTACTGAGAAGAGCAGAGGAATGATGCAGCTGTTTCAACCTTCATAAAGAGCCATCGTGGGGATTCGGGTAGAAAAAGCATGAGAACAAACTGAACCATTGCTGGCACAGCTGAAACTCCCAGCATCCATCGCCATGTCCCGTGAACCTGGTTGAGTAGAGTAGCACATATTGAGACACCATGGAAAAGAAAACTATCTTCTATTCTAGCGGTTTATTGAGTAAAAACTTTTATGTTGCTTTGGGAATCAATCAGAAAATACTATTAACATTAGTATGACTTTTAAAGTTATAGCTTACAATTGTATAACATAACAGAACAAACTTATCATACATTACTACTAGTGTAAACGATCAGAACGTAACTTATTCTCTAATGAAAGTTAACAGTGTAGAAGAAGAAAGTTAAATAAAAGTAATCTATTATTTACCCGTGTAAAAGCCATATTTATGATGTAGGAAAGAAACTGTCCACCAGTTATCATGAGAGTATTTGTGCATACTAATGAGCCCCTTATTTCGGATGGTGATGCTTCTGCAATGTAGACAGGAGCGGTAACAGAAGAAAGGCCCACGCCCAAACCAACCAGTAAACGTCCCAAAATGAGAACAGTAGGGTCTTGTGCAGCTGCCATTCCAATTGCTCCTATGATGAAGATTACATCAGCAAGCAGAGTAGCCTTCTTTCGTCCATAAACATCATTTATCCATCCACCTGCTGCTGCTCCAACTATTGCACTAGCAATTGCCATGCTCACTATTGTTTCCTGCCAACTCAATTTTTCACAATTCATTTTACATGCAATCAAATGCATAAATTTTTAATTAGTCTACAATTGTTTCTTCTGATTCATTTATGGATCTCTAGAGCATTAAATTATAAATCCTTACTCAGTGTTAACTTATAAAACAGCTGCAAATCACAGCATATCATATACATGAATGTCTATTTGTGAAGTCTGAACTCAATCAAATCGGAAGATCACAAGGATTAGTTTTACCTGAAGAAAATTACTTTCTCTAACCTCTGCAAAATCATCTTTAATATATAAAAGTGCTCCTGATATGACACCTGTGACAGAATGAATGTTAGCCAGCTAGAAAGAAAATAACTACGTAATTGAGAGTTCAATTCCATTTTCCGAACATTGAGCTTCAAGTATGACACTATTTTGACAATGAGCAAGTGAATTCTTGAAAGTTGTTTTTTAATACGAAAGAATTAGAGAATATATGAATATAACTCACTGGTGATAATATCAAGATTAAAACATTTTCACTATTACTCCTGGAGTGGTTAATAATATATTCTACGATGTAATATAGCTGATCAACCGAGTAAACAGAATTCAGTAAATTATACAACTTTGCAGTTAAATGGGTACGCACTGTAATATTTTTACTCTGTCAACATCATTGTTAACTTGACAGTTAAGGTAATTACTGTAAAATTTAACGAATTATCTTTCATGATTGTTGATGATACTTGTCACCATTGATAATGGAGTGACTGCTTAAGGCCATTTTACACTATTATAGAGTATAGCTTTTTTTCTCAAAAATTAAAAAGAATATTTAGAATGAAGAAAGGCCTTCTAGACTAATCTAAAATGATATGGCCAATAAGATACAATTTTCTAGGATCCTAACTCAGTAGACATTGTAGATTTCTAATTCTTCTAAATAGAAGCCATTAAGTTTGAGTTAGTGGTGAGGTGCCTCAGTAGCTTATCTGAGCTCGTAAATTCAAATTTCATTCTCAGCTTTATTCCAAAAATATATCACAAATAAAATTGTAAATGATAACAATTTAAACTCTAACATTAATTTTTTTAGAAATTTACTTTCGAATTAAATTAGACAAACTAATATTATAATTATAATCATGAAATGTCATATAACTAAAGATTATTAATTTTTATAGTGTAAAAAAGATACTCAATAGAAATTGAATTATTGTTGATACTGAATAGAAGAATTTTTCTTTGCTATAACAATCCTCATAATGTGGAGACAAGTTTTTGTCTAAATTTATAAAGCAAAATTTTATGCATGAAGAAGAGGAATGATATTATAAGAATAAAGGAGAATTGAATTACCAGTGTCGTAGCCAAAAAGCAATCCACCAATGCCAGCGACAGCACTGAGTTCGAGAATAAAAGGATTCTTAAAAAACGACATTTTGCGGTCAGGATACAAATTCAAATACCCCGAGCTTCCTGGTGTCGATTGGATTGTCGATATCGTCATTCTCCACAATCTAATCTAAACCTAAAACCTAAATAATAACAATTAATAACAACAAATTACTAAATTCACGATGCCCCAACAAATTGTGTGTTATGTGTATGTCACACCCAGTGATCGAATTGAATGGGGAACAGTAACATTCACCAACAATTCAGATTCTATCGTTTTTCTTTTTCTTTTTGTTTGTTGGGTGTTTCATGAAAGAAAGGACATGCCATGCTATGCTATGCGTTCTGGGCATGAGAGGATTCTGAAGATCAATTACCATTTTAAAGGCTCCCAAAATATCATCATACCTAAAGGTCATTTTCTTATAATCAAATCTTCTTTATTAAGGAATAATTTTAAGCTTTTTAAAAAATATACTTTTGTCATTTCATGATAATCAAATACTTTAAGAAAACAAGTTTAAAATTATAAAAGAAAAATATATATCTTGTCAGTGATTAATTGTCCAACAAATGTATCTGTTCATGACAATATTTTTGAACTTGGTCCTACCTCTGATAGGTTATCATATTTGTAATGAAAGGATTCATAAAAGTAGTTGAAAGCTTCCTCATCTCAAACAAAGTTGATAGTGGTAAGATGCACATGGTTAAATTGGTTTATTGAATTTATTTAATAATAGAATTATACATATTCATACTATATTTTTATAAATAATTTAATTTAATTTTATAGATAAAATATGTTTTGATGATATTTTAATTTTAAATTAATTTTGAACTCTTATAATCGTTTATTTGTAAATAAAGCATTTAAAATATATTTATTTTACTATTAATCGTATATTATATAATATTTCATTTTCAATGTTTACTCAGAAAATGAACAGAGCACAACCTTTTTCCAACTTTTCAGTCCGTACAACGTAGCCTTAAAAAACGTGAATATTAAATATAAGATTAAGATTAGAAAAATTATTGGCTGTCGTAATCTGAAAATATTTAATATCTGAATTTTGTTGGGTGTCCCTTCTGACTTCACACTCATAATATGTGACAAAAGTGGACTATCCTCGCCGATTTTACAGTTCCAGCATTCAGGAAAATACATGTTTTATCATCTACATTCAGTCGCAAAATATCTCCTCCATTCTATTGTACAATTATTATTTATAAAATATTTTTCCAAAAAATATATTTATACTAGTAGTATACTTAAATAATCTCTTACAAACTTAAGAATTAAATAATATTTAAAATTTGAGGCTAAGAAAAATATTAAATTTTAAAAAAAAAATCGATTTTTTTTATATATTTTTTTTTACAGGGATTTTCTCCATTTGCCAAGGTCAAAGCTACCTTGTTCATGATTGTCCCAACAATTAAGAACATATGAAGCTTAACCACTGTGATGACCCATTAGTCTTCTTGTTAGTATGTTTATTATAAATATGTAATAGGATTCCAGAAAATTAGAAATCAGTACAAGAATTAAGGTATGTAAGTAATATGGACAATGTAATAAACTTCATTGTATTTTTAGCTTCCTAAGAGAGCATTCTCTTAATCAATTATGGAACCTTCAGAACACATGAATTGAAAGTTTAGGGACATTATTTTTTCTGTCATAAAAGTTCGGATAGATGGGATAGTTGGAGCAACAGAACCAAACATTCAAATGCATCACATCCCCCAACTACTTTGTATAAAATCATCTAATCTCTTCAACTGCGTTATAATGGACAATATTATTACATTAGTAATAAACAAAATACATACTCTGGTCACCAATTCAGTTTCTAGATTATAACTTCCTGAAAAACTAATATAAGTAATACGAAAACTACAACACAGTAAAATTGTAAGAGTGAAAAACCTATGACAAAGCACTCTGGTGCCAGATCCATGAAAATTAATGACACGCTATTTACCATCCATCAGTCTCTTGGGCGGGCAAGCCAAAGAGAGCTAAGAGCACGCAGCCTAGAAAAGTAGTCATGTATTGCAAGCAGTGCACGAGCGGATTGCCGAGTTGTCAATATACGATGAATTTGTTGCAGTGTTTGCTGGCGCAAATTGTCAGCCTAATGACCACCACAGAATGATGAACTGAGTTAAGTTACTTTAATAGTGATGTCTGTTATAAAGAAGTTGCCATGAAATGCTGTATGGAAGAGCATTTTCTTGGTCCTTAAGAAGGGTGATGAAAAGATTTAGGTGCAAAGTGATTAAAACCACAATACATAGGTCAATTCCCAGCCTAAAAAGTTCTCCATGGGAAGTGAAGGATTTCTATTTCCTAAAATTTTATCAACTATAAAAATTAATAGAAAGCCAAGGTTGGTCAAAAGATACTTAAATTGATTGATCACATGTGAGTAAGAAAAGTTTACCTGCTTAATAAACCCCTCGAGTGTTCCTAATTTGCCCATGGCCATAGCCATTTGACCCATGTAATTTGCCACATTCCCTGATGAACCAGAGGAGCCAAGTGATCCAGTGGATAATGTCTCCGAAAGGGACTGCTGCAGTGCTTCCATGCCCTGAGACAATGCATCTTCTGCCTGTTGGGAAGATTGCTGCAAGTTGGTGATACCCACTAACTGCTGCTCCGTCAGAGGTTCCAACTGATTTACCAGGAGCTGCAACCAAATTCATGCCACTCTAGTCAAGGGTCAAACTACTAAATGACTCTAGACCTCAAATAAAAGTTTAGTTTATCGCACAATAACCATGAGGCACATGTATTCAAGAAGTTAAAGACATATTTAAGATATAAACCATGTAGATGCATTATCATGTCTAAATTGAGATCGGGTCACCTTTTATGGCATGGATAACAACTATAAAGTGGTGCTAAAATTTGGAACATTAGAAGTCAAAAAAATATTTTGCAAATGACTGGGTGACACAGTAAGCTCAAGGCAAACCCTTTATTTCGAGTTCCTTAGCTGCTTGTTATTCCCATTAAGTATTGTACCCTCCATGGTCAGTACCTGAGCCAACCTCAAATTCTTCAAACCTCTTTGCTCTTTGCTCATTGTTTAAGAGGTTGGATGACTGTGTACCCTCTGAGGTTACCCAAGCCGTGCTTGAAGTTGAAGGGTTACATACCTCCAAGGACAACGCCCAAGCTGACCTCACTATCCTCTGCATGCATCGGCTCCACACTGAGGATGAACTTTGTTCCTTAGTTATTGGACCTATGTCGATCTCCTTCCCTAATGGCTAAATTATCTCTTTGAACCAACATCTTGACCACACCTGGAGGATCTAGGGAGAGGCCTATCACTGTGCAATATATGAAAACAACCCCAAGCGATCTAAGATCACAATGAAAGCTACGCATAAAGCTTAAGGTTGACCTACAGGAATGCAAGATGACACACACAAATGCTCTGGGTAGGCAGTCTCAGCCCTTAGCTTAGGAACTATACTGGAACAGGTATAAAAAACAAATATGTAGCCTCCTAAAAGATATTAAGGATCATGTGTAGGCATTGGGATATTCTTAAAATTTGACAATAGTGTCACTTGTACAATAAATAACAGAACATTTGTGCTTGGCCAGAGAGAGATGAAAATCAAAAGAGACATCCAGTAACAGACTAATATGTGAAACACATATAAAAGAGAAGAGAGTAATAGGAATCCGAATGATACAAATATAATTGGAGGGTCACAATCAGCTCACCTTGAGGAGTTCAGATGACCGAAAACCACCAAGCCATAGGAAACACCTCTCTGCTGGTGTTTTCCACATGCCAGACAACAAATGGAAGACATCAGCCTTAGCTGCATTGCCCTTCAGCCTAAATATCTCATCATAATGTGCCATTACACCATCGATAATCATGCAAAGTTCTGTATCACCTGCATGAGAATTTACAGCTGCTCTTAACTCATTAATTTGCCGATTCTGCTCTTCCAGCCACCTTGCATATTCTACATCAAATGCCATAGCCCCTGTAAAAAAACATAGCTATGGATTAAGTCATGTAACAGATGAGAAATTTAAACATTCCTAAATAGTTTGGTACAATATAAGACACAAATTATACCACTACTCTTTATGGACATATTTTGATATTAAAACTTTGGAAGGAATCACATATTTTAGAAAGAAGGATACCATTTCCACTCATTGAATGCGCTTGATCACCTGAACTTGATATAAAGATTCCCTGCAGGAAAAGAACCAGAGATTTGAGTTTAAATTGAATATGGGCACAGGTTGACAAAGTTGTCACTAAAAGAAAAGAAAACAGAATCTAATTCCAAAGAATAAGTGCACCCTACCTGCTGCCTAGCTCGCTGAAGCTCTTGCTCCAGTTGGGTCAACTTTAAACGACTACTTTCTAGCTGTTGAACATAAGCCTGTAGAGTAACGACATTTTGGTATCAAGTCTTGCCCAAGTGGGGTGATGCAAACATAATTATTTCTAAAATATATCATAGAGATCAAACAAACAAAAACAGTACAAGAATCAGAGTACTCCACTGCAACTCATACTCATTACAAATAACCAGTTACTATCCAAAGCAATCTATTCTATAAAGGTTGACTATCCATATTTATCATTTTACAAGCTCCCTCCAAGTGCAGTTAAGAAACATCCAGCTAACTGACATAGATATAACATTACAGAGGGTAATAAATGTAGTACTCGCAATAGTTAATTACCAAAATATATGTTTAGATTAGTCAGAGCTCAAAGAAATGATACTCAGTTTGCGTGTATTTTCTCACCATAAAAGGAAGTATACTTCAGCTGCATTGTTGAGTAGCCTACCTGGGAGAGTTAAGCACAAACAGCAGGAGCAGTCTTGCTGAATTCTTTATTATTTTCATATTCTTAGTTTACATACAATTTTCCGTTTCGGAGGTTATCTTATTCTACATCTAGTTGTTCTTTCCACCTTTCCCTTTGACAAATGAATTTTTTATTAAAAAATATATTATATTACAACTTGAACGTAATCAATGTCCATGGCACTCTCAGTTTGCAGGCAGGCCTACATAATCTGTAGACCAAACTGGTCATTCAAATACATACAACTACATAGATGAGAATATATACCTTGTATTTGTGAGTTACAATGAAGCCATAGCAATAATTTATAGGGAGAAAGAAGAAAACAGATAATCACTTGTAACAACAAATATTAACATAAAAGTACATATTCCTACTTTCTTTCTCAATCGACTTTTTCTTGCAGCCTCACGATTCTGAGCAAGCCTACGGAGAGTCTGCAGTAAATTAAAAAACATTGATCATGTAACAAATACTATCTAAAATTTTAGGTATTAACCCAAAATAAATTTAAAATAGAGCATCAATATTGGTCCTTCAATGTTTAATAATGGCATCATTTAGCCTTAAAGGACCAGAGGATCAATTTGATGTTATATATAATTGGAGGGACAATGTAATGTTGTGTATATCTTCTGGAGGACCAAGATGGTCATTTATTATTCAAAATATACTTTACCTTCTGATCTGTTTTATCCTTTGATCTGTCACTGGAATCAGAAGCCGCAGCTACAAGGGCCTGAGTTCTATCAAACTGTACACACAGAACACAAAAATCAGATTGTAAGGATCATCGACTAAATAACCTCTATTTTAAGGAACAGAATGGACAAGTTGAATCCTTGATTATGAGTTCTATCTAACAGGTTCAAAACCAAGAATAAAATTGCATAGAAGGTAAAATGAAACGTCACCTGTAGATTCTTTTCGTCAGTGTCAGCATCTGTAGAAATATCAGTTCTAGGACTAGCATCAGCCATGGCAGACTCTTCCTGGTGTTCTATATCACCAGTGACCAGATTTGATGAGTGAACCTTTTGTAATTGCAAACCTTTTTCCTCTGTTTGGTTTGTCAATGGGCTTTTATCAAGTAAAGTTGGCAACTAAATTGAAAGAAAAGAAAGAAAAAATGTAACAAGAGAATTATATTTTAACCAACTACCAACAACTGAATACCAAGCTGAATGTTCGATAGATAACAAGATCTAGAAAACTCACCTTATCAAAGGAATCAAGTTGAACAGGACCTTGAGAAATTGTCTGGCTACTTACTTTAAGTGAGTCAAAAATTGAGTCTGAATCACACATATCAGATGACATTATTAGAGAATGAAAGCGTGGAGAAAAGACTACATTTTACCAAGAATATAAAGAACAGATTAGTCAGATTATAAACTTAGATATCTAACTCTTTACCCATGAGTGAAACCCTGTATATTTTTAGCATGCGTGCATCTGTGGATGTATTACTACTCCTAAACCCTAATACTATCATTGTCATGCAATTGATGAGATTATGCAAAGTTACGCACTGACAGGTATCAACAACTGTATAATCCAATAAAATTTTATAAGCAGAAAGATTCTTATGAAATAGGGATAAGATCACTCACATTTGAGTAGAGGTATTTTAATTTTAAGAATCTTGCTAGACTTATTGAAAAAAATGAAGTCCTATATGGAAAATGATGGAAAATGGAGTCCTATATGTAAAGTTACATGAAATTAATCAAGCTATATGCGTAAAGTTACATGAATTATGAAGAAATTTGGAAGTGATTAATTTTCATTGAGTAGCCATCCGTTACCCACGTGCAGCGAGTAGCAAAGAAACATGAAGGCTGTTATTGTTCATTGAGTAAGATTAAATATCTATTCTCTCTACATACACTTTCTATGGTCCTGCTTAATAATATTAACAATTTCCGTCCGTCAAAATTAGATATTACTAGTTATTAGTCCATCCTACAACTTTTACCTACAGTATATATCATTTAGACAAACAATAAGCAACATTTACTGCCCAATTCTTCAAATTTAATGATACTTCTTAGAATTTGGATTTAAGTTTAACTCAATCTCGTAAGCTACTTCACAAGGTAAAGATTATCCCTAACTTATCTACATTATTTTGATAGTATCACAAGATTTCCAACATACACTCCCTGTCTCAAGGATTACACATCTCAAACATGTGGTTTATAGGAATGGACATCTAAGGGTTATCCGATAACAAGTGACACAATAGGTCAAACAATAACTACTTGGCTTTGATATCATCTTATAAATTATAAATTGAGTTTTAACCTAACTCAACCCCAAAAATTGTCTCATGGAATGAGGATTCCCACCCCCACCCCCCACCCCACACAGTTATATATACTATATCACTAGTCAATATAAAATCTCTATCACGTTCTTCTTCATGTCAAGGGCTAGACATCTCAAGAGTGAAATTTGCTAAAGTGGACAATTGTGAGTGGCCAATATCAGGTGTCCCAGAATGCCCAACAATAACCAATAGGATAAATCTAATATCATATTATAACTTAGGTTTAGCCCTATCTCAACCCCAAAAGCTAACTCATGAAATGAGGATTGCCTCCATCTTGTATATCCTATTTAGGTCATGTAATTAGTCAAGATACGATCTCTAAAACACCCTGCTCTGGCCAAAATCTAAGCATCTCAAAAGTGAAGTTTATAGAATTGGACACATGCGGGTGATCTAAAAATAGGTGTCCCAATAGACTTAACAAAAACGAATATAATAGACAATAGCATATTGGAATTTAAGTGTGGGTCAAACTCAACCCCAAAAGTCAACTCATGTGAGGGCTGACCCTCACTTATACACACTATTTTGGTTATATGAGTAATCAATGTCAAATCTCTAACATAATCTCCTCATGTTAAGGGCTAGACATCTTGAGTATAAAGTTTTCTAGACTAAACATTTGTAGGTGGGACAATATCAATCTGATAAACAAGTGGCCTAACAAGTCCAACAACAACCACTAGAATAGATTAGAATACCATCTTCAAATTGGGTTTGAATTCAACCCCAAAAGCTAGCTCATGGAGTGAGAGTAGTTGCCTCTCGCTTATACTATATACACTATCTCACTAAGCAATGAGGAATTTACAACAATAAGAATACTTACTTCCACTCAAGGCAACAGCATCCTCTATGCGATATCCAACTGGTTGATCAAAGTCAGACACACGAAAAGAATCAACTGTGCTTCCCTCTGTATAGCTGAAAAAAAAAAAAAACATGTCAGCTTTAAGCTAACAAACTAACACAAGTCAGTTAGGTCCTTCTTTTTAACCAAAAAGCACAAAAAACTGGGACAATGCAATAGACTAGTAATCCGAGATGCTTTTTCCCCTCACAGTGAATATTCTATTGTTGCTAGGAACAATGAATCCAAATATCCAATAAAGGTGTAACGACATGGGAACAAAAGAAATTTAGGTTGGGGAAACTATACAGTATCATTTCATAAAATGGGACAGATTTAACATTTATACCATGCATTGGAATTTGGCACTTGTGAATTGAAGCTCGGCATCCCTCTTGCTGTTCCCTTCTCATCTTCTACTCAAACACCGGCTCTACTCCACGCACACCATCATATTTCAATAGTAACTTTACAGCCCAACAAAATTCAAGACCTGAAACCCATGACCAAAATAATTCACAGAATCAAAAACACTGTCTTTGCTTCACTGGAGGCAAACTAGCAAAACTACTCTCAATCAAAACTTAAATTGCAAAAGAAACTATTCTCATGCTTACTGCCCATGAGGGGTAACCAGCACACTCAACTTTGACAAAAACAAAATTGAAACAGTTCAAATCTAGAGAATTCCTGGACTTCCAGAGATACTAACAGAAAACAAATCTGACACCATTGAAGAAAAAACACTCAACTGTAGTAGCTCAAGCTATTTAAAAAAAATAAAATAAAAAAAATCAACTTCGGTGACTAAAGCACAAACTTCGGAACAATCCAGTGTGCCCACAAGCTAAACTCACGGAAAACGATAATTTTCAACCATACAAAAAGTGCAAAAAAGTCAAAGCAACACACTTTGACAAGCCAAAGACTAATAATTTGACACCAACCTAGCAACCCTCGAATGGATGCCCAAACCAATAAAAGGGAAAATACCAAATCTAATCTCAAGAAGATTAATTGTAAAAAATAAAAAATAAAGTTTTGTTATTTTACTGATGGTACCGATACTGGCAGAAAATGAAGGGAACCCACCTTAGAATTCTGATGATGTGGATGATGATGATGAATGATGATGGTCTGTTCAACGATTTTTGGTGAATATTTATTATTGTTGGATTAAAGTGAAAGGAAGAGGACTCGATGAGAGAGAGAAGAAGGATCAGTCCAATGTTCAGCTTCTGAGAACTATGGATTTTTCATTTTCCCATTTTTATAATGTTTCAGTGCTTTGACATGATTCGTCGTTAATTGTATTTTACTATTTTTCTTTAAAAAATTGTATTTTTATTCATTTTTTGTTGTTTTTTTTTTATTGTTTTGTGGTTGTATCAGAGATACACACTGACACGGTAATAACACAGTGTCTTATAGCTTCACAGCTATCTTTCACTTTTCAGTATTGCGGCTTTGATCCTCTGCTACAAGTCACACCTGCTATTGGTAAAACCTTTTCTACATATATTTTTTTAGATTATTTTTTATTTCTTATTCCAAAATTATTTATTTTTTAATTTCTGAATTTCATAAACTACTTATTCTAATCACTTTTTTCATACGTGTTATTAGTTACATCAACTTAAACATTGTAAATTGTTTATTTTTTATTTCAAATTAAAATTTAAAATATGATTTTTTTTTTTTTTTTTACTTTTCAACTACAAGAATTCCGTAAAAAAATTAAAGTCTCTACATCTACCTCTCCTCTCTTCTTTAGAGGAGTCAAAACCTTTGAAGTCAATCATTAAAAAAAAAATGAACAGTTCAAACAACTATATTTTGATTAAATTCATGCTCATAAAATTACAAACAAAAATTTGACGGTTTTTAACTGCATCTGAATGAGTATGTTTTTCTTAACACACGCACACCCTAATAGCAATATGTGAATTTTTTTTTAAATCTATGATTAGGGAAACCAAGATTTAAATTTGAAAGACAAACAAATAAAAATATTCCTATTTAAAGAATTAAAATCATATTTAAGTTTTTTTTAAGGATAAACTTAAGTATGTTAATTGCCATGACATTCTCATTGGATGAATGAATATTTGCATAAATCATATTTACATAAGTTCTGTAAGTTAACTTAATAAAAAGGAGTGTGAGATTGTGTAACAGTGATATATATTTGGCAAGTATAGGCCATTGCATATATAATAAGAAATGAGGCACATATTCAGATGAATGTTCAGAGCATCATAAAGTTGATTAATATATTTTGGCTTATATGTCATAAAACAAATACCTCACCATCCCCTTCAACTTTCTTCACTCCAATGTTCTTAGCTTTTGAATCACATCCATTCTTTGTGGAACTAGCACTCATATTAACGGTAGTCCAAGTCTCAGAACCATAATTCTTTCATATTCACACTTCTACAGAATGATGCTGCAATATATATATATATATATATATATATATATCTATATATTTTATATTCAATAATTTTAAA